>OZ016503.1:17859361-18014668 GCA_963966595.1 Physocephala rufipes
ATATATATATATATATATATATATATATATATATATATATATATATATATATATATATATATATATATATATATATATATATATATATATATATATATATATATATATATATATATATATATATATATATATATATATATATATATATATATATATATATATATATATATATATATATATATATATATATATATATATATATATATATATATATATATATATATATATATATATATATATATATATATATATATATATATATATATATATATATATATATATATATATATATATATATAGATATATATATATATATAGTATATATATATATATATATATATATATATATATATATATATATATATATATATATATATATATATATATATATATATATATATATATATATATATATATATATATATATATATATATATATATATATATATATATATATATATATATATATATATATATATATATATATATATATATATATATATATATATATATATATATATATATATATATATATATATATATATATATATATATATATATATATATATATATATATATATATATATATATATATATATATATATATATATATATCAGATACACGTATGGGTAAACAACAAAAGATATTTAAAAGCATACATCTATCATACTCAATGCGTATGGTATAAATCGCTGTAAGTGTGCATTATGTTCTACATTCATCGATGAAGTTTTCCGGGAATGATAATTTGTAATCTAATACTAAGATTTGGTCCATTTAGCGCAATGCTTTATGCTATCGAGCACGCTTGATCAAGCTTAAAAGCTGACGTAAGAAAAGACTTGAATATTCAAATGCCACAAATCTGGCGAATACAGGGCTGAGATTACGATTAGAAGCAATTACAAGAGGTAATATAAGAAATATAATTGTTAGAACATGCACAAAATATATTGCACACGCGACTTATACGACACGCGTTGAATATGATGAATCTTCGATTTTAAATCGGATTTATTGTTGTACTCTTTTATTGTTTACATACATAAGCGTTTAGTAAATACAAATAATAATTTAATATGACTGATAGTTGTTGATTCATTTCTTATTTTCATTTATCCCTAATTTGAAATTATTTATTCCCAACTCGAAATTAAAAATTCATATATCTGCCACCAAAAAACTTCGAGAAATTCTAAACTGAAAATATAATTATAAATAAACTCACTTAATACTAATAAAATTTTGCAAATATAGGTTACTTTAATATTATAACTTTGGCAACCAAATTTACAACAGCATAACAAAAACGTTGACAACAGCACATTCTGAAATATTTTGGCGCTAAATTTTGCATTCATCAAAAAATGCGCCTCGTCGCTAAATGTGATTTTTCGGCCAAAATTGGGCCGAAACGAAACCTCACTTTGATAACAACGTTTTATCATTTGGACGAACTGCTCAATAGCGTAACTTGCCATGGTGATTTGACATTACTGACTGCATCACAATCACCAAATTTATCAGACTAAACAACATGACCCGACCTAAACAACATGACCCGATCTTATTGGAAAACCCTTTATATATCGGACATGCAACCAGATTACATTTCCGGCAAAGTAGTGGCATGTGTTGTGCCACACACGCTTGTGAATTAACCAAAACTCCTGGCGATCTCAGGCGACAATATACTAATGATCCATCGAACGAACATACAAAAGCGAGATAACCGGAACCAGTTAATCCCAAAATTACAAAGCGGCAGACGGGTCGATGAAAGGGTGAATAATGGGAACAAGTTAGTGTTAGAAGCCTACGCTAACTTGGTAGATTTTCTATGTATTGATTTCTATGTAATCGATGAGGCGGATTTTATAGCGTCCGAGTTCAGATCCTTATCATTATTTACTTTAATTAAATACAATTTACTTAGTTGAAAAGTTGCAATTTGTTTCAGAGATCTGTGACATACCAAATGATTGTTTTAATTTCTATTGGAAGGTCCACCTAAGACATTTAGATCAGGAAAGAAGAGGACCAAAAACCGCACTGAATAAACGGTAAAATGTTTCACTAAAGGAAAAAAGGAATCAAGTAGAAAATGAAGAAAATACACGCCATTATTAAGAATTATGTTTTTAATTTGAAGCAAAATTCCAGTTTTGTTCCTTAATATAAGGCCAAATGGGGCCGAAAATCGGGATTATCACCAGAAACTAAAAATTTTACTATTTTATTTAAATTCGTCACCTCCTCATTTAAGAATTTTATTAACAAATGCTGCGCGAAGAGTCTGAGCAAACAGATGGCAAAATAGCTCACAATTTGGCTTTAACTGGGAATTAGTTAACTAGAGCCTATCGAAAACAAAATTTATTAAGTGGCCAGACACAACACTAGGGATACCGAAAAATAAATTTCCTTACTTTGATCGTGAGCGGTCAATTGAGCGGAAAGAGAATAACTTACTATACTGACTTAGAAAGCAGAAAAGCGAATAAATTAATAAAAACTCTATTTATGAACTATTATTTCATTTATTTACCACATTATTTACAAATTTTAAGATTACTTTCACATTGTCCGCACATTAATTTTTTGTAATATCCGTAACAAGTTCTGATCTTGTTGCTGTTGCAATATCGTATTTGACACTGTTTCCTTTTCAATTGATTTCCAGTTGAAGCAGGTCCATTGTTAGGTCCAGCTTTACTCAAAATATATAGAACAGACATCTCTTCAGAAACCTCGAGAATAAAACCGAGATATTTTGGTCTTGTATATTAGTTTGTGTATTGTATGAGCATTTACCATTGCCAAATCTAACATGTTGAAGAACACGTGCATTGTCCAGCGTCCTTCGTTTTTTTAGAGATTGAGGAATTTCTTTTCTGCTTTTGTTTATAGTCCCAACGATCGAAGTCTCTCTTTTTTCTAGAGCTATTGCCAAGGATAATGAAGTGAAAAAATCTGTGTATCTGTATCTGTGGTCACATTTCTGCCTTTGTCCAGATATGGCTGGCTGCATTAGTTTGAAAACAACACTTTTTCCCAAACTTTGGTTTGAAGGCCGTGCTTCATCTTTTCCCAAGTAAGGGAAAATGTTAAGTACATATCTATGTTCTGCGTCGGCAGCCATCCAATATATTATGCCATACTTATCAGGCTTGGGTTCCATAAATTGGCGGAAAAGGGCATCTGCATATTGATGGATATAACTGTTTATCTATAATAATATTTTCCTATGCGTGGTAACAGGATTGTCAGTTTTCTAGGAATTTTTTCCACATTTCGGAAACTAAACAAAATTTGTCTAGTTGTCTCCGCTTTCCTCGTGTGTTTCCATCATCAAACCGCAGAAATCGCATAATTTTCATGAATCTGTTCCTCCCCATGGTTTGACCAAAAAAAAGGCGGACCCCATTTCTGATTCCACAGATCAGACTGGCGAATGGATCTTGATCTATATGCCCCAGGAACATATAAAATAGAAACACAAGCGTCCAGCTCTTCTAAACTGACTGTCCATGTACAGTCTCCTTTCACACGGCTGGCTTCGCTTTCCGTATATGTTTTTATTAGCCTCGAAATGGGCTCACTTATAAATCATTTCCAAGTGGTGACTACACAATCCTTTTCCGTCGACCGCTTAGCATATGAAGTAGGACCAGCTACCTCTTTCAAAATGTTTTGTTCGCCATACCTTCCTGTAACACTTCCGGGTGGGATTTGAATCCAAATGGTGCCGGATTTTGCTATCACTTTCTCCCCGACCCTTATTCTTCCGGTTCTTGAAGCAAGAGCTTATAACAGGAAAAGAAAAGTTTGCAATTATTTAGTAAGTTACGCAAACTTACATGGACACACGTTTTCACTTTCTTTTTAGGAAAGATTCTCACAATCATCTGCATCAGTATCGCTTTCTTCAATAGCATTTCCTGCTCCGAACAAGAATCTTTTGAACCACTCGGCTGGTCGTCATCTTCGGACTGATCTGTTGACAAATCTTGAATGGGCTGACAAATTTCTTCTCTGGATAATATTTTAAGCGACATGTATTTTATAAATAAAGTAAATAAATTTATATAGTCTCTTAGAATAATCGTGCGTCACTGATATCGTCTTCTGATTTCCAAACCTATTTATTGAAAACGTTTACCAATGCCCTTTCCGGGAATCTATCGAGCTTTGTACTTTCATATTTTTACTATTGCAACTCTTTTGCTTTCCAACGAAAGAAATACAAATCCCAATAAAAATTTTTGCCAAAGCTGTTTCCTGGACTCCTTCGAGTTTTGTACTCGCATACTTATCAAAAACTCATGTGAAACACGCAAATGATGCAATTATTGATGACAAATACGTAAACGGTCAATTAACCGCTCACGGTGACAGTAGTATAAAACCTGGTGCACAAAAAATTAAATATTTTTAAAATACAAAAGTTTTAAAATTTGAAAGATCGCATAGAAATAGTAAAAGTCAAGAAATTCCAAATTCGTATCTATCAAACTTTATAATCAGCAGCAATTTAAAATTGTAAAACGGTCAATTGACCGCCGTCGGTTGATCTAGTGCTAATCGACGCCAGGTGTTAATTTTCTGGTGGTTGATAGGACACCAAAGGACCCTGTATTTTTAAAAAGGTACTATAAGGAAAAGTTATTCCTTTCTGCGATTCCCTGCATCAAAAAAGTTTATTTCCGATTTCGCGCGCTGGACGTCCGCGATCATCCCTGGAGAATATGATTCCCTAAATTCAATAAAGCGTCGACATCATCGTAAATGAAACTTTTTCTGTGTTCATTATCCTTTCGCCATTCCTCGACGTTATTTCACCATCATTCTTTAATATTTTTACTACATGTTAAGTGAAGCTTAAAGCAATGCAAAATAAATGATTTACGCAAATAAATAGAAATTGTTTGATGTATCGCCTCAAAATCAGACAGACGAGAAAAATGAGCGTGACGTGTGGGCATTAAGTGTCGAGGATATGTTGTGTTTTCATTTGTTTGTGGGTGTGTGGATTGATTGCTTGTTCGTTACTTGGTATTGGCTGAAAATGCCTGAGGATTACGTGGTCCGGCGACATGCTGTAATCCTTTCATAATCACATATTGCACCATGGCGTCGCGTAAAAAATTCTCTTTTTGTTCGCGTTGATTCTACCGTTGCTTTCTATTTTCGTTGTTTGTTAATATTGTTGGTAGCCTTGATGTTGACTTTACTTAATGTATTGATACACATTTAATTATTTACTCCAACAAAGTCGGCAACAACAATAACTTCAAACCTCCATAAAAGCTTTTATAGCATTTTGTAACATAAGCTTCTCAACTTCGGTTTAAAATTATGGAAACATGGTGGGTTAGTATACAAAAGAATTTGTGTTGTACGTGAAAAATATAAAAAACATTAGTGGGTGCAATTAAATATAAATTGCAACCAATCAGTAACTGCTTAAGAAGTCGTACACAACTATGTGATTAATTATGCTCTATGGTATGTGCCAACCTTCGTTGTTCACGTTCTGAGCCGTTCCAACCCACTGGTGACTCTTTCGTGGGCTGAAGATTAACCAAGTGTGACCATCTTATATTCCTACTGGGATTGTATTTAAGAAAATCGAAGCGTATGTTCATTTATATTCACAAACGCCAAACGATGCTAATCGGTTGTATTTTATTTATAATTTTGTTTCTCGGCAATGACAATTGCAACTTATGGCATTTTCACCCAATAAATATGTATTAGAAATTAATCAAACGTTTTCGGCAATTAGTTTGGTGCCACCACACTGCTCATTTTCTCAAATGCTGTAGACTTTGTAAAACACTCGTAATTGTTGAATCTACCGATTGCATTAAAGTTAATCCATCCAGTCAATCACTGCACAAGCGTAACGACGAATACGATAGACTGCTTTTATTTAATCTGTAGCCATGTGATTAACAAAATGTTGCAAGTGTAAATCTTTTTTGAATTCGCAATCTAAGGATTTATTTCTGTAAGAATTCCTGAGTATTCAATTATTTGGCGTGGCTGGCAATAAATGAACGTTTTTATGTGTATTTCTGCATTTCAAATAACGTTGCTGCTGTCACTCTTCAGCTTCATCACTGCTGCTTCATTTATTACTCGCTAATCTGAAGTATTTAGACTGCTTAGTGATTCGCTTTATCACAACAAAGAAAGAAGGAACCATGAAAAACATGGTATACGCACAAGCTAGATTCTGTTGCATGGCTCCAGTCTGCAGACCGCAGTTACTGGCAAACAGTGAAATAATGGAATTTTCCTCATGAGCCCCTTCTCCGACAATGAATAAGCTCAAATGTAGTAGTGGCAGTGGCGCCGGTGGCGACGTTGGCGAAATAAACCCCCATAAGCCGTAATGGTGACGAGAAGAAATATACTAGTGCTCCGAGTTTATCCTTTGCTTCGCTTATATTTTTATTTTAGAGTAATTTTCAAAATAATTAGATCGCAAAGGATAGACATAACTTCTATCTGAAGTTCGGTATTTTTATCTGAAGTTCGGCATTTGCCCGCGGATTATGTACGAAACGGATTCAATTTTACTAATTATCTATGCTTTGTACACATAGGCTAAGACCTATGTTTCGTTAATTATCTATTATCTAGCACGCAAAGAATTAAATATTAATTATCTAGTACACAAAGATTTTCAACGGCAAAAATTACGAATTGAAATATATGGACTCGTATGTTTCTGACACAATCCTCCCTTTTTAGTTAAAATCGATTGCAAGAACGAGACATTTTTCTTGTAGGGTTTTTTTGAAAACACCCTAGAGGGTTCGTATTTTGCATTTGCCACTTTGGTAACAATTGCTTGTGCTAAAATAATTACTTTTCTTAAATGATGTTGTAGAATTTTTAACATAACTCGAAAGTGGCTAACCGTATGAAGTTGAAATTGTTTTTACTTTGTATTGGCATAAAAACCAGTTATGAACCACTTAATGCTGCAAGGAGGGTGGTTGTTGCATGCATATTTTTTTCATAGATTTTAAATTCCAACTGTATTTATTCCAAAAAAAGAAATCAAACACATCGCATATTTACGAAAAAAGTGTCCTATTTTGAAAGAACAAGGATTTAAACAACAAAGAATGCTCGTTAAGTGTCATATCCTTAGTCAAAGTTCATATCGATTTCCTGAACTCATTGATCATTTTCTCTTTCTCGCATACATTTGTAGTGTTGAGAAATTTATACAATGCAAATTGCATTCATATGTAACGGCCTTAAATGAGATGTTTCGTAATTTAAATCCCAGGTATAGGAAAGGTAAATCGTGATTGCACTTTTGTCTACTTTGCATTTCGATACTGAATTTGCGACGAAGAGCTTTCGTTTGCGTGGGGGAGATTTAAAATTCGAAACATCGATTTTCCCTTAATAAAAGAAATGTGAATTTCTTTAACGCGATCATCGAACCTTATTCAGCGTCAGCATAATCTTACAATTATGTTCCCATCTTCTTCCTTTTTCCAGAAATTTTTATTACTTCAGCTTCATTTATGATCAATCATATCAGTTTGAATGGTTTTTAAATGATAAGTGTTGTGCGTAACGAAATCTCAGCCTGTTATGCTGAAGCTAATGTAAACCTAAGCCGTCGTGAATAAGTAAATAGACTCATAGGAACTCCTCGCCGTCTATATTTTAGCCTAACTGTACCTTTGCAATTTGTCTCTTAAATTTTAACTCATTTAAAAATATGCTTCTGTAACGCATTTGATTCATGGCTGTCGGTTATTGTTCATACCATTCTGCATAATGATTTTATTTTTAAGATCTTTATCATGATAATTATAATTGAATGTCATCTATTCCCTCTCCCCTCGTAGGCGTCCCAATAGCTTATCTTTAAATTGAAGGATTTCCTTCGCCATCATTATCACCATCCTACCCTTGGTTTTGTTAATTTCCAACTTATGTTATCTCAAGTGTGCAATGTGTGAATTTATTTTAATGACATTGTTGGCGTTGTTATTCCTCCTAGTGCTTCTATTGCTGTTACTGATTAATCGATTATTATGTAAACAAACATAGCAGTTTTCACACGTCGTGTGTAACGTTCCACCGCAATTGTTGCTTTCTCGATTGTTGTCACTATTGCTGTTTAAGGTATAACGCGATTCCTACAATTATGATATTTTCTGCTTCTTATTTTCTGCTTTCATAATATAGTGGTACAATATTGTAGTTTTTATCGATTTGTTATTGAAAGCAGTACTAAGTAAAGCGCAGGTTCCGACGGGAAGTTAGACATCTTCTACGCACTTGGAGGCGTTATATTTCCAAATATAGTCATAAATTATATATTTCACTAAATACATATGCAAAATACGGAGCCATACATACAAATCACCATAGCGAAGAACTGGAAAAGGCACAAATTAAGTGTTACGAAAACTTTAAATTTCTTTTTTTATGATGCTTCGAAGAGTTAATTCCCGTTAATTCAATGCACACATTACACAATACACACATGCTCGAAAGCTACAAGATTTCCGACGAAGTACGGGACTCCACAGAGTACGAGATTTTTGAGGTAAAGTTAGTGAATTATACATGTATGTTTATCTCCGATTAATAGTTTCTACTTATTTTTTATATACTATTCCCTCTAAAAAGGGAAAAGGGTATTTAACGTTTATACTAGGTTTGTAACGCAGTGAAGGAGCTACAATAGATATAGAAAAGTATATATATTCTGGCTCAGAATGATTTAGCTCTGTTAGAAATCACGATTACAAGAGAACGAATGAAGCTATGATCATGAAATTGGTACGAATATTTCGTATTAGTATAGGCTGGTTGGTATTGAAAATAGGCGAAATCGGACATCCTCGACGCCCACTTTTGATATTTAATGTGAACTAAATTGCGTTTGGAGCTCAATTTTGGCATAAATATTGAATCCTGTCATCATAGGATAAGTGGTGTTGAAAATGGGTTAAATCAGAAAACTGCCACGCCCACACCTCAATTAGAACTGTTTCATAAAAAATGAACGTTGAAAAGAACAAACAAAGCATTAAATTTGGTTCGAATATTCTCTGTCATCACGGGTTGATTATAAATGTATATATAATAATTCAGATATAAATATATAATATATTTATACAACACGCCGACAATTTCTTTGAACGTTGTTATCAAGAGATTCGGGATAAGGATATATAAGCTTCGGCAAGGCCGAAGATAACGGTCTTACTAGTTCCAGAAAGGTCCATGGGGAAAGTTTAGAAAGGTCCGTGGGTTTTACAATTTGTCCGTGATTCGTGAGCCTCAGCGTCCGTGGGCTGAGAATGAGCTTTAACTGCTTGTTTTTACGTCGAATCAGTTTAGTTAACTTGTTTAGGAATGAATATATTTTGTGGGATGATTTTTATCAACGAAGTTTACGATATCGCCACTAATCTGGGTTCCACCTTCTCGAAATATTTATATCTCCTCCTTATCATGGGCTATAGCCAACGAGGCCAGAAAATATATGCAATAGCTCTGCTGTTTCTAGCGGGTTGCAAGTATAGACTCTGTAAATATACCTTTTATACTTTATGGCGACAACCGGCGCCCGTGCTACGGTTTGCTACCGTAGCCATCGTACTTATGGAAGCCATGTGTAAGGCATGGACATTCCACCTTAGGTATTGGTCGAGGCCTATCTAAAACCTCTACCGGTCTATGGGTCCCGGCACCCGGTTGCTTTGGTGCATTTCCACACCCGAGCTCATTCAGCACTCGTACCCGCGTAACTTTGGGTTCAACCAACAGCCACCACGAAGCTCCCACAAGGGGTACTACCCAATTTAGCCCCAAGGGGGCTTTGGAATTTAGCGTATTTGTGTATATTATATTTGATTGCCACCCGTGGTACCAGTTTAAAGCCTTTGGTAGGGTGAATACCCAACCGTGGCAAGTGACCGTCTCGTACCCATTAGTCACTGCCATGTTGGGCCCTTGAGCCACGTGGCGTAGTACCAGAGGGTGGTATGTTAGCGAACATGAGTTCATGGTTTGTTCAGCATCTATTAGCGCTGCCCATAGACCCTCGTTTGCAAACGTTTTGGGATAGTGTAATTTCGTTCAGAATTGATTCAATTGGACTTATTAAATATGTCCGCCTCTCGGTATTTTCAGTGAGTTAAATCTTCCACTGGTCCCTTAATAAATTTTTTTTGTTTAATTAATAATTATTTAATTTAATATCTGTTTTGCATCTCGTTATTATCCTAGGTGGTGCATCTAACCTGCTCAGGGAGAGCTCAGAGCTCTTCTCGTGGCAAATTAATATTGGAGTGCTGTGTCTGATTATATAATTAAACATCAAACACATTAGGCATGATTTTGTGTGAGAGTGTGGGCAATTCTAATGCGCACGGACTTAGTCTTAAGATATGTTATCAATAAACTCTTCAGTTTTCCTGTTTTTTCTGATGTTTATGGCACCAAAATATTTTGTAGAGCTTGTGTCAAGACATTATTAATTTTCTAAACCGGCTGAGCTTCCTAATTATTTTTATACAATGAACAAAATTTTTGAATGTAATAGATTTGCCTCACCTCATTAATTATGGTTTCGTTATTGATATAAATGATATGCTTGATGATAACTCTCGATTAGACGAGTCACATAACTTTCTGATGGCAGAACCATGTAATCATTTTTTGTTATGGTAAGAGCATTACGCTCGATTTTCCATAGGATATGATCTCGTCCTCGAATAGATAAATTTGGACCTTCAAAAACTTAATGCGCCTCTCGCTTTTATTTATCATCGCTCACCGCAGTGTACAGATGCTTAGAGCGTTATTGAAATGAATTTTTGTGATCCTTTGCCAAGTTTGATTTGGGAACAAACCGGTTTCGGAAAAGTGTTATTTTCAGTGTCTGATTTCGTTCTCGAGAACGAAAGTCAGACACAGAAGATGGTGGCACATCGCCGTACCGGTTTATTTGCTGGTCTACAACTTGAGAGTTTGTTTATGTGGGTCTGTCGGAAGCCCGGTTGGCTGCCGTTTAGTTAATTGGGTGAGTACTTTTAATGGGTGCGCGAATATTGTTAGGGCGATGAAACGGAGAAATTCTGCGGGGAGAAAAACTTTAAAAACTTGAAGAGAAACATTCAGACTTGGAAGAAATCGCATTGAAGGAAGGCATAAAATGATTAATAGAAAGGACGGATATATAAAATAGCGTTACAAATATTAAGGTTAGGAAAATAATATTCATTGAACCACTATATGTCATTTAGGAATGACGGCAGTAACATTCTGAACATTGCACTATGGTACTTATCAGCCCAATATATTAAAATATGGATACGTTGGCTCTGAAAATAAGTGGAATCGTTTTAACTGCGTGAGTTCTAAATATCTGTTTAACTTAGGGGACTAATCTTTAAGCTCCAGACCAGTATCCTATTTGGGTGAGGTGATTATTATATTCTAGGGCATATAACGGCAATTCCCTTATTACGAAAAGTAGACGCGACGCAGAACATCAAACAAATTGTTATGACAAAGAACATTCTTCCGAATTTCATATCGACACCTCGATTCCATTCGGCTGCAATCGTGATTTCCACAGACGACCAGGCAGATGCAGACACCGACACTCAAAGAGACGGTAGACCGACGGATATCACTAAATTGGTTCAAGAGGGGATTCTAATCAGGAATATATATACACTTTCCCAGATCTACCACTCCTCCTTTAACGCGTTACAAGCTGTACGTTTTACGAATGTACTGTATCAATTTGGGTGTGGGGTATATAAAAAAATAGGAAATTCGTTTCGCTATAAATCGGGAATAAATACAATAGCTGACTTCATGAGGCGACCCATTGCACGTGTCTTCACAGCTCTAGCTTTTAACAGCAGACTTCTTGATGTCAACTAAGAATTCTAAACAAAAGGCAGTATCGCCTTTTAAAAGTGGCTGAAGACTCATTGAATGACTAATTCCTTTTCTTTAACCTGTTGTATATCTGAAAATAATCTGCTGACTTTTACTTATCTTACATCGTTCATAATTTTTTTGTTAAAAATTGAATTGTCTCGAAGTGCCGAAGTGTACACAACACATCTGTCGCATTTGAATTAAATCCATCGATGACATCGACGCTCGGCCTCGACATAACTCATCCGTCCGCTGTTAACATAGAATTTTACGAAACCAGTCCTCTGAGATCAGCACAATGCAAAACCACTTCGCTACAAAAATCCTTTATTTGATGATAACGGCAACAATCCCTGTCGGATCTCTGATTCGTCGCCAAATTTGTATCAAGAGTAACAGCGTTCAAATACATGGGCATTTCTAATGAAACCAGAACTAGTTTCCGGAGCGCGTTCGTCACTTGTTTGAAAAACACACAGGATGCTAATGCTTTTGACTTCCGTTGATGAATTGCTTTTAATTACATACAATAGCTTTAAGATTTTTTGACATCCCGGATTTCGCTCCTTCTGATTCAGGATATCTTGAAATGTATCTCATAATTCGTATAAGTGGGTCTGAATATTCGCAGAAAACTACAAGAAAGGAAGGGATAAGTACTATCCGATTGGGTGGGTAATAAAGTTCGCTTTGGAAAGTTTGGTAAGTGCATTTTGAAAACTAGCACCACGAGGTCAGTGACGGAAATTTATACAATCTATTCTTGATATTTCTTTGGTTTTCCGATAGAGTAAATGGTATGAGATAATTAGAACGCATTTCCGTCATCCATTATTGGGATCGAAAAGAAGAAAAGCAAGAGAACATCTAGCCGCAACTAGTTTTTGATGATAAAACTAATGCCCGCTGCTGCTGCTGGCGGAAACGCCATAAAAAATGCTCGTCGTTCGTTGTCATCTGCGATAATAAATGTTGTTGTTGCTGTTGCTTTTGGTGTAGGTTATTTATCGCAAGCGAAATGCAAATAAAAGCATTAAAACCACTGAAGATGTTATATCACCGCAACAACTTCTCTGCAGGCCAATCTTGAGAAAGGACGACGGAAATACGTCTGAAATACGTCATTTTAAAAAATAAGTGGGAATTGAGACACGCCGGGCTGTGGAATTCAATACGGCGGTGCCGAAATTTAAAGTTCCGGAAATATTTAAATGTTCATCATTTTGTGACTTCGCTTGTGATAAATACCCGCATCGTGAGCGGCAGCAACAGCTTTAATCGCCACAGATGAACAATGCGTTTTTATGGCGCTTGCGATAACAGCGGCAGCATGCTCTAATTTTATCATCAACGACAAGTCGCTGAGACTAATTTTCTCTTGTTTTTCTTGCTTTCTGTTATTTTACAATAT
Organism: Physocephala rufipes; assembly: GCA_963966595.1. Classification (NCBI taxonomy): domain Eukaryota; kingdom Metazoa; phylum Arthropoda; class Insecta; order Diptera; family Conopidae; genus Physocephala; species Physocephala rufipes. The sequence goes on from OZ016503.1 coordinate 17,872,723, forward strand.
CTGGTGAGAAAAGAAACGCCCCACGAAAACACTGAAAAGAATTCCACTGATGTATTTCATTTGTTGGACGACCTGTTGACGTAATGAAACGATAAAAGCCGATAAAATATTAATTTCGCTACCTTATATGAAGATGACGAAGAACACGAAGAGCAAAAGGGGGAAAGTTATAAAAAGGATTAAAAATTAAATTGCTACAAGGTTGTAGATATATTGTTGAAGAACGGAAACTGGATTTGCTTCAAATTGTTGAATTGAGCTTATGTCAATTTCATAAGTGAAGCAATTGTTTTTTGGTGGGACTTAAATTTCTGGGTTTTGCATACATTTTTCAAATTTACTGAAGGATCAGATTGAGGGACGATTATTACACTCAACCCTAATACCAAAACAGAAAGAAAAACTACACAAAAATATCATCAAATTTTTTGTTGTATTCCGAAGAGCATGAAATATCGTTTGATGTTGAAGAAGATGATAGGTTGTTGTATGTAGTTGGAGTTGGGGATATATCTTCCAAGATGTTACAAAATTGAACTCCACTCTTATACGATTCTGATTTGACCAGATTTTGTTAATTGTGCCTTGTATTCGCAATCAATTCGTTTTCTAAACCTCAGGTGAAGAAAAGGTTCGTTCTGAATATCAGCATTTCAATTAAGCTCCAACTCCGCATGTTTTCAATTCAAGATTTTTTCAAATATTTAAGTTTTCAAAAATGATCACATTGACAAGCATTTTTTGGTGTAGCCAAATGACATGTGATTGGTTTTGCAAACGCCATAAAATTGATTCGTCAACTCGTTGCTTATCTGTTTTCTCTTCTTTCCTATTAACGTTTCTGGGCCGTTTTCCTTCCACCAATTCTTCAATTTTCCTGTTGAAAATTTTGTTAATGTATATGTTGTCATATTTTGTTTGTTGCGGAACCGTCACTTTTTCAATTTAATGCAAATTTACAATTTTACCATTTTTATTTTATTCTGCCGACACACTCTTGTTTGCATGAAAATTACACCTTATCCTTTTTGTGTGTTGGACGTCCCTTTTCAACTCTCATGCACAAGTACGTGACTCTCTGCAACTCTATCAATTCTTTTGTATAAATTTCATTGAACAAATTTACTTTGATGTTCAACTAGGAAGTAGGGGAGCGTACGAAAAATCCGAAAAAAGGTAATTTATGCGAATATCGTGAATATGTTGGATATTGATTGCCCGATGTTAAACAGATTGCGGCAAAAGGGTTTATATTAAAAACATAAAAGCATTGGTCAAATTTACCGACTTTAAACCACTTTTAGGGCTTGATAGTAAAAAATCGAATTTATAAAACTTGGCAGAAAACTTAATAGACTTAGTTAACTTTTCCTAAGGCTGTTGTTATTGTGAACTTGCTTCATGTTTTTCGACAGATTACATAATTTATTTTAAATTCAAACCTCAATTTCATAATTTGAAAATTCAACACTAAACAAATTGGATAATTTGAATGTGGGAGGTTTAGCGATATTTCAGTTGAAACAATCGGCATAACTTAACGTATATGCACCGATTTTCATTGAACTTTTTTGCTGTTGGAATTTACCATTAGGACCTAAACTAGTAATTTCTTCGGGTGGAGTAAGTCATTTTTAAATTTAAAGCATTTAAATCTTCAAAGCTTCTTGTACTGTCTATCATTTATGTTAAATAATCTTATCTCACATGTCTAACATTTAAATTTATACATACAAACCTTTTTTTCTGGCTATAATTTTTATTTTTAAGCAGCTGCATTAAGTTGTAATGCACATACTGCTACTGAAGATATATATTGATACAATAATTAATGGACGGGTGATAATATTGATACTATTAGCACTTTCACCTTTAAAATTATATATGCCTTTTTATAGTTAATATCGCAATTTTTAGGGTCCTTCACCGGATTGATGTCGGCTGTTAATCGGCGTTGTATTGGATTTTCTGCCGCAGTAGTCACAAATGAAGTAGTGGTGTAGCCACCACCGAATTGCAAATGTAACCGAAAGTATTGCTTGATCTCAGCCCACGCACAGGAAGCATACATAGGCAGCTCGTGCGGTTCTGACTTCATTCGATTAAAAGTAATGCATGTTATATTTCTTTTATAATGGATAACTAACGTTTTTATGTGCAGTTACAATGTTTTATTTCTCCAAATATCAGTGGATTTAAAATTAAAGGTAATTAATTTCAATAAAATACATATCCTCTTTTTTAAAATTAAAATTTTCAGGATACAAATTTAAAAAAATTGCAATTTTTAAAATATATTTTTAGAACACTAATTGGATTTTAAACATTAATTTCTAAAATAATTAATAATTAATAAATTTGCTTCAAAAATTAATTTTAATAAAATTAAAATGACAGACATGATTGTGATAATGCAAAAATTCAAAAAATTGCATTCGTTCAGCACACGTTATAATGACCATTTTTATGGTGTATTGAGTCCACAATGAGAGAATATGAGAATTTGTCCGTATTTGTTGTTTTACGCTATGCATTTGCTAACGAATATAATGCCATATTTGTCACCGAGCGTGTTAAAAACATTTTGCGCACCTCCTCTCCAAATAATTTTCCCCAACCGTGAACAATAGTGATGGGTTTTATTTTAGAAAATCAATGGGAACTTGAACAATACGAAGACGGATAACCCCCTACATTTATGCGAAATATATAATTTTTAAAATCATGAAATGCCTTGTGGAGCCTTGATGTTAAATACTAACACTTTTCCGCAAGATTTGTTTAGTTCAAAAAACTTAGTTTTATACCAGAGAAGTAATTCGTAGTCTGGTTCCTCGTTCCTTATAATGAAATAAGTTCCAACTAGATTAATTTTCAGTTTTCATTCTATAAAGTTTTAACCATAATGTTTTATTTATCAGGTGATTAAAAATAAGAAATAATAATGTTAATGTCCAATAAAAACTTAGAATCGATAAATAAATCCCCTTAGAATCGATACTAATGCAAAAACGCAATCGCAAGTCTCGTTGGCGTAGGTATAAATTTCTTGACAAACATGTACCAAATTCCTTAGAAAAGTTTATCAATTTATGTATCTATGGCAAAAATGTGCATGCGTTAGTTCGAAAATTATCGTACCGTTATCCTCGTCGGCATCTCTTCATTTGTGGGAAAGACATCAGAATCGCTTTCGTTTCCAATATATCCTCAAAGGTTTTTGTATGTATATGAAAATGCTATAATCAAAACATTGTGCAAGTTGTTACTATTGGTGTGTAATGCAGGTCCTTTTCATTTTTCATAGCTCAGGATCTATTTTCCGAAACACCAGAACTGCGCTCCACAACCTACTATCGCGTATTTCGCTTTCTGTTAACGTACTTTGCTTTAAAAATTTTGGATTGCCAGGACCGTTCGCCACGCAAATATATTGTGCGGCGATCTGCGTCCTGCGCCGTCAACATTATGAATGTCGTAGTCGTAGTCATATATCTAAAACGTCAAATATAACCATGTCGTAGTCACATATCTAAAACGAAACAGTATGTATTCGAAGCATGCCAAAACGTAATATATAATATAGGAATACTCACAATTGTAGCATTTGAGCCATAAAAACTGTTTCTGTTAAAATAGAGAAGCCTTCGGGTGACTATATTTTATCCTAATGTGTTTGTCAAATTTTGTATAAAGTTTCTGCTTCGTTTTTTATCTTCGTTATCCGACATTTAAAGTGGGCTCCATTTAGGACATTTTTGTAAATCGCCCTCGAGCAATTTCGCATACATTCGGCTACGTGATTGATGCCAAATATTGCGAGTGCCTTTGGTAGCTACCAGAAACTGTGAACACAATCCAATTTAAAGAAATTGAGAGATAACTTATGACCTTAAAATATGGAGGTATAATAGAAATAAGTTCAGACGAAGAAGAGTTTTGGAAATGCAAGAATACCAAAACTCCCCAGAATGCTTGCCAGAATTCAATTTCTCTAAACTTTAAAAAGTGAACTATCTTTAAAAGTTTAATTAAATTATTATTTAATTAAATTATAATTATTTTCAAATAATCTATTGAGGGTAAACAATACGAAGGGGTACCCAGGCAACTTTACACCCTGAATAATTGATCCGAAAGCGATACTGTAAATGAAGATAGCAATATAAATAAAACTTATTATCTTCTTTATATTCATTATATTTCATCATTATAGCTTATCTGCTCCAGTGAAAAATATACGCTCAGAAATGATTTAGATAGTCGGGTAGCATGTAACACAGGTGTTAAAGAACGAACTCTATTTTGGAAAAACGAAAAATGCAATACGTGCTTAAATGATTTTCATAAAATATCCTTGCGTTATCTTTTAACCATTTGAATCTAGAGAGAATTAGAGCTCTTGAAACATAAACAGCGTCGCCCAAAAATAGAAACATAACCCAAAAACGGGCCACTTTAAAACTCTTGACTCTACACAAAAACGCGATAATGATTCGTACACCGCTTTGAGACAAGGCTCGGTTCTTTCAGTTCATTTGTTGCTGTTATGGACATGCTTGCTGCATTTTTTGGATTGTCGGTTTTGTACTTCCGTCTTCTGTCCTACACAAAACGCTGCATCTAACCAACTGTTGGAGCATCCAGCTCCAACTGTGATGACGTCTAACTGCAAGGATTATCTATCGAGAACAAAATTAGATATCAAAACTAGCAACATATTACTCGCTAAATTTACTCGCTAAAAATGAGAGTGTCATGCCTATACTCCTATAGGTTACTTGCTGTATTCTTGTGTGTTACTTTAGAGCCTTTATATCATGAACTTGTTTGACTAATTTCTCTGTCGACGAGCGAAATGCGATCAATCCATTCGAATATGTGACGGTACGTTCAGTACCCGCATAAAATTACTTAACAATCAATTACGAAAGTTACGGCGATGTCGTGAGCGAATTTCCGATGATATCTTGGCGCCACATACTTTCATTTTCGTGTCCGTGGGAGAGAAGAAAACCAAGCGGTTTTTAAGAAAAGTAAGGAAAAACCGAGATGAGTACAACAGGACTTACGCCATTTTTTATACCCTACAACATGTTGCTGCTTCTATACCCTACGAATGGTGTAACGCACAATAAGAGTATTTTTCAGTTTGCAACGCAGAATGAAAATTATGTATATTCTGATTATGTATATTCCTGAGTCGATTTAGCCACGTCCTCGCCCGTATGCCTGTCTGACCGCTTGAACCGCGGTTACACGGGAACGAAAAGAGACACTTATGAAATCTGGCATAAATATTCTGTATTATCATTAGCCCCTTGGTGTTGAAAATGGGGGAAACGGATTACAGACACACACATTTATGATACATGATATGAATATATCTACATATACATTCCACTTTCAACGTTCCAGACGGAGTTTAGCAACAAAATTTTATCCTCGAACACACCCACAAATATTTTTTCATAAAATATTGGCGTAGCCCACCTACCAGGATCACAGTTATAAAGGAGAGCGATTGAATATATTGCCATGAAATGTGACGCGAATATTCTCTGTAATTATGAATTGTTTGGCCTTTGGCACTCCCACTCATTATGCTTAATGTGAATATATATATAGTATATTTACAGTATTTACAGTATATTTACAGTATACAGTATATTTACATTATATAGTGTATTTCAATTTCAACATATTTAGACGGAGTTGGATGAAATCGGAAATCATCCGCGAATATTAAATTAGTTTGTCAAAAGTGAGGGTGATCCATCTGAAGGAATCACAATTAAAATACTTTATTACAGCGCAAAGAGTGAAGATATAGTGCATTTGTATACAGTGAAGATATCCTACACCCATAATATAAATTTACAGTATAATCCTAATAATCAGTGGGCAGTCCACATCTCTGTTAATATTACATTTTCCTTTTCTTGCTTAATTTATATTGACTAGCTAATTTTCCATATAGCTCTTTTCAAAGATGATAATATATGATATAATATAATAGTTGGTGTGACTTTTTGGCGGGTTTATAATGTCCAACACAGCCAACAAATTTGACACATTTTTACCATACAATTTTAACTCCGGAATTTTAGTGGAAACTGCTTTTAGCTCGATTTCGACCTTTTTCAATACAATTTTAGTAATAGAGAATGTTTGTGCCACATTTCATGATTATACCTCCTCTCGCTCTCTATTGCGGTATTATTATATCTGCGGTACTGGTAGTCCAACTGGTCCCTAAAAATTTCTTTCTTTGCACCTGCTCTAAGGACTAAGAAATTTCTCTCGAAATTTACATGAAATCATGTCTACTACGAATCGCAATAGTGCGTTGGTCCGATTTCACCCGTTTTAAATACACAAGTATTAAAACAAAGAACACTCGTGCCAAATTTAATGTTGATACCTCTTTCCTTTAAGCTGTAATCGTGATTTCCTCAGACAGACACACAACATACGGTCATATACACTCAGAGACATCGCTAAATCGACTTGGCGCGTGATTCAGTATACTTTTCTAAACTACCTCACCTCCTTCAACGCATAACAAACGGAAGCTCAAAGTGACGTACCCCATTCCTTCGGCCTTGGGACATAAAAATAGAAATAAGGAGATAATATTCAATTACTTGACCAACGTCGGCATCATGACTAAACGCTTTCAGAAGAGCTTAATAAATGTAACAACTACATCACCGCAATGTTGCCTAGTGTTACAAGCGTGGTTAGATAAAGGGTTTTCCAATAAGAGGTGGTCGATATTGACAACATGTAACAGTCACACTGTTTAGCCGGCGTCTGGCAAATGTAGTTTTTGTAATTCAGTCAGTAATGCCAAATCATTTCAAGTTACACTAGTGGGCAGCACGTCCAAATAATAAAACTTTGTTATCAAAATGAAGGTTCGTTTCGGCCCAATATTGGCCGAAAAATCATCTTGGGCGACCATGCGCATTTTGGGATGAATGGCTATATGAACAAGCAAAGTTACCATATCTTGGAAGATGCCAACCCACAAGAGGTTCACCAGTGAAATTAAATCCATAAAAAATTACCGGCCGAAGCCGCGGCGGACATTTGAACGATGCCATATTCCATACATAATGGCATAAATGGGAATTTCAAATAAAAAACATCGATTTCCGCTCTTATTGGAAAACCCTTTGCTTTGGACAACACTTTATTGAAGTTGCTTTTGTTCGCCTATAGATTAATACCGTAAATTGGTCTCATTAAATTGGTACGGAGAGAGAAAGCGCTATCGGCCACGAAATAACAGGGAAAGACTCTTTTTGAATTTGGTAGTGTTTTAGCTGTTCGAGGAGGAAATGTATTGTTTAATAATCGTCTGCCAAGAACACTACGAACGAACACTCCTTCATCGCCTTGGCTACCAAGCCCTCCTACACCCATCATCATAAACGCATAGCTCACATCACATGCTGCTAGCAAAATCATGCTAAAAAACCTTTTATAGGGGTAGAATAGCCATCCGCTTGCTCCGGGACAAGCTGTTAACAATACAGTAGCTGTTAAGAACAATACAGTAGTAACGATAGAAAATATTCGTATACAAAACAGAAAATATAGTACTTATGTTTACCAACTTTCCGGCAATTGCCCCAAGGCAATGACACATACCAGTTTGGTGATAAAATTTTTGAGCTGTGTTACTTGGGAGAGATAAATGGATTAGGTGTCGTTCATCTCAAATTGCTTGGAATGTGTCGTAGACAACCGACCTAACGGTGGATTCCCCAATTTTGAATGCACACGCTAAGAAGCTACACCCATGTGCCAGATACCTATGGGAACAAATCATATATTCTAAACCTATATCTCAAGAAAGACACTTACATCATTGTCAGGAAGACACTTTATAGGCCTTCGTTTTGAGGTGCGGCTCAACTTTTCACGGAGCAATGTTTGCAACAATTGGTATTGTTCCGGACTCATTCTCACAGCTCAACAAAAACGCCGTTGTCTACTAATTGCTGAATACAAGTATTCGTCTAAAAACTCGAACTACCGAATAATAAGCATCGAAAATTGCTAAAATAACGTTCTTAATCTCTAAAACCTGAAATATGGTTTTGAGATTGCGGTAATCGACAATTTTTAATTCCAGATCCACAGAAAACAATAAACTGAACAAGGTTCTAAAAAATAAATGGTTGACTGGAATAATGGATAAACAAATTCTGGCAATAAACAATAAAAAATTGAAATTTGTAACCGTAAGAATTTTTTGATTTGAATTTAAATTTTTATTTAGCGATTTTATGACAGCGACTGCTATTTGGATTTAAGGGCATCGTGCGTCGAGAGAGAATTTCGCTCATCGCCGTCACGGCATTCTGCGCTTACAGTTAACTTAATTACCTTATTCTCGATCATATACTACAAAAAATAAGTAACAATTTCTGCATTCCCGTAATTCTTTTATCATTCCTACTTTTTCGTAATCCACGCTCATCTCCAGCCAAACCACCAACCACACATTTATGTGTGCATATTTTGACGTACAAACAACTCAATAAAATTAAAATCTAATAGTCTCTTGCACCCTCTCCCTTCGCCCAACCAGTTCAACAGTACCTACATTTAATGTTGATGGGCTCCCGTTTTCATTGGCATCATGGCATACTAACACCACAGTCGTAAATTGCACGCTTAATGGTCTGAAAAGTGAGAAAAATATGAACGAAAATATGTACTGCATAACGACTCGTTGTTACGAGTATACGCAACACGTTCGATTTGCATAATCGCTCTAGCATGTGCATATATGTGGCTATGTGTCTTATATGTTTATGGGCATATGAGTATATGTGTGAATGTGTTAAATTTACTTTTTGTCTCTCACCGCGCCACAAAATAATCTCAAGTTCAGGCACGCAATAAATGAATTTTCAGTACGCCGGAATCCCACTTTCAGGCTATTTACGATGAAGGGCTGACAGATGATTTTTAGCTTAAAAAAGGTCCAAACTGCCCTTTCACACGCACCTATTCTTCACTGATATTTTTTATCAACCGTCATTTCCCCCCATCGATGTACTAATTCGGATATATTAATAAAGTGAAGCTCACCGGATTGCCTTGGCAATGACATTAAGGATCGTGTGGCAATATATTCATTTATTGTCGTTCGATCACTAAAATCGCCATCCAGTGCCGTTTCGATCCCAATGCTTCTTATCTTCGACGACGGCCAATTTTGCTTATTCCCGCTGCCATCAATGATATTCTTGCCAACAGCCTATATGTTGAAATTATTTTAAACCGTCCTTGATGAAGTGTGAAGCAATACTGCTAAAAATATGATGTTCAATATATATGGATTTTTTTGCAAGTGCTCTTATGTTGCCACCTCTGATATAGAGCTTATATAAAGGATAGAAGTTGTTGACCTTTTTAGCAAAGGTTTTGTTGAAGATGTGTTAGATCTAAATTAATCAAGAAAATTTTTATGTCACGGGTGTAGGGTATATAAAACTCGACCGGGCCGATACTTGCTTCTTTTTTGATAATATTCACCCTTGGTGTCGGAGAATTTTTGTTGCCTTCTTCGAAGAACGTTACTACGAGTAGCCAGCAATGCAGCAGCCAAGCGGGAGACAGAGCCACGATAAATTTGATATACCGAAACCGTTGGTCATTGTTTTCGCACCGATAGTCCTCTATCTCCTTGCCTTAGCTGCCATCAAAACACCACAGCCACAAACCCCGCTTGAAGCAAGATCCTGTAGAGAATCTAATGAGATTCATTTTTGCATGGTGAATCCATGATTTATGGTAATATAACGTGTCCTTTTTAGTGTTACTGCTACTTAATAATAAATTGCATATACATACCCGCATGTATGGGGTGCTTGGATATATTTTATTGCCGAAATACTTTTATGCAATCTGCATATTTGATGTTGTCCTTCGAGTCCTTTAAACGTTGTCATTTTGTGGATTTTTCTTCTTGTTGCTAATTATGTAATTAATTTAAGTTAATTTTTAAGTGAAAGGGTAAGCTAACACACGTCCCTTAGTTGATGCACCCATAAAAATAAGATCCTTGATATTGTTGGTTCTGCTTTTGTTGTAGTGCAGTTATCGGAATTGAAAGTCATGTCGCGACTACTATTATAGAGAACCGTTGTTACCATCAGAATGATTATGATGACGTTGATAATGATGAGGTGGTTAATATGGTGGAAAATTTACTGGTTGTAATGGTGTCATTATTGAGAATGTTGTTCGTAAAAGAATAAAGCCATTTTAATTACATTCAATTATCCTTGCTTTTTACAGAATAGAAATGAACACGATTACAGCAGAAGAGAATAATGTCTCTTTTTTAATTCTGAGATTATAGAAAATTTTAGGAAACTAAATTCATTTAACTCAGACTGACGTGTAAAATATTCACAAGTTCATGTCCCTTCGATGTTTATTTCTTCACTAGTTAATATTTTTCGTTTAAATTTATATTTTATTAAAACCAATTTATGTTTGATTAATTCTATAAATATTCCATCTTATAAATGAAAGGGCGCTACTCGTTTTATTATTATATTAGTACAATTCAATGACTTTCCTTCATTCTGCAATCCTGTAGTATTAGAGCTAATGATTGTTGTATTTTTCGCGCATACACAAGTAGATGAAGACAACGTAGCCGTATGTATTTATCATAACTCATTCACAAACCAGTTTGAAAATATCATTCGGGACAAATCACTAAATGTTAATTAAGTTATACTTCGATTAAATTAATTCAATATGTATTTTCGAAACTGATATTCTTTAGTTATGGTTCGGTAATAGTTGTCGGAGTTGTTTTGTAATTTCAGCTAAAAATCTTTTACCATTTTATTTCTTTTCATTGTAATTGTTGGTTTAATTTCTATGATATCCATTAAAATTTCAATATAATTCAAACAGAGAATTGAAATGTCGTGCAATCGAAAGTCACAATGCAATTAAAAGTGCAGTTTGCTTAAATTATTTATTGAGTATTCATTCAATCTCGTCTCTCGTCTTCTCTAAAACCGCCACCATCACGACCAATTCTTCCTTATTATGGATTATTCTAATAACGTGTTTCTCGCTTGCTTGCCGCGAGGCAGCCAATTAAACTCAATACACGATTATCTGAAAGCAAACAAGTGCAATGGAAAAGAGTATGTGAAGATAGAAGAGTAGACGCGCTTAGTGGACAAAGGTAACAATGTTACGCATATAACTAAAAAAGCTATTGCCGTTATGCAGTGGTTTCGTTGTCACTGTTATCACATAACAAGAATGATGTAGATTTAATTAATTTACGCAAGATAACAAGTAAACAACAACAACAAAGCGGAATGAAGACATTTTATGCGTAAAAAATGCATAATCTTTGACAAAAACAAATAAAGTTATAAAATTAGTCAAAAATTGCAACTAAAAAAGGCTAAAGGTTGGAGACAGATAGATAGAGCGCAAGAGAGAGAGAGAGGGATAAAGGGTGATTGGAAGAGAAAGTGAGCATCGAGATAACAAATTTGTAATGAAGTGAAAGAACGGTTCATGTCAAAGTGATAGCATCAAAGTAAACCATTATTAACTCTTAATGTTGTTTTTCTTTTTGTCCATAACCCTGCCCAAAGGGATGAAAGGCAAAATCATCCATATAACAGAAGAAAAGGGAGAAGATTATCTTTGAACAAATTCTAGAAGATAAACTAAAAGATTGAAGGAAGGCTGTATAATGGCCGGCATTAGAAGGTGAAATAAAGGAAAGTGTATAAATAAATTAAATTCTATTGAGCATTTGATTATTTATTTAGAATTATTTATTTCCTATGCCCTTGGTAGATAAAATACCCCTAAATTATTACCCTTATACGCTTTTAAATAAAAAAGATAATGAGTAATATTTAAGCTATAAATATTAAAATTACTATTTTATTTGCAAAAACTAATCGAAACTGGTTTCAAAATATAAAAATAAATTTGAATTTTCCCTTTTTTATAGAAATGACAGTTCGTTTCGCTGTTTTTGTTTCATTGGCATGATATCGGATGGACAGAAAAACGAACATTGACTTAATTTCACTCCTGCCTTTTTCTCAGGAATCCTGCCTTCTATAAAGCGGCCTTAATAAGCGGGCATAACAAGAAGTTGAAGATTCCTTCACTTGTAACGTATTACTTATAGTGAACCTTCTTTTGTTTGCTGGGTACATCTTATTTGTGACCATTCACACAAGTGGTCATTTTTAGGAGTGAATCAAAGCAATGTAATTTAAAGAATTATTCCGTTTAATTTTAAAAAATTTTCGGCAGAATGTTCACTCAGATCAGACTAATATAATCTGTGACTAAGAAGGAATATAAATAGCTCTGTGAAAAAACACATTCCCCACCTCAATCTTTTATACCTTCGTACGGATATCAAGTACTTGAGCACGCTTTCTAAACTACCCAAGAATGATTTTATTTTAAAATTGGGCAAAGGATCCCTTTTCTCACAAACAGCACTCGACGCGCAATTTTCAAGCAAGGAGAAATAAAAAAAATACCAATATCCCCCTGTTTCGATTTTAGGAACGATGAAAAAAAAATTTTTTGTGGAGCAGTTTCATGCTTCAATTCTTTAGTAAATCTTAGAATAATAAAATTATGAGGAAAAACATAAAAACCTCAAACAGTTAGTGAATCCAAAACCAAGCAATGAGAGGCATTAAAAATAGTTGTTTTCTTTTTGGTTACTTGTCGTTCATATCTGTCGATTTTCCTCTACGCTGTGTAATTTTTTGGCACATACTCATACACATACCCATGCGCACACACACCCACCCACACAGACACATACCCATACATCCACGAAACGTGGCAGCTGTACAAGGTCGGTTTGTTTAACTCCCTTTTAATTTTTGATAACTTAAGCCGTATTTATTCAGCATCGAATGGGTTTTGTTCAGAGTTCTCATCTCGACGCACAGGCTCCCTAGCGGCATTCTGTAACTTTTTGGCATACTTATATGATACGTTCTTTTTTTCGCTTTCCACATTGCCTCGTCGTCGCATATGAAATGCTTTCGTGTGGGACGGAACCACATCATTCTACTTATAGCAGTCAGACTGATATTATTACCCTTTTTGAGGGCTTTCCTTTAGTACCCTCGGGACATCGCTCGCATACTTTCGGACTCTGTAGTGCGCTTAAAAACGAAAACGTTCTATGCGTTGGCGTTTTCATTCAATTCGAAATTAAGCAATTCTATCGGCTTAGTATCAACACCATTGATTTGTTTTTGTCTATTTGATAGTTTTGCTTCATTTTTCCAAACCATTCGAGATTTCTAAAATATCAAAAAATTGGAGCATGGTGAGGGCTGGAAGTCTTTCATAATAATGTTAATTGTGATTAGTGATTGGTTTCGAATGCTAACAATTTTGATTGATGAATAAGTTAAAAAAATGTATTTTTATTTTAAAATAGTTAAATTGTTAAATTGTTAAATCTTAAAAAATACTTAATGGAGGAAACGATATTGTTCAAAGGAAAAACGCTCGCATAAAAAACGATTTTACAAGAAGATAAAAGCGATATTTAGAGTTTTAAAAAATTCAAGTATGCTCAAAACTAAATGATTGCCATCGGATACAAGATAATCCTGTTCTGTAGAAATTGCGCCAAATGACTCAAAATTTGTTTCATTTAAGCACCGTTTAAGCTTGATTTAAGAAATTAAACACCAGGTTTAGAGGAATTCTGCTAATTTTGAGTGAGTAACTGAATTTCATGTTCAGTTTCATCCAATTTTAAAGTGAAGAGTTTATATACCGGATTATAAATTAATACTTAACCCTACAAGGCAGTCATAAGTTTTTAATTACAAATTCAATCTGCAAACTATGAAATTTGTTTAAAAGCACGAACAAGCTCATATTGTTATAAATCATAAGCTACCCTATACCTTTCGCACATAGAACAGAATAGGAACCTGCATTCATGCATTCAATTTCGGTACTATACTTATGTACCTTCTCTTACAGACGTGTTTTACTCGAGGATATCGACAGTGAGGCAAGCAAGGGTAAATTGCATTAGATGGTGATTGTGAGCCAATATACTTATATTAAATATATTATATTAAGTAATATATATAGTAATATTAAATATATTATATTAAGTAAATAGGACTGCTCTTTGTACCCTTAAGTATCTAAGTGGGAATGAAGAGATAATAATGCTACTGGTATTATTTGTCGAGTTTATGGACCTAAGTTTCTTGAAAATCTCCTTTGGGTTAGATTTTAGGAGAGAAATATAATTTTGATTGAAAATAAAGTAATTTTATTTATTTATAAAATTTTGTTTGAAAATTTTTGAATTGCTCGTTGTGCAATATTACTATAAAATGCCAAATGTGTCTTATTCATTGCAACAATCAGTTTCCTCACTAATTCCATGAGACAGTTGGTTAAGGGGACTGTTAATCACTACGGTTTCACAGCTCTCACAAATTGTAGCTACATCTAGCCATTATGACTGTGTTCAACCAGTTCTGCATGATGTGTGACGTTAAATGATATCAATATAAGAACAATATGGCTGAAAAATGTTTACGAAATGCGTATACTCATATACGTATACAGCCAAATTACTGTGAAGTGTGCGCTACTGAATGAAACATATTTGCTACATATGATTTTGCGAATGAAAACATCATAGCAATATAATTTCGAACGTATGTATTGTTGGTAAAAGGAGTAAGAAAAGGAGAATACAGAGTTGTGGAAGATTGCAAGTGTATGTAGTACAATGCTGTGCACGTCGATTTTTAATATCATGTGTTTTGCACATTTCTTCAAACATTTGTGTTGATTTCATTATGAGTGTATTTTTATACCCGGATTCTTAACCAAAAGAAAGAAAATTATTTTTCATCAACTACAACCATTGGAAATTGTATAAATAATATGTCTTCTGTCATCATAAATCAAAGTCGGAAGCAGTTTTCAAGGAAGCAGCCAAAAATTAAAATTAATTTTAACTAGTTTATAATATTCAAGCAAATTTGGTTTTTATTTATTTACTTAATTCAGTTTATTGCAACTTTAGTGTGAGCCTTAACCAT
Source organism: Physocephala rufipes (assembly GCA_963966595.1). Taxonomy (NCBI): domain Eukaryota; kingdom Metazoa; phylum Arthropoda; class Insecta; order Diptera; family Conopidae; genus Physocephala; species Physocephala rufipes. Next base: position 17,887,863 of record OZ016503.1, read on the forward strand.
AAAATAACTATACTAATAACAAAAACATTCACTAATAAAATTAACTCGATACAAATGGAAGATTTTGTGTTTCGATGTAAGGGACCCACTCATATAAATTAATAACCGATAATAAAGAGTTGATATCAGAACACATGAAGAGGTTCATGTTAAGCATTATGAAAATCTGTGGAACCGTAAACGAATAAAATCATGTCCTCTACATTAAGTAAATACTGCTGAACAGATGTTTAAAGACCCTGTATCCACTACTTTTAAAACAAACATGGCAGTCAACATTATCGTCAGATTTACCAGGAGTGGAAGGTTAATTAGTTTAAGCTAATTTTGATTTTAGATCCCAATGCAAATTACAGAGACAAAAAGTAGTAAACACAGTCTTGCACGCAAGATAATCATAAAAATGTTCTTTTGAATCTAGATGAGACTACCAAATTGGGAATAAAAGTCCAATATTCGATCCCAATTTCTTCCATTTCATTAGAAGGATCACGAAGAATAAGAAAGAAACCGAAGGCAATCTAAAGCAATTAGCGGATGACAAATTTTAAAAAGCCGTTCTTTGATGCGACGTGGCCTTCAATTACACGAATCCAATACCTTTAAAAGTATTTTTATAAATAGTCAAAAATTATGCGGTGTCTAAGCCCTTCACTTGAGGTTTTTACAAACGATTTATTTTCATTTGCAAGAAATTGTTCAAAATACCCGATAACATATTACAGAATATTGTGGCCGCCTCCACACCGCATATTATGTTTTTAGTGCACTGCGAGACGGTTAACCTTCTACCAAGGATTCAACGAAGCACAAAGTAGCAAAATTTAAACTCAAACCTGACGAAAGTTCAACATTGTGATATTTATCAATTTTGCTAAGCGTTCGAATACTCTAGACTGAAAGTTTTTTAAATTTAGCTTTACAGTTCAACTTAATTGCGATCAAAGTAGATATAATTACAAATCCATTTTACTTAAACGTATATATTTCTAACTAATTTTATTAAAATTTTATGCAACGAATTTAAAATGAATTAAATGAATTAATTATATGATTTAAAGGCTTAGTAAATATTTTCGAGCAACAAGAAGTCGAAAAATTTTCTCCTGACTAATTAGCTACATTAAATTTAACGTTTTCTGATGGGACATCATTAACTTCAAGCAAACAAAACGAGTCTTTTACTAAAGATTTTAACACTTTTCCTGTCTTAATAGGCTTTCCAAATCCTATTTGATCATTTAATGAATTTCAATATTTTTTAATTGGAATAATCTTGTCAAAATATGTTTGGGGATACAAGAGTTATACCAAAAAATATTCGTAAGTTGGTAGCGCACTGTAGTTTTTAGAACACAATAGTTTTTAGTATTCTTTTAAAAAAGGGTTCTTTATTTACGTCAATTTATGTAAATATTTTCAGTTACAAAAATAATTAGTTCATCGTAGCATTGTCTACAAGGTCTATTTATTAATTGTACCTTAAAATACTATTATTTTTCTTGTTTTTTTTTTGTTGACTTTCTGTGTGACGCTACGATGTCACACAGAAACATCAAATATTAAATATAAATTATTAGAATAATAAATAAATATGCAAAAAAATATGTCTCACACTCATATCTCGGATTCATCAAATAGCCATAGAAAATGCTTAGTTGCTAGTTTTCTTATTGCTAAATACAAATTAGTTATTATATATTGGTAACAAAGTGTTCCTCTTAAAAAACTTTAATTTTAATTTTATATTTGCTTCAGTGTAATAGGTATTTATTTTGATAATATCACGTAGATAAATAGACACATAGACGAGAAAATTTAATTCAGAATGGTCAGTAATCATTATTTAGTTCAACTAGTGGCTGAATACATATTTCTCATAATTATGTACATCACCATAAATCGCATCGTAATCTTATCACTTTTATGTGGCGCTGAAGAAAACTGCCTACTAAACATCTAAAAATGTTTTTTGGATTCGAAGAAGTACAGTGGCTCAATAAAGTCGTCGGACAAACACTAACTTCTTATGCTCTTAAAGTTTTACATATTAAAATCAACTTTAAATGCTTTTATTTTATGTTTTTTTTTATACTATATTCTTGTTCTTAAAAAAGCAGAGGCTTTTTATTCATCTGTTTATCTTATTTTTAATTTTAACCAAAAGTTTTTATGAGTGCAAAAAACGCACCAAAAAAGTAATCGGACATACGGCAACACTTCTGTTTTTTGTAAAACAAGCTTGGGGAATTCCCGTTTTTTTAGTTTGTCAAATGTATTTCAACATACACACATAATTATTAAATGTGTTGTTCGAAAAAGAAAGGTTGATTTTAATACTTTTCATTTCAAATTTGGGAAAATGTCAAAACCTAAGTTGTACACGACTGAAGAAGTAAGAAAAATCATTATAAAAAACTATGAAGAAGGAAAAACGGTTCGAGAGATAGGAGATATACTTGGAAGACCCAAATCAACAGTTCATGATATAATAAAAAGGTATAAGATAACAAAATCTGTTGAAAACAAACCGAAATCTGGAAGGCCAAAATTGCTTAGAAATACCGATGAACGATGGATTGTCCAACAGATTAAGAAAAACCCTAAATTAAGTGCTCCAAAACTGGCAAATGAAATCTCTAAACGCATCAATAAAGACTGCAGCGCGGAAACAGTAAGAACAGTCCTTCATAGGAAAGGCTATAATGGAAGAGTAGCTCGTAAGAAGCCATATATTAGCAAAGTAAATAGAATTAAACGGCTAGATTTTTCAAAAAAGTACAAAAGCATGGATATGTCATTTTGGAATAAAGTCTTATTTACTGATGAAAGTAAATTTAATTTATTTATATCGGATGGACAGTCGTACGTATGGAGTAGGCCCAATGATGAACTCAAAGAAAAAAACTTAAAAGCTACTGTCAAGCATGGAGGTGGTTCGGTGCTAGTTTGGGGTTGCATGTCGGCTTCTGGAGTTGGGGAACTGTGCATAATAGATGGCATAATGGACCAAACAAAGTATTTGTCCATTTTGAAACAACATTTGGTGCCAAGCGTTGAAAAATTAGGTATAAAAGACACATTCCAGTATTATCAGGACAACGATCCGAAACATAAGGCGCATGCTGTACGAATGTGGCTCTTGTTTAATTGTCCCCATGTTCTCGAAACGCCACCGCAGTCCCCAGACATCAATGTTATTGAACATTTATGGGCACATTTAGAAACCGAACTGAAAAAATATACGATTTCGAATAAAAATGATCTCATTAAAGCGTTAAAGGACGAATGGGCAAAAACTGATCCATCTGTATGCAGAAATCTTGTTGATTCAATGCCAAGAAGGTTGGAAGCAGTTATAAAAGGCAAAGGACTTCCTACAAAATATTAAATGCTGATATCAATAGTTTAAGATAAGTGTACTCCAACTGTCCGACTACTTTTTTGATGGTGTTTTTTGTATGGAATGCATTTTTTGTGTTTTTAGTTTATAAATGAATTGATTTTTTTTTAGTTTTTTGTTTTATCTTAAAGAGAATTCCGTACCGCAGCATATTCCAAAATAAAAATGTGTTAAATATTTTCTTAATATAAAACCTTTTGTATTTTAGTTCATTTTAATGTTTGTCCGACGACTTTATTGAGCCACTGTAAGTAAAATTATTTGACCACTTATACTATCACAATTACGTTTCTTTCAGTTTAATCCTTCAAGAATGAATGGAGTTCCAAGAGGTCCGCTCCACGGCTCCATCGTTCCATCAGAAATTCAGAAAGGAAAACCTTCAACAATGTCAGAAGCTTTTTGTTATCTTTCCATCGGATCTGAACAACAACACCTCAACAAAAAAGCCGCATTCATTCATCTCCCTGGTCAGTGCAGTGGCATAGTTTTAGCCCCTTTCATGATGTGTCACTTGCAGATAAAGTGCCTCGAACATTTTTTAGTGCCTGCCCGTCGCCGGACCATCAGCATTATCACCGCCGGTCAGAGTTTGCAACATGATGATACTCTCGGCGTAGATATACTTCAGTGCTTTACACAAGGCAATCGCTAAAATTTTCCAGGCAAAAACCTGCTCATTTGCCGCCGGATGTGCATTAGGTAAATTTGGACCAGGCTGCGAAGAAGAACTGCCGGCGGTGGCTGCGGTTGATAATGTTGAATGTTGTGGATTACCGTGGCCATCTATTTGATCTCCGCTGGGTGCAGTTTTTAAGGAACGCGGTTCGTAGAATGGTATAGCCATATTTGCCAGGTTTTACAAAACTTTCCAAAAAAATTATCCTTAAAACTGCGTAATCGATTACGAAAATTTACGTTTTTTGAACTTGAAAATTTACAACATTGTCCTCTCTAATCAACGCACGTCTGCACATAAGCAAGTAGCAAATCTCACTAACTGCCATGCTGCGATTGTGTTCTAATTCCTACACCAACTGTAACGTCCAACCGGTGGTTGCAACACAAGCGTCACGCGGTGATAACTTGCTACGGCTTTGTGTTTTAACTCACAAACCACCGAAACGAAGCAAATACCCAAAATATTGTAAAAACCACCCTTGGAGGCAGAAGGCGCTCTCCGACTGACGAGAGTGTATCGTTTCGAAAAATAACACCGTAGTAACAACTTACGTAAAACCGCAGAGTGGCGCACTCGTCGTTATTGTTGGAGGAAAAAATACCATAGTTGTAACACGAGGTACAGGTTCATATCATCATCTTCCTTTACCCTTATTTCCTTAAGACTATCAAAAATTAGTAGTAATAATTGTTGCTCTCAAGTATCAAACTGACAGTGACTAAGAGAGTCAACGAGAAAATAAAAGCGGAAAAATGTATGTGTGAAAAAGAATTGCCCTGCATTATATCCAGAAACCAAAATCCCTTTGCGTAAAATGCCGAAAAAGTTCCTTCTTCGAAATACTCCCAAGCAGCAGCAGTCATCGAAATTCTCTCTTTTATTTTATTCTATTTTCTCTTTTCATTCTTTCTATTTCCCCTTTGTCCCTTTAATCAGTTTCGAATAATTCGGGGAAACAATAATTTTCGAAATCTACGAATTTCTCTTTCATCGGTTATTTCTGCCCTTTCATTCACTAATTTCTCCCTCTTTTACAACCCCCCTATTTACAATTTGCAATTCTATTTAAAATTTTGGAAGGCGCATAAAACTTATTTTTTAGAAATGAAAAGTCTAAGGCACGTACGAATAAATCTAATTACGAATAAATTCTGAATTTCGAAAATTATGAAAATTATGAATTTCGATTGATTAGCTTTAGATTAAAAACAAAACTTAAATTAATGAATTTAAATTGAAACTAAAACTTTTTTATTTACAAATGAAGATTTTTTACTTCAATTTCAACACTTAGGGTCTGTGCTAAATGATACCAAGTAGTATTGACGTAGCAGTTGCTAACGAACTGCTTAACAGCCTTCCCAAACTGCGCAACCTGCTTTCCAATACTAAATCAAATGATATATCATTTTCAGACTCTATATTTTTGGCTGGAAAATAAAATTACTAAGTTGATAATTATTTAATATTAATACTCACAAGATTTTCTTTTACAATTTTATGATTGAAAACATTTGTCAAGAGCCTTCTAGCACTGTCGAAAAATACTGAATTTTATTTCAAAGAATTGTTCAAATTATTAGCTGAAAAATTATCGATATGTCAGCATAACGGTTCCCATACACAAGGCCTAATTAGGCTGCATCAAAAGAACTGCTTAATATAAAATATAACTTACTTCCTATCCTATTTTACATTTTCACTTTTCGTAGGGTATGCTAGAATTTTCGTCCTACGTGGATCTTTTAAAACAATTTGTTAAAATAATTCTTTTCATATCGTTGCTCACAATTAAACCAGCAATAATTTTTGTTTGATGAAGTCAAAAGAGAAAGTTAGTCATAAAAGCGTAAAAACCTTCTTTTTGTTTGAATAGACTTTAAATAATGTTTTTTCGAGTAAATATGCAAAAATATTCTTCGCCCATATAGAATAAAACGATGCCAAAAACTTCAAATAAATTTATCTGACTGTAGCCATATTTAGCTCACTTTATAAAAGATGTACACATTTTATTCCTCGCTCTTCACTTTATGCTATTAACCTCTGTTTGAAGCAAACATTATATGCCAAGGGAAAGTCTTTCCAGAGCTTTTGGTAACTTTAAGTATAGACATGCATGCTTCCCCCCTCTCTATCTTTTATGATAGAAAGATCTTCATCCATTACAGGTAGAAGTAAAAATGTGTACGCTAAGCATTTTATTCGTCCTTTGAACGTAGCATTCTGTAGCAATGTACATTAACCATATCACTCGAAATAGTTCAACTCGTTTCCTTTAGATCGAGTCCCTTCGAGTCCCTGAGATTTAGACGATTTTAGATTGGTGCTCCTGTATATGTTTACTAATATGAAAACACCAGCGGCTACAAGTCAATACAGATTACAGAATTGCTAGGATCAAATTCTTTCGGCATGTGCATAAATCGTTGTAAATTATTATATCACTGTCATATTTTACTATACACTATACATCCTGTCATCAATACTAAAAGTATTACTTACACTATATCTCCCAACACGACTGCTATCGTTAGTTAATTCGCAAAGATAGCATAATATAATTCGGTTTTGCTTCAGCGATTGTGGTGAGATATGATATGATATCTAGTGAACAAAATATACATACATACATGACAGGATACATCATAATAATAACGATTCTTTGAGTGTTTATTAAAATTCGCGCTACAGCTAATGTCATAACATAGGGAAGTACACGAGTCCAAGGGAAATAGTCCTTTGTGGTTTTTATTGAGCTTCCGTTCTTTTCGCTATAAGCAACCTAACTTCGAAATACAGCTCTTCAATACAGATTTAATCGTTTCAGGGATAATTCCAATGGCAAACGAAATCGATGTCATTATTAAAAACTTTATTACAATGACTGCAATTCTTTGTGCCGTTGAGCAAGTTATTGTTAAAATTTGGCATTGCGTGTGTCGAGAACTGTCCAGGTAATAAAACTTCCTTCGAAATGTATTCTTCCATGGCGCTACAAAAAACTGCTGGGCGCAAGAGTAACGAAAAAACGAAATAAAGAAACTGCTTTTGTTTAAATAAGCGTCTTATGAAAAAATAACGTCAGTAACGCACCAACGATAACACTAAAAACTTGATGAACAATGCAAGCAACATCAACATAAAATCAAAGTTTTTTATGTATGCAGACATATCCAAGCACACACGCTCGCAAACCTCCTGCCTGTAAAACATATTTAGATGTAAATGAAAAATAAGAAGAGGAGAACGAAACAAAACTGATATCAAAGGAACCAACAGATGCAATTTATCGAAGGCAGGTGTTGCAGAGGAATTGATATTAAATTCATGTTTTTCATTCTCAGAATGCACTGTGATGCAAAATGATATGATCGCGTGTGCGCAATTGTTGCTTCTTTTATTTTCCCACTACATATTCGGCCTCGGCAAACTAAGGTACACGGGCCATTACTACTACTATTGGCTTTGGTACCAAAGATACTAAGAAATGTCTCATTATGTTTTTTTTGATTTCGCTTAGGGGTGCGAAATAGATGAGGAAACTGGTTCTGTGAAATTATCTTTCTATGGCATTTTCTATATAAAATTTTGCCCAAAATGGATTTTTCAGAGAAAGAAAAATGAGCCTATTGGCTGCCATCACAATATCGTTTACATAATTTTCGTCATGTCTAATAAAAAAACAAGGCATTTCAAATTTAATAATCTTTTGTTTCATATCATTCCTAGTTCTTAAAGAATTCGTCCTCTTAATCTCAGAAATAAATTTAACAGTTCCGGCGATCATAAAAGTATAAAATAACGAGGTATCAAGAAATCATATACTAGAGTGGAATATCTAATAATTGAATAAAGGTAATGATCATAAATCTGTAATTCTTTCTCTTTTAAAGCGCACCTTGTGTTTGAGAGCAAAACTATAACTCCTTACGATTTTGAGGTTTCAATGTGTGGAATCAAAAGAAGAACAGTTGCCAACGCCTGCAGGTAAATTTAACGCAAACAATGCACTCGTCTTTCAGTTCGATCCTCAAAGGTCAAACTGTATACGAGTGGGCGTGTGGGTGTGAACGAATTTTTTAGCTTCTTAAAAGAAAATCTTCGACTGATATTTCGCTTGACTGCATCTCCGCGTACTTTTCATTGCTGCAGGGATTTTTGTTGTTGTGGACATTGTTGTGGTTTTTGCTTTTATTACTGGTATCTTCTGGTTGTTGCTGTAAAATGGTCGTAACATTCTTGATGAGTTCTTTGCATTTTGGAAAAAAATGCGCACTCATGTAAAAGATGGAAGGGAAACTAAATTTAAGTGTATCAACATAATGGAAATGACTGATAAGTATATGAAGAATAAGCAGAGGAAGAACGAGCAAACGATATCGATGGAAATAACAAAGAAGAACAAAAAGGAGGCGATATTCATGATGATAAAGATGATGATGATAACGAAAAGATATCGGTTCTAAAATAAAAAATCAATTCTATGTCCTTAAGCTCCTTCAAACAACATAAAATTATTACCTTCCGAATTAGCAAATTTATTTATTAAAATCGGAGCCCCAAATCTCCGGAGAATATTCTCCTAAAACTTTAGAACTTTTGATATATCATCGCAGCATCCGCCATTGGAGAGACAAAGTATGCGCTTAGCCGCAACAAAAACCAGGCCGCAACTTATCAACAACCAATATATTCATATGCACCACCTCTCTCCCCAGTTATTATTTCTTTAATCAGATCCTAAGCGACCAAACCACTACCCATGCCTGGTATTCACATCAATGAATAGTGACGCAGTTTCCCAAACAAGGGGAATTTCTCGCTGACATTTAATTAAGGCCTCTGCATTCAATTTCGCTAGACTCCTTTCTCCCTCCTCGCTCTCTGTTGCAATCAGTCTTTCCAGCTCTTGATTATCGCTGTACAATAAATGAGTCCACTTAATAATGAAGGACTTACCTCATAATTCAAATTCTTTTTTCAGGTTTTGCAAAAAGTTTTCAAAGTCACATTCGCTAAAGTTCCGAGTTTGATGAATAAAGTATGTATAGGAGATGGCAACCTTGAGTTTTAATAAGAGTTGCTAATTCAATTTAATACAGTCTGTCAAGCGACTGAATGGTGGTAGCAGGATTGATAATGGTTGTAAGCGCACGAACGGACAAGACGAGCACATTTGGTTTTTCTTAATTAAGCGAGAGTGCGATGACTTAATAGCTTGTATGTCGAACTGTCCACGGATACAATCAATTTAAAGCTCTTTGACAAAACTGAATCAATAACTAAATACATGTAATTAATAAAATCTGGAGAGAAAGATATGGATGTATATTTTCTTGTTTATTGGATGCAAAATTCAATTTCGCTTTAGTCGTCATTAATTTTGCATTAAAATATGTGATTTCAGAACCGCAAATAAAAATTGAAGTACAATAAAATATTCCAATACCTTTTGCCATTTCTGCAATTTCGAATTTTATTTGCGAGAATAAAATGTTTCTTTGGTCGCAATGTTACCGTAATGGGACTTAACGATACGTGACACAAGATTTATTCGCAGACAATCAATCAAAAATTTGGACTGAGTATGTCCATTACATGCACACTCTAGGTAATTCATCATGTATATCAGGTACGTCGATGTGGACAGACACTATGGTCTTCGAGGTTTTATAAGGTTATCTAACCATCCATTCATCGATAATTAGAGCTTGGTCTAAGCCATCACTTGTCATGTTTGTGCACAACTTTTTCTTGAATTTCTTATGACTCATACCTGTGCTCTACGTATGAGGTTTCGACCATCAACTGAACCATAAGCGAAGACTATCCTGGGGTGATCACAGATGATAATGAAATGGTGCCGATGATAACGACAATGCAGATGTTTGAGATTGAAATAGTCAAGTAATATGTTACGCCATCATTTAAAGTTCTGTAGCTTGATTTTGATGTTTTGTATTTTGAACTGAATATTAAAAGCTGCAGAAAGAAAAAATAAAGAAAATACTTGTTGTAGTATTGAAAGGGAAATGAAGCCTTAATTGGAAATTATTCTTCGAAATAAATGGCTCAGAAATAAAACACTTTCAAGACATTAAGATATAAGTTGATATATACAAAAACTTCCTAACAAAATTGTCTCAGCAGGGTTGATTCAACTGCTTGGTTCCTTAAATATATTTTAGTGTGGATTTTCATGATAATGTTTGTAACATCACGAAAAACCGTTGAAAATTTTATCGACTGTTTGTGGAATTTGTAACATCAGGAACAAAAACAAAGAAAAAACAGAGAGACGTTCGCTAACAAATACTTATTTTATATTTTATAGCGAAAAAGTACATAAGTTAATATGAATTCGACAATTTGACAAATACTCGATATAGGAATATAATAACTAACGGAAAATCGGGATTGCCTCAAAATCACACCATGCACTTTCAAAATATTCTTGCTGCGCAAACCGTGATCTATGTACATAAGCTCAAAAAAATGCATGTTGTATACAACATAATACAAGCGTGCTGAGAACGTGATGCCATACAGCAGCTTCAGCACAAAAGTGAAATTGCGTATTTTCCTCAAATTTACTAATGATAGTAGGTTTATAAGCTTCATCCTGACCTCATACGAAGGTAAACCGGATCCCATCTCACGTTGCGAGACTAAATGCAAAAATTGCTTTTACACCTACTTAATTTACTCCAATCTTGGGTATCGAACAGGAGAAGCTTATTTCAATGTGACAATACTGACAATACAATACTGATACAATACTGATACCATACAATACTGATGATGTAAATAATATTATTATTATATTCAAATTCGTGGCTTTCTTATGGAAATTACTTAACATTTCGGTTTTGATTCAAAACTATGTAATGTTGACTAAAATTATCTGACATTATGGAAGATGAAACTACCGAAATTATTCAAATTCGTTGACATTAAAAGTAATGGTTTATTATCGCACAAATCCAATCGACTAAATTTATTCCCTCAATTTGCAGAAATAATGAAACCCCGCTTCATAGATCCAAAACTAAACGTTCTGTAATTTATCAAATCGACAGGAAAACCCACGGTTTGGGAAAAACCTCGGAGGTTACCACCGGAAAAAATAACGCGAAGTATAGGTGGATTATATGGTAAAAATAGGCATTTGATGTCCTTCAATAATGTGAGCCAATCCCTCCACATAGGTGCCCAAATCCAAAGATGAGTAGCATACGTGTGAAATTTGAGGGTTCTCGAAATAGAGTATTTGTACCCGGCCGCTGTTCAGTTCCTCATATCCATGATTTCGGGCAAATGCTGCACGAAAAAAGGATATTTTTAAAGAAATATTTGGTCAAAGCATTTTTGAAATATCTGAAGCAGAGCATGAGTCTACTTTGTCCGAATTACTTCTGGTCTCGCGAACATGACAGGCATTCCATAGTTATATCACTTAAGTGACCCAAGGGCTGTATTTCTGTCACCATTCATCAATAGCTTCCGTGCCCGATCTGAAAGCGATCAAGAACACGGGCACCATATGCACGCGTTTTTCAGCACCGTAAAGACTACGGTATAATAATAAATGATGCGAAATTTGTATTCAGAAAAAAAGAACTCTAAGTTCACAGAGATGAACATTAAAGCATGGATCTGTTCGACAACATTGGAATATATTATTGCAGCCAAAAACCCAAGGAGCTTGTATAAGTTTGTGTAAAAATTTAGGATACATTTTATCAGATTCAACTCGAAACTTTTACACATCATCGTAGTAGAATTAAGCACACGTGGTTTAAGCAAAATTTACACAAGTTGAAAAATTCTTGAAAAATCATCAATTAAATAACCACCTGTTCTTGTTTTGTTGTCATTTTAAAATGTCGTTACAGTTAAAATAAATTAAAATAAATTCAATATTTGACGAATATTTAAAATTTAGATATATCAGCCGCAGCATACGGAGCAACACCTGCCAACACAAAGTTCGTTTGTTTCCCATGAAACCAGGCAACTTACCTTCTCCCTCATCCAAACCAACTACACTCAAACTAAAAAATAATCTGTTGCAATGAAAATTCATGAATTAGAAATGATGTATTTTAATTTTGTACCGACGTAAGAAATATATTTGCCTTTGTTGCAGAAAAAGGCCGTCGCTAAATATTGCACCCTCGGCCCTTGGCAGAATCTCCCCCTGCACGTTTGTTGAGCAAGGATTCACAGCAAAGAAACCGGCAGTTATTAGATATATTTTTTGTCTTTTCCATTGATTATTATTATTATTGTTAAAATAATCGACGCAGAAGCCAACAACAGTCGGAATAATAACAACACCAATAACGACAATAATATTATAAACCATGAGTACCCTCCAGGCATTTCGAATTTTTCGCTCTATACTAGGGTAAAAATGATCGGCTGCTATAAGATTTTCAATTTTTTATTGCAGTTTTGTTAGTTTTAATTTAAATGGTGAAGATTCCATTGACATCATTTATGTGAGTGGGAGTAAAGGGATTGAATCGATTAAAAAAGCGCATTAGGATGCTTGAAGAAGGCAAGAATTCTTAACATAAGCATACGAGCTAAATTGTAATCCTTAGCGTGACCTCTTGGTCACGTGACTTTTTAAAAATGTTTTTGGGTTAGTAGATTAAAATCTGGCCTATGCCATATTAAGTTCAAGATGTAAAGTAGAGACTAGTGTATTAACGTATGCACAAAAGAAACAAATATAAAGGGCTGAGTTGTGTATATATACTTAAGGAATATATAAAAGTTCACACCATAATTAACCTTTTTAAATCGTAGAGTTACAGTAGAAACCATTTGGAAACAAGTTGAAAGAAGGCTTTCGATAATCATGCGATTGAACTCCAAGATCGACTTCGAGCTCGAGTTCATCTATATCGAATACTTCATACAGTTTTTACAGGAGTGAAAAAACAATGAAACAAAAATGAAAAAAATCAATGAAAAACAAGGAATTAAAAAAACATCGCCAAATTTGTTCTACTTAAAATAAAGTAAAAGACAGGCATGGAACTACATATTATTGTGGCACACGATCATACGAACCAAGAATGCATCTTTGTCAATGCTTCATGAAATACGACGCGGAGCGAAAATGCGAATCAGTTTTTGTGTTTTCGTGTTTTTGTTTTTTTTTTTTGCTTTAGAATTGTAAATATTGATAAACAATCGAACGTTTATCAATAATGTTTTTATGGTATAATTTATATAAATATTCATTTTATTATATTTCAACATCAAAATTCGGCTTCCGTAAGGCTACAACTACAAAGTTCCTGAGTTTATAATAACATTATATTCCAGAGATTTGTGATAAGCTAACAGCTCTGCCTTGAGTGTGTCTGTAGTCTTCGGAAATTTAATATTTCAAATTTTAAAATAAAATAAATAAAAATAATTTTAAAATAAAATAAACGCTCCTGCATCACCTTATGTTGAATTGAATCTTGACATTTCAATGGCGCAGTAAAAGTAGTGAGACCTTGGTTACTTGAAAAAATTACGCCATTGGAATTTAATATCGAATAGAATAAAGTCATGGTGAAGACAGATAGAAACAGCAACCCTTTGGTAAAAATCCTCTCAAAGTATTAGAAGACATCAGTTGATCTCAAGAGACGTCAGCTTCTCAACAGATCCAAAAAATCAAGTTATAGCTTTCACATTTTCTACAATCCCATACAAAATCAATTCCCAGGTTGTTGCGAATGTTCATGAGAAAATAATGCCCTTCTCTACTTTGAGGTCAGAAGAGTGTAATAAACAGCTTTATTTTCTCCCTTCTGCTGTAACTAATCTCATCACGTAAATTTGGTAAATCGTATACACCGCAAGCCAGAACCCAATGGCTGTTTGGTGCGTTTAACATTCGAATTATTGGATGTAGATACGCGTTTGATACGTTGTTTGATACGCATATTTCTGGGGAGAGAACATATATTAAAAGCTTCTCCAATTTACAAGTCATGAAGGAGATACACAACTGATGCCTGCATTTGATGTCATCGGTTTTTTCTTCGGTAGAACCAGTTGAGAAATGCGCGCACCCAACCTACTTTTAGAGTTACTAATACTTAGCGGCCCACATCTGATACTCCAATGAACAAATTGCAACAAATTTAAATTCAAATGTCAATCACTGTAGCTTGCGTCACCATAATCGATCAACGTAGACTAGGCTAAGTGTGGTAGTGACGGGGTTAAAGTTGTAAGCCACTTTATAAAGAGGTGAATCCTTGCCATCAGATGAAAAAAGAATTTCGCGATGACAGAAAAATGGAGAAGGTGGCGAACGATGTTCCATCTATATAACTGTTGGAGTTAGGCGTTGTTGGCATTGCTGCTGTATTGCACAAAAATCGAACTCATAGTTGTCATGTATAGACACAGACTTATCTGATATTTTAACCCTAATGAGAATCAGTTGAGTTGCGCCAAAATAACGATAACGAAAACGTAACGAACACGAATCGAAAACTAGGTTTTTGTTGGTGTTTTTTACATGTTTTCCCGTGTTCGATTGGAAATCACTTGATAATGTATCACAAATGCTTCACGAAAGGGTTGTCAAGATTGACGATAACAAAAAAGCGTTCGTCACAGCAAAGAAGCATTGCTGTTTATGAATGTGGGGAGAGGAGAAGTATGAGGAGGTAAACAAGCTCACATTTTCTGTAGATCCCAACAACAATAAATTGGAAAATGAAACGAAGTGAACGAAGAAGTTTCATTATCGGAGCCAGGAATTGGTTTCCAATTTGTTTTGTGTTCGTCAACGTTTTCGTATCGTCATAAATTATAAGGCTGATAATTATAAAATGTAATATAATTTAAAAATATATATATTTTCAAAATAGTTTAGCGCCGAATTTTGTTGGCTCAAAAAATATTGATAGTACTACCCAATGCCCTCTTCAGAAATTATTTCTTTTTACAATATCCATCACAAAATATTGTTGTTACCACCACCGCAATATTGCCTTACACAAATTGTTCATTTCAGACACACGAAAGAGCAGAAAAATGTCGATTCTGTCAGACACTTCAGGAAATTAGTTTTATTGACATTTTAACAATTAGCAATTTAGAGTAGTTTTCCAACACCGCCTCGCAGTTTTTAATTACTATTTCAACAGTCGACGACGTTACTTCCGCCGCCGAGCTTTTTAGATAGTGTCGTGAAATCTCTTGGCTTGTCAATTTCATGGCCGTTTTTACGTCCAAAACACTATACCGCCACCTTCTGCGCGTATGTCACTGGTGTTACTCACTTGTAATACGCCCACATAATTATCATGTAAGTGCTGCCTCTGAACATTTTGAACAACTTTTAAAATAGTAAGGAACTGCGATGACGCTGCAAAATAAATCGTTGGTGACAAACCGCAAGACGTTTGTAACCTCTTTTTTAGTTCTAACCACCATTTGAAAGTCCTACCAAGTTTTCTAGCCAAGTTGGCAATCATACACGCTTTCTTGAAAATGGCTCGTGAAATTCATCCATGCATTATATGACCACCAAAACAGTATTAACGGATGATGTTCGCGTGCAGGCGAGTGAGTACTAATTTTACGTGCGTGTGTACCACATAATCAGATTTAATGCCAAACTATAGAAAACCCTTCCCCCAACTAGCGGTGAGTTACTTCCAAATGAAGTGGACTGTGTTTGTGTACCATAATGGAAAACAAGATGTTCTGCGTGCCATAATGGATGAAGTTTACTACAGAAGAAGCCAAGTATTTAGTTTTTTGCCGCGGATTCTGTTGTGTCAAATAGAAAAAGAATCGGATGAACTACCAAAAATGCTACCTTCGCCAAAGTTTCAGTTAAAAATTAGACATATGAATATTGCACTTAATTTCTCACGTCCTAAGATTTAGGAAACTTCTAGACGCTATTGTGAAAATATTAACCGCGTCCTCTACTATCTACTCAAACATTACAGCCCATTGATCAAATTAGGCGCTGATATATATATATATATATATATATATATATATATATATATATATATATATATATATATATATATATATATATATATATATATATATATATATATATATATATATATATATATATATATATATATATATATATATATATATATATATATATATATATATATATATATATATATATATATATATATATATATATATATATATATATATATATATATATATATATATATATATATATATATATATATATATATATATATATATATATATATATATATATATATATATATATATATATATATATATATATATATATATATATATATATATATATATATATATATATATATATATATATATATATATATATATATATATATATATATATATATATATATATATATATATATATATATATATATATATATATATATATATATATATATATATATATATATATATATATATATATATATATATATATATATATATATATATATATATATATATATATATATATATATATATATATATATATATATATATATATATATATATATATATATATATATATATATATATATATATATATATATATATATATATATATATATATATATATATATATATATATATATATATATATATATATATATATATATATATATATATATATATATATATATATATATATATATATATATATATATATATATATATATATATATATATATATATATATATATATATATATATATATATATATATATATATATATATATATATATATATATATATATATATATATATATATATATATATATGTGAGATGAAACAGAGAAGTAAATTAGCGGCAAAATCTGGGTAAATTGGATACATTTTTGTGTGAATGTAACAAGTCCCAAGGTCACGCTGTGGGATTTCGTTGAGACATAGCCTGGCAAGAATTTGTTGGGTGGTAGGCTGAGCGGATCAGAATTGGGCTTACTACTCGACGGCCACGTTTGCTTTGGCGGAAAGCTGTTGAAGAACCGGGCTGTACCCAACAGAATCCATAATTAAATTGAATAAATAATTTAAAAACTAATTAGATAAATAGTGGATTTGGCTAAGCAAGATTGCATCAAATATATTTGCGAAATTGAATCAAACCACAACGTTATGTTTAGAGTTCTTTGGGGACAATTTATGTGGAATTATTCTCACGAATGAGTGGTAACCTCTTTACAAAAGGGCTAATTCGGTTCACATTTTATGACAAGACTATTTGAGGAACACATCCTCAGGGGTACGACATATTTTCGCGAAAGAGAACATTGGAAACTATTTTTTTTAATATTTGTGTAATGGCGGGTATGTACGTATGTTAATTCATCAAAATTTCTTGTATGTTAGTTTTGTGTTTGTATCCACATATGCGAGATTCCCGCTATGTAACCAGTTATTGTAAAAACATTTAAATTGGTTTTTAATATTACTCTTCTTTTGTTTTTTATGCTTCTAGCCTACTAAATAATATTTCAAGACTATTCACTGGTTTTGCAAGGCTATTGAACAATATTTTAAATAGTTCCCGTTTCCGAGTAGTGGTTCGGATGTCTGACGGGATAATCAGCGGAAATTTATGTACCGTTTTTAATGAGTATGAAGAAAAGGTTTGAGGAGGGCTGACAGCTCTCGGTCATGGGAGCTTAGAAGCTTTGCGTCAGGAAATGAGGAAACTTAAATAGATCATCCCGCCATAGAAACTTAAATAGACCATTTTGTTGTGTGTCAACAGATTCTAACCTAGCCTTGATCCAACGAACTCTTGTTAAATTTTGTTAATAATTATGAATCCTATATCCGGTTGTCTTATAACTTAGCATACAATACCATACTCCATGTCATCACAAATTACTCGTCATATGAATTGACATTTGGTAAGATATCACACTTACCAGCTGACCCAATTTTGGACAAAAAAAGCAAAAACCATGGCGATTATCGAATCAAAAATCAGAGTTCATGTGTAAGGAGCAAAATTTGGAAACCAAATTTTGCCTTACATTCTATTGAAAGACCTGTGAATTACAAAAATCACTTTAACCTCGCCGGGAGGATCTCCGAGTTCAAGAAATTAATGAGAACAACTTAATGGGAATTCGCGTCTTCTCTCTCACCAACTGAGCTTACAAAATATACCTCAGGCGGATGGCTCTTTACTTCGGGAGAGCCTTCTAGTGGCAGACCCATCAACCCACCTCAGCCTCGTCGGGAGGATTTTGTGAATTTGGCGAATTTTCATCTCCGAACAACGTGGATACAACAATACAGCAAAACGGACAGAAACCTCTCCCCTGATTATTGTAACAACCCTTTTGTGAAAGAAAATATATGTGTTATAATTTCCTAATATCAACACTCGTTTATGTAGCTTAGCCGGTCTTCTAAATCATATAAATATTTGTGATGAAGGTAACCCTTGGTATCCGGCGAGCCTTACCCCGGCCGGAAAACACTCCGTTACACACGATCACTCGACACAGTCAAAAAATATATAAAAAACTAAAATTAAATACAAACGAAAAACAAATAAATCCTTAAATTAATCATTGAAATTTAAACGCTAGAAACCTAGTTTTAAATAAAATACAAAATAGAAGAAATATAATGGTTCACACAAACGAGCATGCGAAATAATAGAATGAAAGGGACCCCTTCATATATATTATAGGTATTCACTAAAAATTCACAAAAATAATATTCACTAAAATCATAAATAGTAACCAAATAAATTTCGAAAATTTTTAGGATGCACAATATATAATAACAATTCTGATTTAAGAAAGCAAACTGCCCAAACTTCAAACTTCACCTTAAAATAATATGATAAATACAATGGAATATTTTCGTGCTTTCTATGCCAACTGCTCGTCAGATAGCAATCTGCAATTGGGAATTCTATTGCATCTAACTGTTCTATACGAATGCATCCTTAAATTCTGAAATTAACTGAAATACCGTAGATTTTTCAAATGGTACCTTTCGCTCAAGTAAACATGAAGCGCAATTTATATGTGGTAAGTATCGAAGTAAACTTTATGATAGCTTTCGATAGGAACTTCGCGCAGCAAGCGAACTATAACATTACCAGAAGCTTCTAAATATGGTTCACCATTAAGTCACTTATGAGGTCCATTCTCTTGGCCTACATATATTTCTATTTTGTAGGCAAATCCGGATACACCAATGTAATCACCTTTGTAATCCCACCTTTGTAATCCCACTTGTGAGGTTTTGTAGGCATATATTCATTCAGATGATGTTTTGCTTTCGATGCGCACGTTTGTTTCCCCTTTCGGAATTGAGAGAATAAATTAAGTGATCACGCTCTCTTTTAAAAAAGATATGGCGAAAAGTTCGGACCATTTAAGTCAATACAAGATATACAATCCGTAATCCTCTTCTGTAATTTCCGGGTTAAACGTTATGTTTGAAATTTAAATCTGGGATAGTTTCATCCTTCTCATGTTGCTTGGTACCAATGACAGGGTAAACAACTGCGACTTGCGACTGAAGATAAGCAGCCAGAAACTGAGAAGAAAATTTGGACGGTCAGAAATTATGTCAGCTGTTATTTTGAAATAGGAGAAACCTGCTTCGTTTCAAAGCGTTACTTTGTTTAATACCCACTCATGTAATTTTTATTGGGCATATTTTTATTCATAAAAACAATTGATAATTATTGATATTCTTCTACACTATAAATAGCACACTATCAATTGCACACTATAAGTAATCAAACCCTCCAAAATATATCTAAGATACATTAAATATCAAGTTCATGCAATATAGCGAGAAAATGGGCAAAACCTGGTGCGGTTCAAATTTGCACCACTGGGCACTAGAGACTAAAGTACTTTTACCGCAAGAACGATACTTATAGTTTTCATTGACTACTGCCCTTCACCAGAGCGTTATTAACGCAAGCTACTTAATTAGGGGGCTGCCCAATTTTTTAAGCCGATTTTGTAATTGCATAAAGAATCAATAAGTGCCTAATATTAATTATTAATTAATGAGTGCTGAAATGATATTTTGAGTGAAAGCAAAATGTGAAGAAACGGAAGGTAAACCACTCTATCTTAAATGAGTACAAATATCAGTATGTAAATTACCGTAGCGTAGCGTATCCTCAGTTTAAGAATGGAAATCTTTAGGATCTATATACCAAAGATATTCAAAAATAAAATCAGGACTTGCCTTAAAGCTCAATAAAAATTTTAATAAACATCAATATCAATAAATATCAATAAAAATAAAATCAATGAATTCGGCTTTTAAATCGGCTCAATAAATGAATGTTCTCTGTTCGCCAGCTTCAGCAAGCGAATTAATCAGAGTCAAATAAATTGGCATCTTTGCTTGTGCAGTGGCGTTCAACGCTGGATTAGAA
Organism: Physocephala rufipes; assembly: GCA_963966595.1. Classification (NCBI taxonomy): domain Eukaryota; kingdom Metazoa; phylum Arthropoda; class Insecta; order Diptera; family Conopidae; genus Physocephala; species Physocephala rufipes. Next base: position 17,908,395 of record OZ016503.1, read on the forward strand.
TTCCATCGAGGTCGCCTTGCTTGCTTGCTACACGTATAGGATAACCATATTAAAAATTATTCCAACCTTAAAATAGACTACATCCGTAATATCAATCCGTGGCTTGTTCCAAATTTGCAGGGGGTCCACGCCCATTTTTAGGAGTTAACGTTTGTTTAAATGATTTGGTTATTATGTAAAATATGAAGCCAAATTTCGCAATCTCGACATACTATTTATCTACTGAACGAAACACTATATTTTCAGTAACTATTAGTTTTAATATTTAATGGCTTAAAGTGGCCTAAAAGTGATCAAAATCAAAGCTATTCTTCTTAAGAGATTGAAGAGTGGTCCAAATCGGATTAGTAATAAAATTCAGAAACGTGAAATGGTGAATGCCAAATTCCTCAAGCTAATAAATCTAGAAATATGAGATCTAGCAGCTCTTTGCTGTTCAGGAAATAATTATCAATCTAAACTAACAGTGTAGTAGTTATAACCCTCAAGGTCTTTACGTGATACCCTTCGTTTAAAAAGGCCCCTTCCTGTTCAGAATCAGAATTTGGAATCATTAACTCCTTAAGCTGAATAATCGTGCAGGTCTGGCAATAGCCTGGCCGAAAAACATGTAAAGGTTTTCGGCACGGCTGCCACTCCGGACCCTTCGGGGCTGATAAATTTTAGGTTAAGGTATTCTGGCGCACCAGTAAGAACCAGTAACCAGTAAGAACCGGGTGCTGGACTGGCAGCAAAATTATGTCGCGACGTTGACGCGAATTGACTGATTAGACGAAAACTGTATCTCTCGTAAATCACGGTACCACTGCGCAAAAATTACATAACATGTAGGGGGGAAGTGGCGTGAGGAGGCGAACAGAAGTTAATCTGATCATGTGCGTAACGGCACGGCCCGATTAAATGTGCGGGATTCAAAGGCAAGCCCAGAATATTTTCGTTGCTTAACTCCTACGTTAGTGCTATTAAATAACTTATTTGTCCTTAGATTTACTCTATTCCCTTTGTATTATCCGCCATAAGGAGCACTCACAAACAAATTCAGGATTTTTACAATTTACTCGATAACAATTGTCAAATATTTCCGTGTTCCCCACACGCTGAGACACGCTGAATGTTTGAAAGAAACTTGACCAACACTTAGTATAAAACTCATTATTTTTTCATTATTATTTCACAATTCTTAATTGTTCATTAAGAATTTAAATAATGCACTAGAAAAAGGTCAATGCCAATAACAAGAGTAACAGCGACGGTTACAATAAAAACAGGCGGAATGAAGATTTTAATAACGCGTGTTTTGATAATGAGTAATGTTAGAGTGTCATTTCTATGTGAGATAATCTATCTATGAACCTTTTAATGTCATATAACGTGAGAGAGCTACAGTTTGGTGAGTTTGGAAATGTAAACGCGGATAGACTAAGATTAAAATGTCATTACTGCTACGCTTTCATATCTCTCACACTCTAATTCAATTAGATGATTAGAGAAGCAATTCGCTCGGGTTTCCAGTGGAAACGAGTTGAGATATGATTTCATGCCTCTGTCTCTGATTATTAGACAGCCTCTGACTTTCACCACGAAACAGATTCTGACGCATCGTCACAAAAATTTGTGAGGATCAAATTGAGACGAACATTGTGATTGAACATTGTGGTATTCTACCGCAAACCTCACTGAACAAAATCCCTTTGTGATCGAAAAGCTCCTATGTCAAAGTTTAGTTTAGCAGGGTTGCATTAATCCTGTTTTATAATATAATTCGTTCTAAAAATTTTGTTTTCTAAAACAATTCGTTAAAAATTGTTTAAAAGTCAGAGCATTAAGATTTATGGAATTTCCCATTTGTTTGTACATAAAAAAGTTGTATCTTTTTAAGAATTTTAAGATTTTTATATTATTAATTCCGAGAAAATTAAACCCTGAATATTCATACAAATGTATGATAATAACAAGCAGGTATTGATGTTATATTATTATTATCGAAATTAAATTCTTAATTAAATATGTGTTTTATGGGCGAACAAAACATGAGACGACTACCCAGGAGCAACTACAAGGCCACGTACGGTTCATAGAGGACCATCCGGAAACGCAAGTGGGAAAAAATTGACGTTCGTATACTGTTGTGACCTGCTTTCGCAACCATCACAACTTTCGTCACAATTGAGATGAAAATAGCTTTTTATGGTGTTCAGAATACCAAATCATCTCAATTGTTGTGATTTGTGACTATTTTGTGATGGTGCCAGAATCGCCCTGTTAATGATGACCCGTAATCAAGCGAATTGATCTATTATACTAGTCACGCCCAAAGAAGACATTTATATGGCGAGCACAAAATATACCAAATAATAATACTAACTTCAGCCAGGTCATATATTATATATATTATATACTCATGGTATAAATTTATAGTGTGATCCACGTCCCTTTTATTGCTACATTTTCTTTTTCTTTTTTAATTTAGATTTACTAACTCATCGATAATACAAGTCTTCTCGAAAGAGTGGTATGTTATAATAGTGGGCGCACCACACCTGCTTTTTGGTGGATTTGTAGTGTCCATCATTGTCCTAGATTGCCATTTCCAGTAGAAACTCCAAAATGGGCCTGACGGTTTTGTTTTATAAAAAGATAGGAGTAATATATTATTATTTTTTATTTATTTAACATCAACTAGGCCAAGCATAGGCCTTGTAGTAATACAAGGGTACAGGTACTGAGAACTGTTACTTAAAGAGTTCAAAATTTTTGTTTTAAAACCAAAATAGAATCACCCAAATTAACCACCGAAAATATAAAGTTCAAATCGAACAAGCAATTCGAAGAGTTTCATGCTATGAAAATGACGATTTGCAGATAGGTAAAAGGAGGAAATCACATCGTCTTGAAGTATATCGTGTAACGTAAATATGAATGTCGTTCAACAGAGACGCGGAGACAGTCATGCCGTATAATAATTTTAGTATAAAGGTGAATTAAGCATTATCCTTCGATTTATCAAAGACAGAAAATTTATTAGCTTTATCCTGGACACGTATTATGGAAAAGCAAAAACATATCGTAGCGTATTATAAAACCCAAGACGGTGCTAGCCATACTCGTAATATGATGAATATGAAAATTGAATCCCAATTTGCGATCGAAAATAATACCAAGGTCTACAACTGTTTCGGCAACACTCAGCCCTAGACCATGGATGACATAATTGACGAAGTTCGGACGCGAACGAGAGAAAGTAATATGTTTACATTTGTTTAGATTCAGCTTGAAACAATTTATTTTGCACCATCCAATTAAATGATCCAAATCTTTTTGAAGAAAAGCAGCGTCTGATGGAATAGAATATGACAGGAGCGGTTTAAAGCCAGCAGTAAACAACAGGATATGTCCAACAATTGATGGAATATCGTCAATAAAAATTGAAAACATCAGTGGCTCGAGGTAACTTCCTTGTGAAACTCCAGAAGGAACAGCAAATTTATCACACAATGGGCTTCTGAACAAGACTTTTTGAATATGTCCATGAAGGTAAGAAGAAATCCCTTGTAAAAGGTATGGAGGAAATCCAATCAATCCAAGTTTTAGCAACAAAACAATATCAGAATAATAATAGAAAATTTTCGTGACACAATTCATGACAATACCTCTACTCGTTCTCCTATAAAATGGCCTTCTTTATAATTGTGGTTTCTGTTTACCTAGTTTACCTGGTTTACATTCTGCTAGACGGACTACGAAATTTTTTTAAAAAAATTGAATATTCGTGGGTAAGTTTCGTGGGCGAATTTTTCGACAAGTTCCGTCTACCAATTTTGAATTTCTCCTGGAATTTGCAGTTGTGGGTCTGATCGGAAATTCGGGACTAATATTCTCTCCAATGTAGGGCCCCTTTGATTCGAAAATGAAGAAAATTTAATGTCTGCCACGCCTACTATTTTTAATTAAAATGTATGCTTTATAGTTCAGAGTTTATTGCTCAGCATTCAGTTCCGATCTGAAGATAAAATTTTATTGCCGTCTTGACTGTATTGGTGAGTCATCTCACAAAAAATTTGCGTGTTACATTTTACATAATATTGGTTATTTTTACCAAAACATTCATCTGCAGATTGCAGTAACAGCTCTTCTGCTTCTCTATCTAGGGCAATTGAAGTTTTTATACATTTCTACCTCAATGAGGAAATGTAGGGATCTGATGAAACGAGCTGCTTTCTAAATAAATCCTCATTGGTCCCTTGCCGTGAACACTTTCTTGTGTAGTATCTATAGTATCTAAGTACCTTTAGTCTTTTTTCGTTTTTCTTGTGCCTCTTATGATAGGTCTCCAGTGGGTAGTATATGATGGTTAATTATATCCTCCCTATGCATCAAAACCTCGTGAACTGTTGGTGACATTGCTCTCCATGGATATAATGTGTTATATAGATCTGCAGTGCCTTTTGCGTATTTCCCAAACTTCGATGGGTTAATTTCTCGATTGCAACTTATTACTTGTAGAATTATTTTCTACAAAAAACTGTCTGAGTGTTTTGTTATCATCATTTCCTAATGGGCTAGTTTCTCCAAAATCGAAATCGAAATCCAAGTCGTATTTTTAAAATATGCTCCATAAAAGATTTTTTGCGTGGAACGGTGAAAACCCAAATTCACAACTAGCAGTTTCGTGTGAGTTTGTAGGAGATTCACTTAAAGTTTTTCTAGTTGCTCCGCAAAGAGTTCACGATGATGAACATTTTGTGTTCGTCAATGCTTAAATAGTTTTCCCGAAAACAATTGTTAGAAGTAGTCTGTGTTTGACTATGATATCCTTAGCGAAATATACATATGCCGAGTCTTCTAAAGTGTATATGTCCGCGTTTATTGAAGCAACTTCATTTTGAATTAGCTACGTAGTTCCTTCTTATATATAAATTTTATTTATATATAAATAAATTTTATATATAATAAATTTTATTTATATATGGAACGGCAGTATTTAGTAGTCGATGGCGCCGACTTTTCCCACAAAATCCCCGCTAGTTGTAACACATTTGCTTAAGACGTGGATGGCTTATCGACGTCTCTGATTAAATTTTTTTTAATGATTTATCTAGACCGAAAACATACTATTTATAGAAATTTGAGCACGATATGGGCAATTTTAATCATCCTCCTACCAGAACGATCGTTTACTTAAAGGAGTAGCGTTGATGTTTTCAATTGGTAAATTGTCAAAACAAAAAATTAAATAAACTATATTTTATACGCAATCAATCATTCAGGAATAAAAATGTCCCCATCCATAAGTTCAGCAAATACTCGAACTTATGGATGGACTCGACAAATAAAAATATCCACGAAACAGGTAGTTACAATTTTCAGATGTAAAAAAATCGGTTCCGGTGGGTCAAGTATGTTTGGAGAATTTGTTCAAAACACTTCTAAGTTTTAAAAACAATAAACTTTAGGATAATCATTTATAAGCGCTGAGACTCATAACCTTCCAAAATTAAAATTTATATAAAAAAATTACCTCTTTCAAAAATTTGCAAAAAATATTTATTTGCAAATTATTATAAACAAAATGGTATACAAAATTTTGAGAAAAACTCGGAGCGACTTTGTGGACTTTTGGCCGAGCTTTTTTGTCTTGGCAACACTAGGATGCCTAACATCCTAGCATGTAGCAACGCTGCTGCAAAAATTATTCCCTACGTAAATAATTAGTGCGTGATAACTCAAATGTTAACATTGCCTGCCTTAACATTTGAGCTGCCTTCTTCAGCTGGTGTTGGTATCACTGCCACTGCTATTGGTGCCATGTTTGTTGTCAAAAACAACAACGCAATATTTTAAAAGTTCAAAATCCAATTGTAACTGCATTTATCCAAGATGCAATTATTTATTTCCTCGAAACAATTGCACACTTCTGTTTGTTCCTTTGCACACTAAATTGTTGCTGTTGCATTGCGTTTATACTACGGTACACAATGTCAAGTATTCGAAATATTTTCTAATTAAGACATTTGTGTTTGTGCTTTTTCTGATTTTTCTGGTGTTGCCGTCTGTAAAATTCCAGCTTCAGTTGGTAATGGTCTGGATTAACATCGAAGACATTCCATACATGAAATATTTCATGCTTACTAACCACGTCACGTAAATCATGGACTGAAACAAGTGGGTTCTAATTTATAAAACCTGTGGTCACTGCAAGTTATCTCCTAACCCGGCTTCTCCTATTCCGTTTGCCAAGCCCTGCACTAATAGACAGATCGTACGGCCATTTATGCGGAACGAAATATTTTGGCATTCGGTGCTGTTCGTTTCGGCCTCTCAGACCCTTTATTTAATTAAACCTTGTATTTGACGAGCCGGGAACATTATCGTCCGATTATATCCATTATCGTCGCTTCTATCGTCGGCGTCATATTCGGGTAGCTTGCCGTTATGTTGATGTGCGCAAAAGCAACTATTTTTACCATTGATGTTGTTGTTAGATAAACACCTCGTGGCTGTGATTAAACCTTTAAATTTATTCCAATTGAAATTTGAAGTGTTAATTTTGATTGATAAGGTATTTGAGGGAACCCACGCAAATGGGCATAAGTTCGGGTCTCGATTCTATAGGTTGGCCGTTCGGTTTTTTAAGCGCACTACCAAACTACCCCAAATACAAAATGTATGAGTCAGATATGCTAAAAAATTTCTTCTCTGCATTCAGTTTCTCAGTTATTGTTAGTAGGGAGGGTTTTACACTGAGAATTTGACCCGCTCCGGAAGACACTTCTTAATGGAGGATGAATCACGAGTTATGCAGTTGTGATATTTGATGGTGTGCTGATGATTCGGAAATTGATTTTATATGCATTTATCTGGTGTTGCTGTCAATATTGGTGTTGCTGTCAAGACACTCATTTAATACTGTTTTGAAAATGTTGTTGGATAAAGAAGATCTAATCATTCCTGTTTGAATGTCTACCAAGCATTTTATTGTCACGCGAGTTGATTTTCGTAAACCACGTACCTGGAAATTGTTGGTGACGGCGACGTGACGCACACCATAAAATATGAAACAATGGAAATAGAGAACGAAGACACTGAAGATGGCACGCCGCCGAAACCGGTTTGTCTACAAAATAGATTTGACAAGGGATAACAGAATTTCGTTAAACAAATGTCTCACACGAAACTGAGTGAGTAGCAGTTATTGCAGATGCCGCTTGGTGCTTTACGTGAGTACCTGCCAAGTATGGCTTAATCTCACGGTGGGCCTACCCACACTCGGGATTACTAGGTAGACTTTGTGAATACCTTATATACTGGCAATCATCAGCCACGGCATCAACTTAGCCCTATTGCGCCATTTGTGTACCTATGGAAGCCTGGGACGTGCAGGACATTCCTCGCAGGTTGACGATCGAGGCCTATCTAAAACCTCTTTAATGCCGGTGTGCTACTCACCGGCATTCTGAGTTGTCGGAGGCTGCCTCCTCACGCAACTCCACGCGGAGACTCTATGGTCTCTCCCCGCGTAATTTTGGGTAGTACCACAGCCACCACGAAGCTCCCACAAGGGGGCCTACCCACTGGTGTGCTGTGTACGTGGGCATTTATATTAGCGGGGTCAGATTAAGACCCAAAATGAGCTGCACACCACCCGTGGCACCATTTTTACACCTTTGGTAAGGTGGCGGAACTAGCCTGCATAGTTCCTGGCAAGTGAACTACGTGCAAGCACGACTAGTCACTGCCATTTTGTCGCCTTTCATCCACGACGGGCCTGGCACCCAAAGCAGTTATTGCAGCAGGAACCGCTGGCAAATCGTTTGTCACCAGAGGTACCTTGGCGGTTATGCAGTTGGATATTAACGGCTTCGTGAACAATCATCGCCTTCAGTTGCTACTGATTTGAATTATCATTAAGCCATTTGAGGCCCGATTAGATTTGCCGTCAATTGTTGGTTACGAAGACAATCATTTGGGGTCATTTAATTGAGGCACAAATAGGAATGAAAATAATAGAAAAGAAAGGCTGGCAATTTTAAGAAGGGTAACTCCTGCCTCTTTAGAGAAGAGCTGGTGGATGCTGTAGAACCAGACGATTCGATCATCCTGGACAAATAAATAACAAAAATAATTCCGTTATTACTGTTGCAGAAGTCTGTTGCCACAGTGGAAGTGTCGCTCCTACGATGATGTTCTGCAACAGGTCGGAAAAATTTACGTTGCCTCGGCCTTCTTTCCGGAGGCATACTACCACAGTGAAAAAGTATTCACCAATAGCAACGACACTAACCAGCTCCCTAAAAACATCTGATAAATATGAACCATTTCAAAAATTTAAAGTTCAGCGAAATTCCGCGAAGTAAAAGTGTTCTGTTCAATAACGTGAAGGGGTTGTGGTGATTATCTAAACAGCTCAAATCAATTGCAAAATTGCTATGTGGCAATGCCATTCATCTATGCCAGACGTTTTTTTGGCAACTTTTTATACAAAATTGGCGATGTGGCAATGACATTCATCATTGGGCAGATTTCTTTTTTTTTTCTTCTTTTCCGAACATCGTGGTGAGCAAACGAAAATTTAGCTAGTCCCAAAAGTTAGCAATAAATTCCAAGAAATTAAATTAATACATTGTTAACTCATAAAACCAATAATTTGTTTCCATAAAATGAGAATTGAGCTTGGTAAGTCCCTCCGGCGCTACAGGATCAATGCATTATGATGTCCACTAGGACAGAGGACAGAAAAGCTAATAGAAAGCGATATATGTGTTTACATGAGACAAAGCCAAGTATAGAGTAATGACTCAATCAAATGTCAACTTGTATGGTGTTTCTTAAAAGCAGTTTTGGTTTTGGTTGAGGTGTTCGAACATGATAACTGTCAAGTGTTCGCTAACATAAATAAATGGCTATATAAATAATAAACCGTGGATGTGAATGAATGAATGATTTCGGTTATCGCCACCCATACACACAAAGCCATTACATTTTATTATGGTTTTCAATGTACGTCTGATAAAATTCGATTAATACAGTTGGGTTTGAACCTATAATTTTGAATTTTGAGAGCACTGTGTGATATTCTTGTGTTTCTCTCCTTCTGGAAAGCTAATTGTAGGTAGAGACAAAGGTGTATGGTAGAGAATTTCGAAATTCGAACTACTTAAATCAGAAATATTTATGCTTTAATTTAACTTCTCGAGAACAATTACAATGGATTGTTTCTGGTTTTGTCTCTGGTTTTGCCTGAGGAAACATAACATTTTTACATACAACCACTGATTACTTAAAGGAAGCACCATATAAGAGGGAGAATATTAAAAACAACAACAACTGCGTCGTCGCTAAGCATTTGAGAATTCAGTGGCGCACAATTAAGTGAAAAATCTGTCTCTATTGAAACAGACTACTACTGAGTTTTTATATGCATTCAAAATCGAAACAAATTGAAGAAATTCTGAAAAGATCTGATTATTTAAAAAAAGATGTATATAACAATGACTCTTGGTTATAGTCCAGCGAGGGATTCAGTAGGTTAAAATTATGGGAATAGCAGAAGTGCCTGCTTTTCAGGAGAACTGCACCTATTACGGAGTTTGTCCCATCATAGAATAATATTTATGCCGCAATTATAACAGTTACGAGAATTGAAGCTTCATCCGCGACGGCAGTTGTGCATGCATTAAACTGTCGCTTTTCGTTGTTAGAGGTGCATTTGTACATTTAAAACTCTTTACCACTTGATTTGTACGAACTGTGCATTAGAGTAACCCATGCACGACTTTATTAATTATTTACACGGCCAATAAATGGAACCCAATCCCACTTTCTCAATGTCTTCCATAATTTCGCCGCACTTGATAATTATAATCCTCGTCTATCATCCTTACTTCTGAAATCTGCCTCCGATTTCCTTTGATGACCCCGTTGCAACTTGATTCATTGCTGTTCCAGAATCGAAAAATATCACAATTTTTTGGCAACTGTGATTTTGTCATTTCGAAAGATTGAAGTAAAAAAATATTATTTTAAAAAATAATTGATTTATTTATTCCTTTAGTAATTAAATTTCAATTTATTGGCAACTTTTTTGTTTAAATTATCTGAATAATTGCAGTACGACAAAATTACTGAAGGATTAATTATAAATTTTTGCACATATTTTTGTGTGTTCTTCAGTTCAATTATTCGACCTCCATCATACTCTATTTAACCTAATTACTCCATCTTTCATTTTACCATACTACATCGCACTGCACGATAACCCAAAGGAAAAGAAGGAATATTGTAAAGATTATTCGTGCCATTGTTGTTGTTCTTATACTTGCTATGAATAATTCTATAGCAGGTTTGTTGGCTTAATTTGGCCGTTTGCAACACTTGGGTTGCTTGTGAATAGTTGCATGGGAATTCCGATCCCTGGTCAGTCGATTTAAGGGATCGGCAACGAAACTTTCTGAAAATCATACTTAAATTGGCTTAAGCCAATATTTTATTTTGAATGACTCGACAGAAACAGGGTGACTCTAAATATTCTGAATTGAATGAAGAAAGCAAAAGGACATAATGCAGGATATATAGAAAGAAAGGAAGAGGTCTTATCGCAAGAGAGCTAGTCATGAATCGATGAATCGTAGCAGCTAAAAGTCAATTAGTTAGTCAGCCACTCAGTCAGCCAGCCAGTCATCATAAAATCAGATAAAAATGTACTCATTTTAATAAGAGAAACCATTTGTGTGTAAAAAATTAATTCTGCTTGACAGGAAAATTAGTAATGATTAAGTAAATTGCCAGCGTCCCAATGGTGGAAAATGCGCGGCTTCCACTCATAAAAGCAAAGAATAGCTATGTCATTGCCGCATGAAAAGACATTTGGTTGCAACGTCGGGGCTAGTCAATCATTTTTAATGACAATCGAGTATGGCTCTTAGGAACTTACCAGAGGGGAGACAACTGTCTAAAATAACGACGATGAATGACCGAAATAGTTCTGATTTATTTTATAAATACTTTCACAACCTCCATAAAGAGAAATAACACTAGATTAATAGACGAATCTGGTAATAATGCTAATACCGTCGAAGCTAATGCACCCTACACACGTAATACAAAGTCCAAATACGGTTTTCGCGCCCCTTTTAATACTTTGTTGTCCTTCTTTTAGATAATTAGATCTACTAACTCATGTTCAACATAATTTTTCTATTTAATTTTTTTCATAATTTTTCTTTCATAAAAAGCCATCAAGTGATGTAGCGCATAATGAACGCAGTAGTATGGCTATGTGGTGTCCCAATGCTGCCGTCTCTACCATACAATTTCAACTTCAAAATATCAATGGAGACAAAACAATTGCGCATTATTTCATTAAAGCGTAGGCGTGGCTGTAGGCTGTATCCCAAAAAGCCTATAATGACAAACATATTCATGTGAAATTCTATGCCGACATCTTACTCGCAGCCGTTCGGCTGTAATCGTAACTTACATAGAAAGACAATTAAGTAGACAGATAGCCAGGACCAAATCGACACAGGAGGTTATTCTGGGCAGAAATGCGTCATCAAATGCGCTACAGCCGAAAAAGATATAGAACAATCCTTTCGAGTATAGGGTGTACATATACACAATATCTGTTTAATTAAATATACTTTTCCCTCTAACGAAACATTACTTTGCACACTTTTATATAAACCATTTTCAAATTGTTGTAAATATACTCACCCACATAACATACTTAATTTATTCAGCTGTCAATGAGGCATGTCTTTTGGGTAAGATGCAAAAGAAAAATAACCAAAACACAAACAACTTCAGGAAAATTTCCGAGTCGCGGAGTATTCTTTTTGGCCAAATAAGCTAGCTTTGCGTCTTCACCGTACAACCCATGAATGATGAATGAATGATGCATTCGACGCAGCCAAGTTAGTGCAGCAGAAAAGTATTTGTAAAAAACATGTCAAATAGTTAAGGAACAAATTTCGATATCATAATGGAAGATAATGGATTTGTTTTGCTGGTGGAAGGTACAAAATTGGCTTGGGTAGGTGATTGTGGCAGGATCACAGGGAGCCATGCGGGTGGATTAAGTATTAATATATGAATTAATTACACATAAGCAAAGACTTTCTGCTGACTTTTGAAGTGAATAAAATAAGAAAAATCCACTATTACATCATCTTTTACAGTATTTTTGGTATTTGTAGTATTGCAATAAAGTGTTCTTCGTAAGCGAAAGGAGTATATTTTCGTGCACTGATCCCGAGGATTAATTTTATAATAAAACGCTTAATACATAATATCGTAAAGTTACTTTTATTGGGAGAATGAAATCGATAAAAAATTAATGTCATTAATTTAAATGTAATTTAACGCTGCACACTGTTGTCCCTTATACTCTTTAAAGAATTCTTGCACAATTATCCGGAAACAATTTCGTCATAAGAAATATTTTAAACTTTGAAAAATACAAAACAACAAAACAATTTTTCCAAAGTTTCGACGTTGCTGACCCGTTAATAACTCCAGACCTTATTAACTCCAGGGTCTTTATAAACCCTCGCTGAATACAAAATTTCTTTAGCGTATTTTAACCTATATTTTTGTTCTATTACATAAATCCGGCGATGCAGAAATTTTAATTCATCCTTCCTTGTTAATTGATTTGTTTAAATTTCAAATGAATAGAGGGGAATATTATTGTTTTCAATACCTCGAATTAAAGGAAATTCATTTGTTGAGAAAATTGGGGATCCAAATTATGAAGTTAACTTCGTAATGGCTAGGAGGAGTTTCCTCAACAAATAATGCAACGGTATCAAATAGCGTTTGATCTTGGCGACCGATTAAGAATTTAATAATTGTGCTCGATTTTATGAAAAAAATTATTCTGATATGGTCTAGGGATTGGGTGGCGCAGTTTGATGCTATTAGAAATGCAATGTCCAGTATAGTACGCAGCATAGCTATAAAATGTACCGAAACCTTTGGGAATGTACTTACAATTAAAGCCGAGGACATAGCTATCACGGGCTGAAAGGAAGTTTTTCGCAATTAGTAGATGTAATTTCTGTTCTAAATAAAGCAAATTAGAACGTCATAGATAGCTCTATATTGGAAAAAACACTACAAAGGATCTGATGGCAATCTTGCTCGATTTTAAGTGACTTAACTTGGCGTCGATAACATCGTTGCCGAGCTATCTATAACATGACAACATCCGAGCCGGAACATGGGGTATGATCCATAATCGAAATTCCTTCATCTAGGAAATTTCGTTCTATGTGCAGGTAACTACTCTTTTGGTATTGGGTCATAGATTCCCTCCAAATATAGTAAATAATTGACATGCCAATTCAATGCTTTGCCAAGCAAAGCATGCTATATAATTTCCCCTTAATTTGCCTTATTAGTTATTAGTTAATTACACAATAAAATTAGTTATTGATTTCACGTCTAACAGCCAAGTTAATAAATTTTGTGATAAACGCCTTTTATTCTTATTGTACTAAATTAACTGGCAGCACTCGAAACTTTTTAAGGCTAGGCGACAAAGACCTGTCCTTTCAAATCCCAAACCTTTTAAAAATTCCACAGAAATATATTTTCCAGTAAAATGCAATTGGAGTATTCCAAATCTACGGAGTTTACTGTACTGGGAAGGTCAACTGTACGAAAACTGCTAGGTTCCCGTCGGGCATTCATCATCAAATTATCCACAAAACCGATGAAACGGTCTATAACTTATGATTAAAAATTTTGTGGCTTTTCTTTTAATTGTATTTATGTGTTATCAAACAATTTTCCTTCGTCGCTTTTAATAATTTTAGTTTCGTTATTTTTTCGTCAATTTGGTGCCGTTAGTTGACTTCTTTCGGGTGTTTTTTTAAGCCCGATAGAAACTCAAATGGTAAAAAATAACACAAAAATTGTTAATTTTAATAAAATTGTTTATTCAGTCGAAACATGAAGACACGGCATTAACACTTGAAAATGATTTCGGGCATATGGCCACCGCGGCTGTTCATAACGTGGCTGTTCTTAACATTGTGGACGTCCAATTTTTTGTCACATTTCCGATTACTGCTGGCCGTGCCCCAAATAATACGGATAATGTTGGGCTCCAAGGCGTCAATTGTTGCTGGTTTATCAGCACAAACCAATGATTTCATATGACCCCACAAGAAATAAGAAGTGTTAAATCGCACGACCTTGGAGGCAAATCGACAGGCCGATTTTTCCAAATAAACTTATCGCCACATTCTAACTTCAATAAGTCGACGGTTGTCGTCGCTATGTGGCACGCAGCGCCATCTTGTTGGAACCACATTTCGTCTGGATCAATGTCACCCATAATTTTAAACAAAAAACATTGATCATGATGCAGTACCGATCTCCATTGACTGCAACGCGACCTCCGGCCTCAGTTTTAAAAAAGTAATGATCAATGATACCACCAGCATGTGAGCGGGACCAAACGGTGCATTTTTCTGGATCCCATGGAGCCTGATGGGCCTCTTGTGGAATCGTCTCACTCCATATGCGGCAAAATTATTTATTACCAAACCTGTTAAGCAAAAAATTAGCCATTTGCTAACCACAATTTTGCAATAAAACATCGGGTGTTCCAAGTGCGCTAGAGCTTAACCGGCGAATGAATCACGCATATGATAGTCTTCCGTCCCCAATTCCGTCCCCGAGGACGTATCAATAAATTCGGATCTTCTTCCACACTTTCATTTACAGCGGCAATATTCTCATCAGTGCGTGTTCACAATCATTCCTTCGGCGTCTTGGAGTTACTGCATCGTTAACGGTATTTGGTACCAAATCTATCCACAGCCACCCACGGTTGGCTTGTTTAGATGGACGATTGTGTGACGACTGATTTTCTAAGTAAATTTTGATAATTTTGTATCGTTGTTCAAGCGTGAATATATTCATGACAATTTTCCAAACTATACTGAACACAAGCGTCACAAAACCAGTCAGGGCAGCTTGTATTGACAGTTGCCCCTATCGAGAGTTCTATTTAAACTAAGAAACACCCTTTGCATTTACGACTTGAGGGTTAATGAGACTTCATTCGCTTTTGCCATTGCAAATTATAGTATAATGCGGTAATTCAATTTGGTAACGAATCGAAGCATAAATAGGCGTATGTTGTCCCCGCCCCTCCAAAGAAGGTGTTCAATATTCTTTTTAATTTTTCTGCTTTCAGATGACCGTCATGTTTTGAATGCGATATAACCATTCAATCGAATTTTCAGACTTTTAGAATCATCTTCCATCATCATTTGAATCCTTAATAAATAATTGAACGATTAAAATTTAAAGAAACATGAAGGAAAAATGAAGTGGGAGAAGAGGAAGAAAGGAGGCTCAAGTAACAACTCTTAACAGAAAGGTTTACCTATAAAGACAATTAATAAAATACAGGTATTTAATAATGTAACGCACAAGTACGCATGCACCTCCAGTAATAAGAAGGCCAATAAATACTAATATAGCCCACTGATTACTGCGAACGATAATTATCATCGATTATTATAATATTATATCGATAATTATAATTAAGTCCATAAAACGATTACTGGAATTTATTTACTCCCTACGACACGAATAGCAGATTTGTCCTGAAACTAAGGCACGGTACGATGAGTTGGTATATTGTTGGATGTGATGGATGGATGTGACAGATTTGAGTAAGCAACCTGTGCAGAATTTATTATTTAAGAAATACTGATTATTGTTTTGTTTTATTTTATACATGACTGGACATATTATTAATCGCAGTTATATACTACACAATTATTGTTACAGTTTTCGATGCTGTTGTTGATGTATATAGTATATATGCGATAAATTGGATCCGTGCAACAATTTCATAAATTGCGACTTGTCCTTGAGCCTCAACTCTGCTGCATCGGCTTCGATTTTTACACAAGTAATGAGTTAAACATACCGGACTTACCAAGATTGATCCAGTCCGTTGAAAATAGCCTTAAATATGTTTCTGCTTCTGAGAGAAATATTCCTGCGATGTTAATCAGACATTAATCATAACAATTTGTGATAACAAAATGTTTTTGGATTGAATTTGAACTTTTAAATTAAGAGAAAATATTTCTAATTTTTAAATCTGGGTTTTTAATTTTCAGCGGGAGTTTGGAAAGCTCGTTCAAACGGGATTATATACATATAATCATTTAATATTTGGAGGCTTTAGGCATTTTTTTAATTAAAAATATAACGTCGTGAACTAGTTGAAATATTAGGATAAGAAAATCATTACTTAGGTTATATTTTACAAATTCGTTAGCTATAATTAAATTGTATTCTTTAACCTTTGTTTTCGTTTACAATTATATCGAAAACATCAAGTATGTCAAAATTAATCTTAATGCAATCAACTTGACCCAATATAATTTAATCTTAAAAGAACTGAAATGAACTGAAGAACACTAAACTGAAAAATGAAAAATATTAAGATGGAATAGATAAAAATCTTTGTTGAGTTAATAAATCAAATCCAAACAATTTTTTTAACAAAAGCGAATGTCAATTTTCAATTGTTGCTATGAAGGATTGTATACAATCGGCGGCATATCTTTCGCTTTCCTTTCGCTCCCACAATCCCTCAATGACCTTTCCCTGGTGACGTAACAAGCATTTTCTATTCCTGCAATTCTAATATTTTAAATTACTTCGACACTTGAGCGCATCGACAATTTATTATTGAAATTACAAATAATACCACACACACAAACATTTACGCAAATGCATAAATTTACTTACACATGTACACACGCATACCCACTCACTTATTTAAGTTCAATTATTTATACATGAATGGTTTCTGGTGCTCTATAAGTTATTCGCACTATAAGAAAAGGTGTGGAAGTAGCTCTAAGGAGAGGAGGTAAGATACTCATATAAAATCATCTGTAGGGTCATAAATTATTCTTACACTCTGACACTTACACTTTTATCACGCCTCATCACCGATATCTGTTGCTTTTCAGAATACACTGTTCGCATGAGATAATAATCGAATTAGCTTAGCAATTGAAGTCCGAAATATTACATTAAAGCCTTTCCTTTAAGCAGTTCAAACCACCAAAGAAGAGCGGGAAAACAATGGAGTGATGATAAGAGATGGTATGGCTAACGAATTTAAAAATGAGGGGTAGGAAATGAACTTACTATCGGAAAGTAATAGCCATAAACCCAGTTCAATAGCACTAACAGTATTCGAAAAGGTGTTGTCTGCTTTACTTTCAAAGCATATATTTCACGACAAATCTTTTTAAAGTAAGTGTTTAAGAATTGAATTAATGATTCCAAGAGATAATCTTGCACTGGAAAATAATTTCCAAAGAATTATTGTCGACACCGCTCCTTTATCCGCTCTTTTTTGTTGCCCTAAACGTTCTTTTTCATGCCATTTTAGTATATTTTTTCGGAGTATCAGTAATTTGAGAGAATTTTCAAAAAGCAACAAAAAATTAGTTATATAAGTTTATGCGGTTTTTATGCGTATAAGGGTAAATGTATCACTCCAGGATGGTGCCAAACATGCCATCCAAAAGATTGTCCGAAATATTAATAGCCTTTTAAAATCAGATATCCCTTCCTTCCGATCAACTTTTATCATTCGCTCCTTCCTGGTCTAAATATCAGACGGTGTAGAGAATAATCACAACTCATTGTTTAGAATAGTCAAATTTATTTCAAGAATCGGTGTTAAATGAAGTTATTCATTAGGGCGAATAAATTGAAATTTTTAAAAAAAGTTTGGTGAATACTTAAATTTTTGTGGTAAACCCAAATAGTTCATTTGGTATTAGTTCCGCTGACGTCCAACTGTATTCAATTCTACGTTATATCTATATATTGAGCAATTAAAAATTTAAATTTTAAGAGTAATCTGTCACCGATTAAATACAGGAGGCAAAGTAACTAAATAAAAGTGTATTGAATTCACATAACCATTATAAGAAAATACTTAATTTTACTAATTTTAATGAATGAAGAATTTGACCGCTTAACAAATATCATAGATCTTCTGGAAGTGAAATCTCTGCTGAGGGGACACTTTTCCTGTTTTAATATCAAAACTGAAAATAGAAAATTTTAGTGCGTGCATAATATACCGAGTACACGAAATTTCCAAATGTCATTATGCCCCTTTATATATGTTTGTTTATGCATTGCATGTTAATAATCAAAGAGACCCAAAACAGGAAGAAGCAGAGATGAAAAATAGAAAAATACTAAAATACTCAATTGAAATATTCACAATTAAAGTCTACGATGTCATATTTATTCTCCTTTGATAACTATTGCATACAAATGGTGTACCAGGTAAGCAAATTGATCAAATGAGAACTTCTGGTCACTCACACCACACCCGCAATAAAGTTGTATGACTTGAGTACATTAACCGGTGGACGGAACACGCCCATTCTTTGGAGTTAACACCATAGACTTAAACCTAGATTTTGGAGTAAATTTCAAATTAAATTTCAACCTCAAGTTCTCTTTACAAAGTACGGAACTGAATTATTAATAAGCACGATAAGTCCCTAAGTAGCCCCGAAGTAGTGTGTATATCACTACGGCCTATAGAGATAGAGAATATATGCAAAAACATCTCGGAGGCACCATCCCCATGTTCTTATATTCTAAATTAAGGGTGAACGTTCTAAGTGAAATGCTGCGATTAAGTTGTGCCAAAGCAGTGAAAATAAGGGTAAGCAACACCGGTTAATTAGATTAGAGAATTGGAAAAAAGTATCCTTGTTTTGAAAGCAATGTTACAAAGGATTGAAGTATATTGGAACGAGTTTCCGTCATCCCTTGTCACGTTAGGTTTGGAGACAAACCGGTTTCGGCGATGTGCCATCTTCAGTGTCTGATGTCGTTCTGAAACGTTTGGAGCGCTATGTGTGTTCTTTATTTATTTCTTGGTCGGTGTGATATCTGTGTATGATTAGGGTGCCAGTCCCGTGGTGTAAGGGACCAAAAGTGGCAGTGACTATCGGTTACAGACGGTCATTTGCCATGATCGGGTAACCTTAGTTCCGGAGCCTACCAAAGGCTATAAACTGGTACCACGGGTGACAGGCAAGATGTATTTAATACGCAGAATAAATTCCAAGCCCATATGCTTGTCATTGGGTAGGCCCTTCGGGAGCTTCGTGGTGGCTGTTGGTTGAACCCATAGTCACGCGGGTACGAGTTTGGATGAGCTCGGGTTTGGAATGCACTCATACATTCCGGGTGCCGGGACCCATAGACCGGAAGAGGTTTAGATAGGCCTCGATTATACCTTAAGTGGCACTGTACGACTATACCTGTAGGCACTGGGCGCCGGTTGTCGCCATATATAATAAAAGGTACGATCACAGAGTTCGTACTTGCAACCCCGTGCGGGATGGTCCGCCATGGACTTAATCCAACACGGCAGGCGTCCATGTAAAACACAAGGTGGCATCTGTATGTGTGTGAATCCTCTTTGTTTGTAAGCAGGTAGCACGTAGTCAAAGAACATCAAGTTACAAAGGATGTTGCGACCGTCATGTTAAATAAATAATGAGTACGTATTTGTGACTCTTCTACTTTTCTGGGGACAAAATATGGGTGATTCGTTGACAAATGCATTTTTAAGAAATTAAAAGTAACAGCAAACATTTTATTTAATTTTGACTTATATATAAAATTAGATTCAATATTTTCCTTTCATGTTTTTAAAGACTTTATATATTATTACGGACTTCAACTTCTGAACCTTCTGAGATTGCGTCGAACTTCCTTCGAATTTATAAATCCTAGGTTACTACAGTAGGTTGGCTGCGCACCCATCTATACAGGTTAATGCAATTGATTGGGTTATCTCTCAGCTAAAATAGATTCACTTCGATTTTTGAGGTGGCCAATGTAGTGTTAGAATTTGAACTTTAACTTCTTCAACTTTTGTAAAAAAAATCTGTTTCACAAAAATATATACACATATTTATAATATAATAACTTTTTCATTCTCAATTTAATATTATAAATGTTCACACCAAAAAATTCTATTCTAAAAATAAATTATTATAAAACATAAATCAGTGTATCGAATTCATCGCAACATGGGCCCTACAACTGGCGATCCTGCCAGGAAATGATTACGAATTTTCATATTTGTTCCGAAATCGAACTAGAAGTCCTAGAAGGGTTCCCTTATGAAATCGGAAATATTGTGTTTTTAAAGTATGTGCATGAGAACTTTCACGAATATAGAGATTATCTACCGGAATAAAGTTTTTGTCATCATCAACGTCTTCGAATATTCTATCTTGTTTATCTACATTGTCACCTTTACGAAGTTCAAAACAGATCAAAATTTCAATTTTAAAATTCTAAGGCGAATACCTCTAACAGCGATTTAAGTTGTTATTATTGCATGAACATCTACTGTCATCACAAGCCGATGCAATGATTGCAAGATCCTAACCCACAAAAAAAATCAAAACGAGAACAACCAGATAAGTTATTTATTCTTATTTTGAACTGCACCTAAAATTTAAACTCAAATTATACCTCAATTAATAGTACTTGTTAGTTAATTCTCAGCATTTTATGACATCAATAATACTACTTAATATTGAATTAATCTTCAACAATAGTTTTAAATACCGTGAATCATTTCTATAGTCAAATCTTAATATTAAAATATTAATACCTTAATATTTACTGAATATTCATAAATATCCAATCACATTCCTAATAAATCGAATATTTTAATTTCAGCATATTTAATATAATTAATAAATCAATAAATTTACTATATAGACGTGTATATGAATCACACTAAACTTAATTATAATACTCTCTAAACTTAATTATAATATTCTATCAATATATAACATTTTAATTTTGACCTTTTTGTCATCATTATCGTTACTGTAATATTCAAGTGTTATTTTATTATATATTTCGATTTGTAAGCCCCCTCTCCGGTGTTAAAATGTTACATTCTCCACAGAACACAAACACATCCACACGTACACACAATCTAAACACATCACAAATAGATTTTCCAAATGAACAATCAACAAAAATTATACAATTAGATCCAGAAATATATACCGTATCAATTAAATTACCACAATTTTGGACAAATTGTCCAGAGACGTGGTTTATACACACAGAAACTCAATTCCCAACAAAAAACATTACAACCGACAACAGGAAGTACGAATATATCATTACAGCACTACCACAAGATATTATTATAACAGTTTTAGATTTTATACAGAATCCACCATCAAATAACCGATATACGGAGTTAAAAGAGTATTAATCGAAAGACATACTTTAAGTGAGAACGCGAAATGAGAAAAACTTTTGTCAGCATCTGAAACAGGAAATGGTAGACCTTCGGAATTTTATCGGACACTCTTACAGTTAGCTGGTTCCAGTTTCAGCACGGAAGTCAAATTACCAAAAAATCTTATAGTGTTAGCATGAATCGACGCTACTCTCGCTCGACACGCCGGCGTTTTTATTTCAAATATTTTCCATACATTTTTTTAATAAACTGAGTAGTCGCTGCTTCATTCTCTGCGACAGAGCATGGCAGAATTCAAAAAGCAGAGAAAAAATGCTGACACTTCGTCGAGCGATATTTTGTTGATGTTTCTTATGCTTATTACGCTTTTTAGCGAGCAAGAAAATCACTATCGTTCGAGAAACTTGTCAAATGCCAACGAGAGAAAATTTGTTCTCGTCTAAATTCAGATATTTGATAAATTGATTGCAGCTATATTTCTAAGTGGTCTGAGCACAAAAATTGGATATGAAGAGGTAAGTACAAAAGTTTTTTTCATATACTAGCCAAACCGTACCCGGTATAATAATTTTTAAATACATCTTTATAATCTCAGTGCAAAAGTTACAACGACTAACCAATTCGTGGTGTTGCTGGAGGAACTACAAAAACGGCCGGATATGGCAAAATGTGTCCCAGTCTTTGGGTCGAATAGGCAGCTATGGGACCATGAATGGGAGGCCATAAGGGTAAGGCTGAATTCCTTAGGGCCTTCCATCAGAAGCACGGCCGAATGGAAAAAAGTAAAAAGGAGTTTTTAAGACAATATAAAAAATGCATTTTATTAATATAATTAAAAATTTATAACTTTATAATATTTACAGATTTGGTGCGACTTAAAATCTCGAACAAAGAGGAAGTTGGCCGAAAATGAATTAGAGAAAAAAACTGGCAGCGGTTATGCGTGCCTCAGTCGTCTTACGCCGATAGAAGAGGAAGTCGACAAAATATTAAGCTTGTCGACTTCAGTCAATCCACCTGGTGCCTCATTTGGGGTAGTACTTCTATGTAACCAAATACCTGGCGAAGAGAGTGCATTGTAACAAAGAAGCAAAAATAATTGTATACCCATAATAATTACTTTTCATTTCAGCTTTTACTGTCGGATCGACAGTCTCTTTGCCAACACCTTCGCCATCAACATCATCACCACCAGAATCATAGCCATCAACATCATCGCCACGAGCATCAATTCCACAAACACCAACGCCCTTTCGAGCAGCAGCTTCTCCAGCAATGGCGAAAAAAAGGAAAGTGAAAAATGCTGATGAACTAGTGACGTTGGTCCAACATCAAACGCACACTATGGATCAAATATGTGAGCATTTAGCAGATGTGCGAATCTCATTAAAAACAATCGCAAAAGCGGCTGAACGGCTGACATGTCTTAAATGATGTTATCCCTAATCATTTTATTTAATGATAAACTTACTTTTATGTTATGTAATGCGTGAATTCAAAATGAAAAGTACTAGACTAAAAATAAATACTCAATAAAATATATTAAAATCTCTGTTTATTTTTTGTGGTCTTAAGAAGAACAGATATGGTTATCATTGAAATGCAATTAGTCGCTTATTGCCAGTGCTAACTCGTTTCTCACTTCTACTCCTGCAGCTGAAGGCTCTTCTTCTGGGAAAGTTGAAAAAGCATTAGGAGCCTCGACCATCTCTGATACTTCCCAATTATTTTTATAAAATAAACAAATGTGTATTGCGCAGCATGTATTAATAATTTTTGTTGCTGTTTCCGGAGCATAGTGTAATCCTCTTTCCCCTGCGATGCAACGAAATCTTCCCTTGATGACGCCGAAGCAACGTTCTATTATATTACGCGCTTTGCATAATTTTAAATTGAACGCTACTTCCGACGTACGTTGCGGCCTACGATATGGCGTCAATAAATACGGCAACAACTGGTATGCTGAATCTCCTGGAATTTTCTTCAAATTAGTACGTTATAGTAATAAATTACAACAGAAAATGCTTACCTAGCAGCCACGTATTTCTTTTCCCAGAATTGTGCTGCATCTTCAGAAGCGCATTTAAAGAGCTTACTGTCCACACAAAGGCGTCGTGGTTTGCTCCTGGTGATTTTTCATCTACGAATCGGACGACCATATTAAAAACACATACCTGAAACAACACAAGAGGATTAATGAGTGCAATAACAAATGAAAAAAACACCAATGAATTTATATTAACAACCATAGCATTTATACTATAGAACCCCTTCCTATTGTAGTACAAGTTCCTCGTTTCTCCAGTGGATGAAATTCTTACGTGGGTACCATCGACACACCCGACTACCCCAGGCAATCCAAACTTCTCATAAAATTTCTCTTTAGTTGCCATTTCTTCTTCCTCTGATTTGTCGTATCGGATCCATTTTGCGCAAATATGTTGCTCAAAGATATCCAAACATTCATGGATGACTTGCGATACCTTTGTTTGACACATCGACGACATATGTTCGTTCACTACAGCCTTTTGGTAGCTACCGGCTGCAAGGAATCTCAGGAAGGTTGACAATTTGATAATGGGAGAAACGACACTCGACTTTGAACATTTCATCCATGGAGACACTTCCTCCAAGAGACTTAAGAAGCAGCTTTTTGTCCATCCTAAAATTTGACCGAAACCTAAGCCCAATACATATTACAAATCAGAACGTATGTTGAAATAGCAGAAACAATTTACTCCTGTGCCGGCATTTCCATTATATTGGAGTTATCCCTTAACTTCCGACGGCTAACAGCCATAGATATTTCATCCTCCTCCTCTTCCAAATGATGAATGACAACTGCCAGCATTTTTAATAGTAATTATTTATATATATTTTATTTTATGTCCGACTGGTATAAAATATTTCACAGGATTGGTGCACTTACAAATCAAATTTCACAGCACAAATACATAAAATATTTGACATTTTTGTTGACATTTGTTTTTATGTATAATGGTGCCACGCTGTGATACAGTACATTTTTTAGTTAAATATATTACAAATTTGAAAACTTTTAAAGATGCCCTGCAAAAAAGTAAACATTTTTTAACATGTGGCAAGCACTAAAAATTTGGCAGGAAGCACACAAGCGAACGATGTCGAACGAGAATGATTCATGCTACCGATTTGAGCAGAGTCGACGCAGTTCTCGTCCACGCCGGCATGTCGAGCGAGCGAGAGTAGCGTCGATTCATGCTAACACTATTAATGTCGCTTTAACTGGACCCAACGTCAACAAAACAACCGATCTGTTACATTTAGCGGATAAAATTTGGGAAACATTCAATGATAACGAAATATCCACTACTTCAAAACCATATATTCCAAACCAACTTTTTCAAAATTTAATTGAATTAACAACAAAAATGACTGAAGATTTTAACAAATTAACTTTAGAAATAGTGGAAATGAACCGACAAACACACCGCGATCTGCTTCACGTAAAAGAAGTTCTTCACGACATAGATTGAATCAGCAGAAAAATACAAACTGGTTTGGTAGATACCATTACAAATTTGGTAACAATGTCAGAAAATGTGAGCAACCGTGTAAATTTCAAAACAATAACACAGAGCCGTCAAACTAAGAAGACCCGTTGTCGCGGCGACAAACAATGGTGACATCAACTTCCCAACACGTCGCCTCTTTACCCACGATAAACATAATAAATTGAAATTTCTGATAGATAGCGGTGCAGAAATCTCCGTATTACCATGATGCAAATATACAAAAAATAAACATCCCTCCGACATAATATTGACCGCAGTTCTACGATTAAATCTTTCGAACTGTTGAATATTTACCTAGGATTACGAAAAGAATTTCCTCTCGTATTCATAATCGCAGACATCGCGAAACTAATAATAGGTGGCAACTTCCTCAGCAAGTACGGACTTTTAGTTGATATAAAAAGAAAACAACTCGTAGATCCGTCGACAAATTTAACAATCAACATAATTTCCTATTTTTGCGATGTCCAGGTACCAAAATTGTTCACTATCGATAACAAATATACTATATTATTAAAACAATATTCGTCATTAACAAAAGAGCCAGACTACAAGTCAAACACAATATAATACATAGACTAGTAACTAAGGGCGCTCTACCGTTTTCAAAACCGCGATGATTAGATCCCATAAAATTTGAAGTCGCTAAAACAGAATTTGGATTTTTAGTAAAAACAGGTACATATAGACCATAAAATTCATCGGTATGATATTCGTTACATATGGTACCTAAAAAGGACCCCGATGAGTATCGCCCTTATGGCGATTTTAGACGACTAAATACAGTAACAGTTGCTGACCGATACCCTCTACCACATATACAAGTCTTAAATATGAACATCAGAGGCAAATAAATATTTTCCAAATTAGAATTAGTACGAGCATACCACCAAATTCCCATGGCAGAAGAAGACATTCACAAAAACAGCGATAACAACTCCATTCGGGATGTTCGAATTCACTCGAATGCCATTCGGCTTACGAAACGCGGCGCAAACATTCCAGAGGTTTATAAAGTTCTCAGTGGACTCGATATCGTTTTCGTTTATATCGACGACATATTGATAAATTATATGTACAATTAAATGTACTTTCGGCACTACAATTATCGACTTCTTAGGACACAAAATTTCAAGTAACGGAATATAACCGTCAGAAGAAAAAGTTTTAGCCGCACGAAACTAAGAACCACCAAAAACTATTAAAGAAGCGCAAAAATTCGTAGGAATGATAAATTACTACCACAGGTACATACCTAAACTAGCAGAAAAAACTACCATCATATATAATATGATTAACAAAACTTCAAAACGAAAGGATAGATCACTCATTTGGAGTGAGGAAGCAATCACTGCCTTCGAACGTATAAAGAACAGTTTTGTATCGAAAATAATGTTGAACATTTCAACAAAGATGCGAAATTGTTTTTAACGGTTGATGCTTCAAATATCGCATTAGGTGTCCTAAATCAAATTTACATGAACACAACCGAACCACCAGCTTTTTTCAAAGAAACTTACGCCCGCAGAAACCAAATATGTGCATTCGATCGATCGAATTATTAGCAATCTATTTGAACATTAAATATTTTAGATATTTGTTAGAAGGTAAACAATTTACGATATTTACAGACCATAGCCCATTAACTTGCGCGATAAACTCCAAGACAGAAAGAAGACCACGACAGACTGGAAATATCGAATACATAGCACAATTTACTGGCGACATTCAGTATATTCGCGGAAAAACGAACTTAGTAGCAGACAACTTATCACGCGCATTTGAAGCAAATGCTTTACAAAATTCAGTATTCAATATAAAAATATTGACAAAGGAACAACAAGACGATCAATATCTTAAAGACCCTTTTCATAAGAAAAACCAAAATTTAAAGTTATTAAAAATTCCACAGTTTAACTCAGAAATATTGTGCAAATCTACTAACAACTTAACAAAACCTTATATCCCATCAAATTAAAAAAACTATTTTTAACAAATTACACAATTTGTCTCATCCCGGAAAAAGAGCTACACGTCGACTAATTACAACACGATAATTTTGGGCAAATATTACAAATGAATTAAACGAATGGACAAGACAATGTATCCAGTGGCAAAAGTCAAAAGTATTTAGGCACACAAAACCACCTGTAACAAAGGTAAAAATTCGAACACATACTTTTATTCATAGTAGGGCCTTTACCACCAACTAAGGGATACCGATACATACTTACCATAATAGATAGATTTACACGATGGCCCGAAGTATTCCCTTTACGAGACATTAATTCTACCAACATCGGATTTCGGGCTACCTCTAAAAATCACGAGTGATCGAGGATCACAATTCACGTCAAAATTATTCTACGAGTTATCAAACTTTTTAGGAAGTCATAATATTACCAGCTCATCCTACCATCCGCAAGCTAACGGTATCGTCGAACGATTACATAGCCAAATAAAAGCAGCCATTACAGATAGAAATCAGCCCACCGAATGGTATGACGAACTTACGATAGTTTTGGTTGGTCTACGATCTAGTTTTAAGGAAGATATATTTGCTACGGTTGCCTACTAGTCTACGGACAAAACATCCGACTTCCAAATGAATTCGCCTCTCCGAGTAAACACAGTGACTTATCGGATGCACTAAAGGTCATAAAACAACACTATAAAACACTAAGCTCTCACATAGAATACCACAGAGACACAAACGTTGACACTTACATTCCAAAAGGCCTCCCTCCACACATGTAAATACGTGTTTGTTAAAAGAATCCACAAAACGTCATTACAACAACCATATGAAAGTCCACATAAAGTTTTAGAAAAAGATAAAAACCATCTAACATAGAACCAACACTGACTCTAAAAACAAATAGTAACACTAGCACATCAACACTTAAAAAAAGTTACGTTTAACCTTTTTACTCTTGGAGTAAAAAGGTGTTATAGTGTTAGTCTTGGTATTGTAGTGTTAGAATTTGAACTTTCACTTTTTCAACTTTTGTAAAATAAAAAAATTATATTTCAAAAAATATATACACACATTTTTTTTTGTCAACAAAATATAATAAAACCTTTTTTATTCTAAATTTAATATTATAAATGTTTACACCAAAAAATTCTACTAGTAAATTATTATATAAGTAAATTATTGTAAAAAATAAATCGGCGTATCGAATTAATCGCAACCTGAGCCCTACAGTCACTAAGTGAGAAATTAACCTCATCACTGTATAAAATTTTGTTCGAAAATTGTGGATTTCCCTTATATCCGAGAGCGGAAGTAATACCGGCATTTAATTACGATTAACTCTCAATGACAACACGACGTTTGTGACAGCCTAATACTGGTCAGTAACTGACCACTCATTATGAGCGAAATTCCTCAGAAATAATCAAAACAAAATAAAGTAAATAATTAACAACGAATAAAGTTTCTGGTTAATATATTATGATCACAAATATATATTATGATTACAAATTGTTATGGGTTCAGAATTTCAGACGCAATATGAATAAAAGAAAACATTTTAAGAAAACTTACATAGTTCAAAAATTTAGATAATATTATGATTTTTAACTAGCCTTAATGTGCCTTTTATTATTCCAGGTAATCACTAACGAAATTTGACAAAGGATGACGGAAACTAGTTCCAACACATAAAAATTATTAAAGAATTTATTTAAATTTTACAACAAATACCTCTCTATATTTACAGAAACCTGAGTGGATAATAAATGGGTAAATAGAAAATGTTGAGGTATTATAGCAAAATTCCTGAGCCGGTGCAGTGAAATCTCATTCTCGAAGGTTAAATCTCATTCTCATTCTCATTCTCGGCATGCATGCGTTAGTAGAAGGAAGTAATAACAGAAGCGACATCAAGTAAAGGAGCATCAACAGCAGTTATATGTTATTACCGTAATCAATAATCTGAATATTACTAATAGATGCTTGCTTCAGCGCGCTACGAAACCGATCATTTACGACTCTTACATTTATGAGCTATAAACAATTTTCAACTGCTGATGCTCTCGATATTAGACGTGGTCACGCTGCGAAGACCAGCAACATTCCGCCCTTCCAAAAACCGATTCTTAAGGTTTCTGTCGTGAATATTCAATGCAAATGCTTCATGAACTTCTTCATCACCGATTGTCATTGAAGCACTGAAGGAACCTTAAAAAAATGAACAAGAGGCCCAAATAAGGATGCTCTTCTGGAGTTTTCGAGCCAAGAGTGAAAGTGGCGGCAATTATATGAAAGAGCCATTTAAAAAGTTAAAAAAGTTTCCACGGGTTTACAAAGAATTTTGATCTAAAGGTTTTAATTATTTATGTTATAAACACAACCTCGCGACAAGTTGTCGTACACCGCCGCGACTTGTCAAAAATACATGGAGTCTTATGGGAATTGAGAAAAAACAAAATTGTCGCGCTGCTGACGCGTACGACAACGACAGTAGTAGAAAATTTTCAACTTTTTTTTGTTGTCGCTCGTCTTGTTCTTCTTTTCTCCGTATATTTACTTTAAATGACATTAGCAATTAATAAAATTGTATTGAAATTACAGACATGTTCTCTGCTAACTTCAGCGCCAGCAGAGTTTTGATTTGTCGACGCGACAACTGTCGCGAGGTTGTGTTTATAGCATAAGTCTGAAAAATATTCTGATATAAAAATCTTATCGTCAAAGTTTGCTCGTAATTATTTCGTTTCTAATTCTAAACCTTCATTGCTTTTGAAAAATGTTACTATTATTATCTAATGATGTCCAAAAATGTCGAACAATTAATTTCGACTTCTTGGCCGGTCCGTCCTATCTTCCTTCAATCAATCTATTGTCATTAATCTTTGAGTTTGGAAAAGTCAAACAAAAAACGATAATATACCAAAGTCCCAAAACTCGAATGGCATCACGTCCCGACGCCCAGATTAATTGAATTTTCGAGGAATATGTGCTAACAAAAGATATTACAGTTTTACATGAAATACTCAGTGGACACAAAGATATTTGTGGTTGTAACCCATGTCTATCATAAGCGAAACATATCTGAAAGATTTACAACCTAAAACTTGGTGGCAACGTTCATAAACCTTCGATTTTAATAACTTCAATTGTCTCAGTAATACATTACGTGTTTATGATACCTTTTTCAGCCTGCTTCATAAAAATGTGTCGGTCGCTCAACCTATCTTACTTTTGTTGTTCGTTAAATTCGACGACTCGATGCGAAGCTCAAATTTTGCGTTAACGAGCGTGTGTTTTTAACAAACTGTTTTAGGAAGATAATTTAGATTTACACAGATTTCTACGAAATAGTTAGTTCGTCATCACCGTCTTTTCGTTACAATTATAATTATCGGCATCTGAAACTGAGTCATTTTCCCGTTTAAGGAAAAACTATGCTTCTGACGTTGAGGGAACGGTATTAAACGTTTGCTTTCAGAAACGTTTATTTTCAAATAAATAACTCTCACTTTATATTTATTAAAAACTTATTTATTTACGAAAATTGTAGTGTTTATTGATGAAACGCACCGCACCGTCTTGTTACAGTAACTCTTCGGTGGTGTGCTCCGGAGAATGTTTTACGACTCGTCGTTGGGTCAAATAGACTGACGCAATGGGGCGCATTACACGTCAGATAAATTAACACGTGCTACTAATCTGGTTCTGAGCCATGGCTAAAATTTCAAGTTTTGAACTGATATGGAAGTTACTATAAAATCAAATTCGAAATTTGTGCCGACATTTACTGAGCGGATCCGTTTGAAAAAGTTATATTCGGTAACAAAGCTATGTTCCAAGGGTGAGTAACATATACATACTAACACATAAACACACACACTCATACATGCCGATCAATTCTAATAAATAATAATGAAAATGAACTCAACAACAATACAATAATGAAAATAATAATGAAGACAATAATGTGAACAATAATGAAAATTGAACTCAAATGAAATTGCAAAAAATATAAAAATTTTGCAGGTCCACGTTTTCGCTGCGTGTTCATGTTCACAAAAGAATGTTAAATTCGGACCGGCTGAGGATTATATACTCATCACGCTCAATATAAACTTATCTTGTAATTAATGGGCCTATCTTAGTAATTAATGGGCGGTGCCCACCCTTTTTATATTACATTTATCTTTTCTTGATTAATTTAGATCTACCAACTCGGCTTCAACACAACCTTTGTTAAAAAAGTTTACACACTATAAATAGGCGTCTCTGGTGATACTTAATACTAACATCTCGGCTTTTGTATGAAAAGTAGTCGCGGCGCTGGTCCGATTTCCCTATATCCCCCATTGAATCCCAAAGAACCTACAATGACAATGATCAATGGTACAAGTAAAATTTCATGTCGATATCTCCCTTCGTTCGACTGCAATCGTAATTTCCGCACGCAGACAGATAGGCAGACCGAGTGGCGGACATGGCTAATCTATCTAGGGGTTTATTCTCAGCAGGAAGTTATGTACTTTTATATACATTCCATGCCTCATTCAATGCATTATAAACGGAAAAAGTGAGTGGATATACCATAACCCTTCGAGTGTAGGGTATAAAAACTCCATTTGAGTAGAGCATGGCCGTTCAACTGATCAATATTGGTAGCTGGTGCAGGAATGAAGCGTTGGTGATATTAGAGACAAGTTTCTTGTTGTACGATTTGCTTTGCACTTCAACTTCTTTTCCATTTTATCTCTTTCTGCTCTATTTAGTTCTTCGCATAAGTAGCTCTTCTCCCATTCTTCGTATAAATGGAAGATACTTCAATCAACTAGAGCACATTCGTGGCTCCTGCTCGAACCGTTCTGCAGAATGATTTTAGTTGCTCTTCTTTTCTGTATTGTTGAGTGATAGCGTTTCTAACCGCGCTATTAAACATCGAGCCCTTTTTTAAAGTAACCCCAATGACTAGAAAAAACAAAAAGGAGGATGACATGCAGATTAGTTGTTGCATATGCGTCCAATTTATTTACAAAGTTTTCCTTTGCTTCGCATTTAAAATACATCTCATCACTTCCAATGCTGACGCAAGTGCATTCCGTACTCTTTTGACAGATGGCAGGTTCGAACAAGAGAGCTATGCAATAAAGAACGCTTTCGTCGCATTCTTGGTGCTTGGATTGATTGATGATATCCTCATCACCATTGTTACCGTTAATACTATGTTACTACGTTAATAAAAACACCTGACTGGCTGAGTGGATCGAAGGAGTGCCCAAAATACTCGAAAAAATTAGTCGGCACAACGACCATGTCGTCGCTGCGCGGGGCTTTATTGAAAACAATGGTTGTTACATTAATCGATTCGGTCGATCCCTTAGTTCCATAATATATTTATCTGTTCAACATCGCGAGCTCAGGTGTTTATGCAACGAGTTTTGTTGCATCGTGTGGTGACAAGCGGATAAGTAACTAAGCTTAGCCAAAAACATAAACCACTCCTTTAGATGATTTACCGTTGATGACATATGAAGCTGCCTTCAGGGATATTCCCGATGAAATTCCCGATAGTTTGTCACCGTCATCGATGAGTTTGAGACTACATTCTAACTTTATGAAGGAAAAAGGGGACGAGGACTTGATTGCACCTTGTTAATAACACACGCAGACAGAGAGAATAGGGGCTGCATTTAGCCATATTGTGCCAGGACATACTACGGGAAATTTGACAATTTGACATGTAATCAATTTAGTTAGAAATTAATTGAAAAATTTATTTTAAGTAATTGATTTACAAATCGATTTATATTCGATAATATTGTGCCACTGTGCCAATGCATCACTATGCATTCGTGCTTTATGAGCTGTCAAGGGTAACTATACCGTCGCCTTTGGACATATTTGTTCTGTCTCGTATATTTGATGAGCTCCAGTCCTACACCGGGGCATCCGAGATGGTGTGTATGTCTATGTCCCTTCCTGTCCAACATTCTCGATGTCATAATATCGAAATAAATATAGTGAAATTAAATAATGAAATTAATTGAAATTGATATATTTATGAATTTGTAGCGGTAAATTATATTGCCGACTGTCACAACTAATTATTCAACAGTATTAAAATAATTATAAGATAAATTAATGAACAACCTTCCAACTGCCGCTTCTTGAGTGAGTGACAGGCATACAATATCGAAACACGAAATTTCCATCCTCCAAATTTTAGGCTACAGTCAGACAAAAGATTTAATTTTGAAATGATATCGTTGAAATTGTTTAGAATGAATTCCAAGCCAAAACTTATTTCCCGATGGAAAGATCTCAGATTCCATCATGAGTCCGCAAATTGATGACAAGGACGGGGATTATGGTGCGATACTCAAAAGGCATTGCCATTTATTCGATTTATTACTAAGCTTCTAGTACTGATGAAGGTAACGTCACAACGAAAAATTAAATCGTTTAAGATGACGTCATTTTATAGACAGGTCATTTTATAGACAGGTAATGTAATTTTTATGACAGGCCGACTTTTTTTCTGGAGCGAAACCTACAGACCAACGCTAACCAACTTCCCCCCCCCCAACTGTATTTACAAGGTGAATGCTACTATGGGCATTAGGCATGAACAAGCTTTTCAACAAATCGAAAAACGAAACGGTACAAAGCTAAGTCTTTCTGCCGATAAATGTCAACCAGTAGCGAACAAAAATGACAGTCCAGATTAATATATTGGTTACTTATTTCATTTAATAAGAAAGTAGCATAGCAGACACGACATAGCTTTTCCGATCAGATTTATTTACGACTAAGATTTAAAGCCCAATCAATGACCATTAATGCATAAATTTAACAAATAGGAATGAGAACCCGCATGTGGTAAGAATGTCGCATTGTCAATTTTAATGATAAGACGATGTGCCGTCATACACTTTGCAAATCTGGCAGAAAGCCGGATAATGGGCGTGTGGATAAGATGTCTCAAGTGGTTGAAAATGTGAACCGAATCGATTTGAAAGGTCGATGCTGTTATGAAGGAATGGGAATTTTATGAGGCAGATGAAAACAATAAGTAACAAATTAACATAAATTTACCAAGGCGACAGATAGACATACGTAAACGGATAGAGTAAGCGAGCGACTGATCATCAACACATAGCCAGATGCGATTATGTGTGTTTGGGTTTGTGCTTCAGTGGAGGTGGACAAATAGAGGGAAGGACGAGCAGTAATTTACACAGTTAACAATTGATAATGACAGCAGCCACGGCAACAGCACAACACAATATTGAGTAAGAATAATAGAAACAGCAACGACGGCAACAAAAACAATAACAAGGATAATGAGGACTAATTATAATTGTAACCCTCAAAATTGTTGCCAGATGATCCTGTTCTTCTTCAATTAGCAACGTGAATATTAGTTTCACGGATTACTCTGTGGTAAATATAGTATATTACCGCACAAAATATGAAGCCAGAAATTAATTCACTGTTAAATAAATAGAAAAGACTTCTTTCGTTCGTAAACCGAAACTTGAGCTCAGAGATCCATGCTGAGAATAAAACTAGTGTTGTGAAAAAGATAAGGACGAAGAAGGATTTCTCGTTGATACACTATGGACAACGTCCATGAAGGGATCCCCGTTGCGCGGAATGGGAAGTGTAGCATAAAAATTATCATAAGAGGGCGCAACTGCAATAGTTTGTTGAATTTTTGAAAATTCATAAAACTTTCTTAAAGATTTAAATTTAAAATAATTTTTTTATTTATTTTTCTTTTTTAATCTTTTTTTTGTACATATTGTCTTTTTCTTTTTATAAAATTAAAATTTTTATTTATTTTTCTTTTCATTATATTTTTTATTATTTATTATTTTTCATTAATTTCTCAATTTTTTTTTGTTCATTGTATTTTTTTCTTTGTTTTTACCCATACGTTTTTACCCGCATTATTTTTTCTTTTAAAAGTGAATTTAAATTTTGTTTCTAAATCATTTCGCGCCAATTTTAATTTGTCTCTGCACTTGTTCGCTTTTGGTGTTTTTTAAGTTTTCGTTTTTTTCCGCAAACAAATTTTCAATTTTCCATTTTCGTATTCCTGATTTTCAGTATTTACTTCGTTTCAAAATGTTTGTTATATTGTCCATTGTTTTTTTAACATTTGTTTAAATTTTTTTGAATTTTAATGTTTTAATTTTATTTTATTTTAATTTTTTTGTATACACTATTAGGCTTGTGTATTTCCATTTAGGTGTTTAAGTTTTCATCGCAGAGTGTGACCGTTGTAATCTTATCTTTCTTGCAGTGTAAAACTTCCTGCCCGGGCGCCATTTGTAAAAAAACTTTCTCTGCCTCTGAACAATTTTCCATTGTCTTCTTACTATAATTTTAATTGCTTTATTGCACTTATTGCATATATTAGTGTGGTACAATTGTTTTTTTCCATTTCTGTTTTTTAAATGTTTGTGTAATCTTCTAAG
Organism: Physocephala rufipes; assembly: GCA_963966595.1. Taxonomy (NCBI): domain Eukaryota; kingdom Metazoa; phylum Arthropoda; class Insecta; order Diptera; family Conopidae; genus Physocephala; species Physocephala rufipes. The sequence continues at coordinate 17,943,729 of OZ016503.1, forward strand.
CTAAGTAGTTCTTTTAAATTTAAGCAAAAATAATATTAGCCGACACACGAAATCCCGCCTCGGCTTGTAGTACGTCTGCCAGCAATTTTCCAATGCAATACTAGCTTTGTTTTTGTTGCTAACGACCTTTCATTAAAAGCTTTTAATGTGGTTGTTGCTTTTTATTTTATATTTTTATTATATATATACGCGAATTTTGTAAATCTATCTCTTTACTTAGGTGGTTGTTGTTACAAATTTCTCATGAATCCAAAGGTCTACAATCTTCAATTTGAGGATTGGTGAGGTCCTCTAAGGTGTGATTATTAGGTGGACACATATGCAATGACTCTTTTACGAACTATTTACGTCTATGCAAGTTGCGTTCCATCGGCATCCTGTTGGATGCTCTCCTCTCTGAAACCTCCTCTCTAAATTGTTGTTATAGTCATCGTTGGTGAAGAAAAAGAATTTCATGCATCGCCGGATAGGTCCGCATAACAGCGATCACCCCATCCTTAGTTCACGATTGACCTGAGGAGAGCTCAGGTGTCATGTACGCGTTTCTCTTTCTCTCTCCCTCTCTATGTGTGTGCGTATGTGTGGTTTCTTTACGGAGAAAATTTATTTTCCTCATAACGTTACATTCGCGAGTACCTCTGTGGCAAGACGCTCCAATTGGTTCATAAAGCGATCATCTAGCTAACCTTACTAATACTAGATTAAGGGGAAATGAGGTTTTAACACATCGCAACTCAGAGGTTAAACAGTGGAAATTTGATACAGTAGACGAAGATTTGTTCAGAGATATGTTTCGATGCGCAGAAAACTAGCACTAAAGAGCGGGCTGGTGGAATATCGTTTTGCCTTAATGCTCCTTGTCACGCACCCATGTTTATAGCCACATATAAGGATAGCCGGTGACCAGTGTGTTGGAAGAGTCACTTTGAAAAAATCCGACAAGAGTTTATACATTTACGATGACTGGAACAACGAATTACAAAGAGTAATGTTAGGTACTTACACTGGACGTAAGGAATGTTGTGACGATAGATTTCATCTATCTAAAATCTACGTCAACATCTTTGGTATTAAAATTGATATGTACCACCTAATATTTAAGATAGCATTAGTTTTCCATTCATATGTCGCCTATTAATTAAATTGTTATAATCAAATTAAGTTAACATAAGTTTTCCATTCATATATCGCCTATTAATTAAACTGTTATAATAATATCTAAGTTAATGTATTTGTTAATTGAAATAACTTGCATTTATTGTTGAAATACTTTGTAAATTTTGCTTATAGCGAACATGGAAAATTCTGTTGAAAGAAAATAATAAAACATTTCGAGCATACAGAATTATTTTATAAATATATTGGAGACTACTCTAGCATTGCGTATCTTCGGATGTTAGATATAGAAGTCAGCACGTATCTTCGGATCGGCTGCTCGTCTACATATTTATTCAGGGGAATTAATAATTTGTACATTATAATATGTGTTCAAGGATATATCTTATCGGCAGAACCGCTAGGGAGCAGATCAGAAGACAAGGTGGTTTTAGTCAGTAAGAGTCTGACACAACTGATGCTCAGAGGACCTACCATCACTGCCCATAAGGGGTTTCCACCCGACAAAAAAGAATACAAGAATATATGTGTTTCACACACTCTCGCGGGCACATAAGCACATATACACGCACGTGCATACACACACGCGCACACACATGCATACACATACACACATTCACACTCACGCGGAAACAAACACATACAGGTACACACGAACAGACACATACGCGCGCACACGGACATACGCGATACGCGGACATCGAACGATATCGGATGAAACTGCGTTCGTAATTTCTGGAATGATTCCTGATGATATTCTTCCGGACGAGACGCGGAGCATATACAGCAGGAGACCATCAAGCGCACCCGAATCCGCTACCCGAAGGAGGATCTAAGAGGAAAAAGTAGGAGGGAAATTATCTGCCCCACGATGTGATATCTAGTAGCAGTCTCGTGGGGGAGAGTGGCTGAAGTGCGCAGGGTGTGGTTTAGTACGTAGTAAAATTCCTGGTTAATTAGGAGTGCGAATGGTGCATATCAGTAGCACGGGCTACTGGTATCTACGAATATTCCACCTTTCCATCTTTGGTGCATCCAACAAGAATACACATAAGCACATACACATATACACACGTGGATACGAGTGCGAGATGGGGTTCGCTCGCCCTTTCAGCTAATGGGAAGAAGAATAAATGAATTAATTCAAATTATGGCAAATGGTCGTCGCTCAATACGCCAGTCCATGAGAGATTTAATCATGTAATGTAATGTAATGAGATTTGATCACCAGGCGATCAGTATACGCTTAAAAAATATCGGTGTAAACCCTTCACATCATAAGTATGCCAAAGGGTGGAGTATGCGTACACTGGACTATGCTCCGTGTGAGGAAATGCTGCGAAACGATATACCGCTAGCACCAGATGTAGAAGCGCAGGCAACACAAATTGCCTCGCGGCTTAGTGTAGCATGTGATGCGTCAATGCTTCATAAGGGAAGGAAGAGAGCTCATCGCCCAGCATACTGGTGGAACGAAGAAATCGCTGAGTTAAGAAGGGAATGTATATATGCGAGAAGAATGCAGCAGCGAAGTAATGGTACGAATAAATTTCTCTTATTTAGAGCACGCTATACCTTGGCGCGTAGAAAGCTTAAAAAGGATATTAAAAAAGCAAGAATGGCTGTTTTAAGGAATTATGTAATGACGCCGAATCTGCTCCATGGGGAGGGGCCTACAGAATCATTATGCCAAAATTGAAAAGAACAAGCGGTCAAATTCCTCTATCGTGCGATTTTATGAATGAAGTGGTTGGTACACTTTTTCCGAGGCATGAATTACATGCGCGGAGAGTTAATGGATCGCGAACTACCGCCAGTGCTCACTAGAGAAGAGACTTTTATGGCAATAAAGTCTTTTAAAAACACGAAAGCACCAGGGCCGGATGGCATTCCGAACAAAGTAGTTAAAATAGCATTTAATGTGAACCCTGAGCCATTCCTGCGGTTGTACAATAGCTGCCTCAGGGCGTGTATCTTTCCGATAATATGGAAAATTCAGCGTTTGGTGCTGCTTCCCAAACCTGGTAGAGCGAGGCATGAACCTGGATCTTATAGACCGCTCTGTATGGTCGATACTCTGGGCAAAATTTTGGAAAAGATTGTAAGAGACCGTATTCAACAATATATGGATACAGTTCAACCGTTGTCTGAGCAACAGTATGGGTTCCGTAAAGGACGTTATACTCTCGACGCACTAAACGGAGTTGCTGCAATAGCAGAGGACGCCATAGAAGGTGCTAGGTTGTTGTATGGGACCAAGAAATGCTGCCCTGTCGTAACGCTAGACATTCGGAACGCTTTTAACTCAGCCAACTGAAGCAGTAATTTTGAAGTGATTGAGCGTTTAGATATCCCAGAATATTTAACAAAACTCGTTAAAAACTTTCTCTCAGATAGAATTATCTTGTGTGATACTGATGCCGTTACTTTGGAATATAATGTACGAGGCAATCTTACGGTTACCAGTGCGAGATGGGGTTCAAATTATTGGTTATGCAGATGATATAGCAGTGGTCATCGTGGCTAAAGATCTACATGAGTTTCAAGAAATACTTACCAGTGTGGTGGTAAGTATAAACAACTGGCTCAAGATAAACTGCTTGGAACTTGCGGCACAGAAGACAGAAGCAGTATTAATAACGAGCAGAAAGAAGCTTGAGTTTTTGTCATTAAATATTGACGGTCATGTTATCAACACGAAACCTGCGATAAAATATCTGGGAGTTATGTTAGACTCAAGGTTGAGCTTCACCGCGCATATTGAAATGGTACGCGGTAAGGCGATGCGATGCGTATTTATGCTGCCTGGCCCGCATTATGGCAAATACTTATGGACTGAACCAGAGGCATAGACTGCTCCTCTCAAAAGTCGTACAGTCCCAACCGATGTACGCCACACATGTCTGGTTTAAGGCGCTCAACCTTAAAAAATGTGAGAAAGTTTAATCAACTTTCGTTTATGTGCTCTTAGAGTCTGTTATTGGTTCTGGACTCTATCGCATGAGGCGGCGGGTGTTCTGGCTGGAATACCTCCTCCTGATTTGATAGCATCTGAGCTACATGAGCGGTATCGCAGGAAATTGGCACTTGAGAGGAAACATTCATCAGGAAACATCAGGAACTCGATGATATTAAAGATGTCACTTATACAAAATGGCAGCAAAGGTGGGATAGCTGTAGAAAACGGAGTTGGACGCGTACATTGATAGCTGACGTAAAAAATGGGTACAGAGACAGCACGGCGAACTTGAACGAACGTAGATACTAAGTGGTCATAGGTGCTTCCGTAGTTATTTATACAAATACGGCCACGAGTCTGGTAGGAATTGCTTGCGGTACTCTAATAGCAATGAAGATGCACGCCATATCTTTTTCGAATGTGATGGCTTTGCGGAACTGCACGCAACAATTGCGAACAGGATTCATAAGCCACTGACAACAGATGGTATTGTGGACCTCATGCTCACCTGATGCGTGGAACGCTGTTAAGGCCATGTGTGCCATAGTTGTGAAAGAACAGAGGAAAGCTGAGCGTTTGCGTCATAGCCGGACGGCTTCACAACAAGTTGACGAAACTGACTGACCGACCTAGTAACTGACGATTGAGCAGTAATGCTCCTACAGCCTCTCGACGTATTATTTAGCGGTAGTTCCAGGAGGAATACTGTACGGACGGAGGGGACTTTTAGCGGGTTTAAGTCCCGCACTGACTTGATGGGCTTTAGATGCTTTCACCCCTCGTTAAAAAAACATATACACACACGCACATGCACAAACACACACACAGAAACACACGTACACACTCATATAAATGAGATCTTCTTGGAAATGGAGATCTTCTTGGAAATGGAGATCTTCTTGGTTTTCTTGGAGTGTGGATGCGTTTCGTACCTGCTCCGGTGTTAAAGTGTTTTTACTAATTCTAATCAAGTGTGTTTTAATATTGGCGACGTTAGTGTATAGTGTAAAAGTGTGGCAGTTCGTTGCAGTTGCTACCTTGGACATCTGTTAATCTGTGGACGGAGGATTTGCCAGATAAGTGCAAGATCTTTTGCTATTTTGTGTTTCTTCTCGTTTTAATTATATTTCAATCCCGCGCAACCTTGTATCTTGTCAGTGCTAATTGACAGCTTTTGCGGAATTGGAACCAGATAATTTTCTGTTCTTACATAGATTTGGTGTCCATTGCACTCTTTCAGGCCTGTTTTTTAGTTAAGTGCTGTTTACTGTCGGGTGCATATTTTCAGGCGTATTTTTATTTTGGGTGTGCAGGAGCGGCTTCTTTTCTCATACAAGCGCCTAAGGGCGCCTCAGTTAAAAAATGAGTGAAGAAGTGGATCCGTTTAGGAAAAGTAATCGCGTCGGGCGGTCGCCGCCGAGGCTTACAGTTGATTCTCGAGGCGTTCGGTCAAACTCTTCGCCGCCAAGTTTGGATGTAAGTTCCCAAATTAATAAACCGCCTACCGCGTTTGAGGCGCTAGGTGAGAGAATAAATGATTTGTACGCGGTAATGTATGAAACAGGGGCGACAACAGGCGCTCTGCGTCGCTCTATCACTCAGCCGATGCGTAATTTGGTAGAACATATAGTTAAATTATATTTAACGCAAAATCAGTCAGTGGCAAGAAAAGAGGAAGGTTTTGTTGATCGCAAATCTACTCGTGAAGTTTCAACACAATCTTCCCCTTGGGTTAAAGCAAAAAAAGTGGGTAAACGCCCGGGTGTTGAGATCGGGCCGTCGCAGCCGCGAGTTAAGAAAATCCGTGAATGTCTGTCGGAAAATAAAAACCTTGAAAACGAGAGCCTACAGCAGCGGAAAATAACTGCGCAACCAGAGGAAGGGGTTTGGAATAAAGTTGTGAACAAAAAAAAATCTAAAGAGCGTTATTCGGCATTGAAGCCTATAAAGCCACAAGTTAATGTCATTGAAAAGGCTGGTGTGTTATCGTACTGTGACATTTTGAAAAAAGTCAAAAGTGATCAGGCTCTCACCAAATTAGGCGAAATTGTTGTAAAAATACGGAAGACTCAAAAAGGAGAAATGATGTTACAGCTCAAGCGGAAGCCTGATTTTAACGTGCAGGCGCTTAAGACTGATGTGCAGAATGTTCTAGGCGAGCAAGCAAATGTGAAAGCTTTAGGTAATGAATACCAGCTCGAAATTAGGGACTTGGACGAAGTCAGCACGAAGGAAGAAGTTGCTCAGGCTATTGCAAGTGTTTGTAAGGAAGAGCCAGTTGTTGTCTCGATTCGTAAAGCCTATGGAGATACCCAGATAGCTACAATTCGTTTGTCAGTTAGTGCAGCCAAACCGTTGTTAGAGATGGGAAAAATTAAAATTGGGTGAACAGTATGTCGTGTAAGAGCTAGAGATACAATTCCTCGCTGTTTTAAATGCCTGAATTTTTGTCATATGGCTAAGATTTGTACAAGCAAAGAAGACAGAAGCAAATGCTGCTTCAACTGTGGTCAAGTTGGTCATTTCGCTAAGGACTGCAAAAATGAGGCCTTCTGTCTAATTTGCTCAAGTAAATCTTTAGAGAGCAATCACGTCGCTGGACGAGGGAAATGTTCGGCTTTAGGAGATGCTTACAAAAATCGCAGATGAAGATATTGCAAGTCAACCTAAACCATTGCCAAGCGGCGCAGGAACTTTTGAAGCAGACAGTGATAGAGCACGGTATTAGTGTGGTTATCATCGCAGAACCGTTGGTTAGAGTTGATTAGAGACGCACGTAGTACTAGCCCCTGTGTTATTGGTGGTGACTTCAATGCTTGGGCCACTGATTGGGGTAGCTGGCATACTAATGAAAGAGGAAGAATTCTGCTTGAAGCTTGTGCTCGCCTGGATGTCGTGTTGCTTAATGATGGTCGCGAACATACATTTGAGCGAAACGACAGAAAGTCGATGATAGACATAACGTTCGCCAGTACTTCTCTGGCTAGGCGCGCTACTTGGTGTGTGAGTGATGTGTATACCAACAGTGACCATCGAGCCTTAATCACGAGTGTTGGATCAAGGTCCAGTGAGGCACGAATTGCTAGCGATAAGGATGTCAAACGGTGGAAACTTGTCACTTTGGACAATGAGCTGTTTGCGCATTTTGTTGAAAATGTTGATATGCAAAACGAAAGTGCAGAAGAGATGGCAAATCAATTTTCATCAGGCCTTAATACAGCATGTGATGCCTCGATGGTCAGAGGGGTTCATAAATACGGTCGGCGACGATCTGTTTGCTGGTGGAATAATAGTATTGCGCAACTACGCAAAGAATGCGTGCGCGCCAGGCGGCTAGAGCAACGTAGTATTGGCTCAGATACGTTTGGGTGCCAGGCCCGTCGTGGATGAAAGGCGACAAAATGGCAGTGACTAGTCGTGCTTGCACGTAGTTCACTTGCCAGGAACTATGCAGGCTAGTTCCGCCACCTTACCAAAGGTGTAAAAATGGTGCCACGGGTGGTGTGCAGCTCATTTTGGGTCTTAAACGGACCCCGCTAATATAAATGCCCACGTACACAGCACACCAGTGGGTAGGCCCCCTTGTGGGAGCTTCGTGGTGGCTGTGGTACTACCCAAAATTACGCGGGGAGAGACCATAGAGTCTCCGCGTGGAGTTGCGTGAGGAGGCAGCCTCCGACAACTCAGAATGCCGGTGAGTAGCACACCGGCATTAAAGAGGTTTTAGATAGGCCTCGATCGTCAACCTGCGAGGAATGTCCTGCACGTCCCAGGCTTCCATAGGTACACAAATGGCGCAATAGGGCAAAGTTGATGCCGTGGCTGATGATTGCCAGTATATAAGGTATTCACAAAGTCTACCTAGTAATCCCGAGTGTGGGTAGGCCCACCGTGAGTTTAAGCCAACACGGCAGGCACTCACGTTAAACACCGAGTGGCATCTGGCTCAGATACGTACCAGACTTTCCGATCTTTATACAAGTGTGCGCGTAAAACACTTAAGATAGCGATCAGGAGGAGCAAAGATGCTTGTTTCAAAGAACTTTGCGAAGATGTGGACTCAAACCCTTGGGGGGTGCCTACAGGGCGGTTATGTCAAAGGTAAAGCCCGCACATGTACAAGTGCTTACTGATAGAGCTTTTATGGAAAGAGTTGTTCAATCGCTTTTTCCGAGACACGAACGAACTGTGCTTACTTCCGGCCCTGTGAGAAATAGTGACAACGAAACAGCTATCCCGGCAGTCACCTATAACGAAGTGACTGATGCGCTGAATGCTTGTGGAAATAAAAAGGCACCAGGACCGGACGGCATACCGTTCGAAATTTTAAAACTGGCGTACACCATCAGGCCAGAGTTGTTCCTAAGGCTTTTTCAAGCATGTCTGCGCGAGCAAATTTTCCCAAAAAATTGGAAATCTCAACGGTTGGTTTTGTTGCATAAACCAAATAAACCGGCGATGGAGCCCAGCTCGTATAGACCCTTGTGTATGGTAAATTGCATAGGGAAAATATTTGAACACATAGTGAAGGCTAGGCTGCTGCGCTACATAAATGAAATTAATGGGCTGTCGCCACAGCAACACGGTTTTCGAAAGGGGCGCTCTACCATAGACGCCCTACAAATGGTCATTTCTATCGCTGAGCAAGCTATTGAGGGTTCGCGCTGGTTATATGGTGATAAAGAGTATTGCCTGCTTTTAACATTGGATGTTAGAAATGCCTTCAATTCTGCGTGTCACAAGAGCATTATAGCGGCCTTACAACAAATGCATACGCCGAAATATCTAAATTTAATTATACAAAGTTTTCTAGCCGATAGAACGCTGATTTATAATACTGACGATGGTATTAAAGAGTTCAACGTTACAGCAGGAGTTCCACAAGGCTCGGTTTTGGGGCCATTATTATGGAACGTCATGTACGATGGGATTTTGCGTATACCTCCTTGGGCGTGAAAATAATTGGATACGTGGACGACATCGCAATGGTTATTGTAGCCAAACAGCTTTCCCAACTACAATGCATCGCTGCTGACGTGATTCGTCAAGTTAAAAGCTGGTTAGATAGAAATATTTTATCTCTGGCACTTCATAAAACCGAGGCTGTGCTTATAACCAGCAGGAAAAAGGTTGAATTCGTAGAGATCAACGTCGATGGTGCTACCATTAAGTCTCTTCCGGCGATCAGATATCTTGGCGTTATGATAGACAATAGGCTATCGTTCGCTGCACATCTAGAAATGGTGTGCGATAAAGCGATGAAGACATATTCAGCTCTAGCCCGATTAATGGCCAATACTTATGGCCCATGCCAAAAGCGCCGAACGCTTCTCTCAAAAGTAGTGCTCTCTATTGTTTTCTACGCTGCTCCAGTGTGGAAAAAGGCCGTAAATAAGAAAAATAATGCCCGAAAATTAGACCGTATCTTGCGTATGTGTGTGCTCCGAGTTTGCAGTGGTTTTCGCACAATATCTATCGAAGCAGCCGGGGTAATAGCTGGGTTTCCACCGGCAGATCTACTCACTGAAGAGATTGCGGAGAGGTATCGTGTCAGGAGGGAGGCCAATAGGAGCCTCACAGGTGCGGAATTGAGTCAAATTGCTAACGTTACCATTTCAAAGTGGCAGGGGCGTTGGGACAACTCCACCAAAGGACGATGGACTCATCAGCTTATACCTGACATAAAGACGTGGGTTGAAAGAGGCCATGGCGAACTTGATTTTTATCTGACGCAGTTTATAAGTGGTCATGGTTGTTTTCGTGCATACCTTTGCAAATTCGGGCACGATATAATTAGCAGTTGCGGATGGTGCTCAAGCCCTTTAGAAGATGCGCGCCATATTTTCTTCGAGTGCCACGCGTTCAACCATGAGCGATTGGTTTTTGGAAATATTGTGGGTAGACAGCTCACACCAAGCAATCTCATTGCCAGTATGCTGGATTCGCACGAAGTTTGGATGGCTGCCAAGTCCATGTCTGCTGCCGTCATGGTACGGCAACGCCGTTTGGAACGTGCTCGACTAGGAGAGAGACAAACTAACGAGTAGTACTGAGACATTTTGAGTTAGTGACTTTCTGTTACAAGACAGTTACGTACGATTGAGCATCAGCTCGTTCTACCCTCCGACGGTATACTTAACGGTAGTTCCGGGGGGACTGTTAGACTTGGGGGAGGGGGTTTAGCGGGTTGAAGTCCCGCACTCTGGCTTTTGATGCTTCCCCCTCATATAAAAAAACACTCATATAAATGTACACACGCACCCACACACATTCACACATATACACTCGCGCACACAAGTACATACACATACACGAACACACACTCACACGCACGTACCCACTCACAAATGAACACGCACGTATATACACCGCACATATCAACCCACGCAAAAAAACGCACACAAATACACACGTATAGACATATACGTACACACAAAGACACAGTCATGGACACACAAATACGCAGAAACGTAAAGACACACTCACTCTATACTCGGGTCGATCGGTCGACGTGTTGATCTTGAGACATGTTTGTGGACGCTCTGGTTTTGAATTATTTTCCTACGGGGATCATCCGAAATCGTCAACTTAATTTGTGCTGAAATCACGTGATTTGTCGTGAGTGTAAAGTGAACATTCTTGGTTTTGGTGCGAGGTGACTTGACTGAATCAGTGGTCTTATTTATTTAAATTGTTGTTTAATCAGCAACATCTCAAAAAGGCCGCGCAATTTTATTGAGAGTGAAACGTTTTTGCATCGTTATTCTATACTAATTGGTGACATATACTGTGGTCACTTTTTATAGATAACGTAGAAGAAGCGCTATTAAAAGACATGTAGGAACGAACCACCTGTGCGTAGTGGTTCTGATCCATGCTAACTAGCATGGATAGTCGAACTGAAACAGTAGTAGCAGCGGAGAAGAGTGCAGTGCATAAACGGTCAAGGTGTGAAGACGATGGCGGATTGAAGAACAAATCAGTTATGTCTGATCCTTTTAAAAAGAGCAGTAGCATCGCACGGTTGCCGCTGAACCTTACGGCAGCAGTTGGTACACCCACGCGGTCTCATTCGTCGCCTCTATGTTTGGATCAACAAGATAATAGCGGTTCCCAACTTTTTTCACTAATGGAGATGGTTGGCGGTGGACGTCGATCAATTCATCAACCTATGCGGGATTTGACTGAAACTGGAGGATAGTCCAGCCAGCAGTATGGGCTAGTCGGCATCTTTAGAAGATTCCCACCTTCCTGCGCTTCGAAAAAAAAACACTCACCCCATACCCATATCCAAGACGCTCCAGAAGCGAGGTTTAACTACGGATTCTCGCATCGAACCATACGTAATCCAACGAAAATTGAAATCCATCAATAATCTTCCGAAAAATTTTTTTAGTAAATAATATTTTTTCTGTTTGTGACATGCGACTACAAAACTCCCGATCTCTCTTTATCTCTCTCTTATTCTTTTTCGCTTTATATCTCTATTTTCATCTTTTTACATAAACCGACATTACTCGCCTTGGCTTTTCGTTATGGCCATTCAATTTTGTGCATCCAAAGTTTGTTCATTTTCTTTTATACCATTGACAAGCCGACCGACCAACCTTCCCGTTTCTACGTTGCAGTCGCCTCAACCTGCAATTTGTACCCTGCAAAAAAGTAGGATACTTCTTTGAAATCGTAAATAATTCGGTAATTATATTACGTCTAGCGACATTCTAAAATGTTAAAAATTGGTTAAATCAAATTTTTTTTTAAATTTGTTGTTCATTGTTTGTGTGCAGCCACATCATCATGTGGTGATTTTGTGTTGGTCCTGAACGTTACTTTTTATCTAAATTAACATCAAAGAACAATCTCGATTAATATCTTCTGGATTTCGTTTCCATTTTAACAAATTTGTGTTTATTTTAGTTGCCTTTGAGATCCAATTGTTCAACGGACTTCCACACATCAATAGAAATTTCCTTAAAAGCAGAGAAGGAGTCGAAAGCAACAGAAACAACAATAACAAGACACTGTACAAATGAAATATTGAAGCGCATACTCAGAGGGAACCGATATATAATTCAAACCTGTTTTATTGGTGAATTTGATAGGGCTCTTTGGCAACCACCACCAGATCTTCATATCTACGGAGAATCGGTACCGCTGGTGAATGTGCGTGAGCTACAAAGATATCCTCCTCCCCTTCATACTTTACGTGAGGGGAAACTGGGAAGTCGAAAAGCATTTTTCATGTCAACTGCTCACGCATAGGGTCGCCAAAAAGTGCAGGAGAGAAAAAGGCAACGACTGCTATGAGGACGCAACGGTGAAGTCGACGATGGTGAAAGACGTGGATTATAATGAGTAAATAGACTGATACCAGTCCATTTCATAACATTCATTTTTTCATTTGTTACAAGTAAAACGAAAACATATTTTTGAATTTACAGTCCTTGTAGTACTCATTAGAGGTAGTGTTTCCCCTTGTCTGCTTGCCACTATATCTCATATTACATCCTACTTGCCCTTTATTTGTGTTTGAGTGCAATGTAACCCTTGAGGTGTTCTCGGTCTTGAGGTGTTGCTCGGTGTCCTGATAGCTGTTGCTTGACTTAACCTTCCCTGCAGTTTATTCAATGGGCCATACTAAAACTACGTATCCTTTGTTTTCTTTGTTGTAGTTTTTTTTCCTAAACTGCGTCGGTTTTCTTTGAAGTCATTCCTTCATTTACTTCTTACACCAGGAGTTCATTGAACTCAGTGAGAAAGTAAAGACTTACCAATTCGTCTTTCCCCGCTTACGACTTGTTTTTTTTCATTTCGGCCTTTTCTTCTTAAATTTCACGAACTTCAATGAACTTTTATTTGTTGAGGTTGGGAATTAGATTGTATCTAAGGATTCCTAAAATGCTACAGACAATTGGTTTTGGCTCCTTACTATTTCTTAATTTTTCATTACTTTTAGTAATACGAAAATATTTCTGTTCCTAAGAAATTTCTGGGGTCGGCCAAAACAAAATTATCTTCAATATTTGTTTAAGGAAAAGTGTTTCGGGGATACTGAAAGTGAAATATAATGGCCTCATTGTTCTCTTAAACTGTAATATTCCGAATGAAACAAAAAATGCTGCAAACTTAGTTTATAAATTTTAGCAAGATCTAAACTACAATACTAATTGACATTATAATAGTATACATATATTTTTTGGGATCAATATAACATCTGCTCCTACTTTATTAATTCCAAGGCCCTAGTGAATCAAGTTTTGATAAGAAAGCCATTTCAGTACTATTTCTTGGAGAGTACTTGTAAATTCATCTTGTAATTCTACCTTGGAAATTTTAAAGCTTTTAAAGACACCATACAATTCTTCAGAATTCTGGCAAAATTTGTTCTCTTATTTCGGGAAAAGCACTCCAAGTCCCTCTGGCCTTACTTTTGCAACATCCCCACGGAAATGGCTGCTTAGCTCTTAGACGAAAAACGAGTAGAATGATCGGCAGAATGGCTGCGAGTCAGGACTTTCATAAAAACATAAGTTCTAAAATGACATGTAAAAACCACAGAAGTGACCGCAAAGAGACCCGAATTAGGGATGTGGTGAAATACAGAAAAAGCAAATGCGGACGAGAGTTGAACTGATAAATTAAACAATAGTAATTTATTATAAATTAATGTTATATTTTTCAAATAAGGAAGACAAATAAGATATGACAAGACAATCAAAAAAGGGATATAAGTGGTATATAGTCTCTAATAAATACTAAGAAGAAGCTCGTATAATAGAAGCCTTTTTATGGAGCATACGACAATTGTCACAGGAGTTAATAACACAAAAATAAGAATTAGTATAGCTTATGTCGTTCTTCGAAGTGGCGGAAAACAAAACTAAACTTAGGAATCAACGATGCATTTATATGTTTCTACGTTTCGGTCTATTCAAAAGCAGAATCCGGTCCGAGGACTGGTTGTGACAGAACCTTGCGAGTGTTGACGGTAAACTAATCCGTCGGTTGCTGTTCTTATTGTAATAAATTAATTAATGCGGCTGTTGATAATCACTGTGATGATTATTAGGACAGAATTTGCTGCCAAATTCGCTGATAACACCGTGGTTATTTCCAGGGCTAGAATCTTAAAGGCTATTCAGAAAGAAAGACTCTTTTTAATATTTTTAGTTTTAAATTTTCTTGATATTAATTGCTCGCAAGCCCTCGGTATCTCAAATTTTAGTACGATTATATTCTCGTCGTCAACATTTCGTGAAGTGTGTTGGTTTTGGTGCTGTTTTGCTCAACGCCGCAAAAGTGGTAGCGCTTGCACCTCGTGCATTGTTTGTTGTTGCTTTAGATTTTTTAGTTACAGTTTTTTATTTCAGTAACGCAAGATGAGGGCTACATTGGCGATGGTTACATTGGAGTTCTTTAATATCATTGGTGAGTAATTATAGTGAGTAATTTCTCCAAATAGGTTAAGGGCTGACCAGAGTATTTATTGTGAGTAAGCTCGCATAAGAAACTGCATAGGAACACGGTCACCCATGTGTTCTTTTGACAGTCTGCTTTATGTATAGACCATCGCATGTTACCCTTTTCTAATCTCACTGGTCTGCCTATCAGCAGTACTGCCATGTTCATCCTCAACGTTTACAAACTGTTTTAAGTGGGATTCATTGATTGACCTTATATCGTCTTTATCATTGATCCATTATCGAACAATTTTTTCTAATACGGCGTAAATTTTTGAATTCTTCTGCTCCACGTTTCCGTAGAATCGGCAATTCATTTGTCACTTATTCGATTTGCTTAATAACTATCATTATTAATACTATTTATCCATAATGCAAGGAGTAGAAAATCCCTCCCTTGTTAATCTGTCGTAAATTGAGTCGAAGAACCTTCGTCGTTAAACTGTCCAAGAATTTTTGTTAAATTTATGTGGCCTTTATTTAATGTTCTGCGGACTCCTTAGGGACATTAAATAACATTTTGTATTCGTTGGCTGGTTCAAAGCATAACAAATGGGATAAACCCTTTTCCGGGCGTCCCGTTTGCCTAAAGACTTAGACAATAAGATCACAAGAAGATGTCCAACAGCATTGTAAATAATTTCACTGACTTATTTGGCAAGAAAATGAATGTGAAATACTTTTTCCTCTTTTCTAGGTTTATATACTTCTATTTATTATGAACAGAAATCCACTTATCGATGTTCGGCCTGCTGATCCAGTAACTTGAATTCAAACATGTTAATATAATTTTATTGAGCTCAATAAACTGAAAACAAATTTAAATCTTTTTCAAGTATGGTCAACGGCGTTGCGATTGCTGATAAAGAGTGTCGATGACTTTTTTCGTGTTTTTGTCGATTTAAATTAGAAAATAAATATCTATTTCGTACAATTTTGAGACTAATCTGTGATTAATCTCTGAGACGCACAATTAGCTACCCTTTAAATCTTCTTCACAACTTTTACTTTTATGCATGATCTTTGGAGCGCTACAAGAAGTTTCCCCGTTTTAAAAGTTATCTTTTTACGCTAAACTGTATTAATTTTATACATTTACTTTAAATCTGAAGGGTTTACCTCCGGACGATAAGTTTTCTGAAGGTTTTCTAAATTTGAGCATACTAAGTGCGACTAAAAAATTTACGCGCAATGATTTATTAACCGTCCAATTTCTCTACATAAAATAAAACTGCACTAGATGGAATTGAAATACTTTTTATCAAGAAGGACAACAAATTTTTAAATGTAAACTTTCCTTCTAGAGCCACCAAAACGGCGGTCAAATTGTATTCTCTAGTGAAGGAATTGCTTAGCCCTCTTTTTTATTTATTTTTGAATTTTAAGATTATTTGCAAAATTTCCAACCGCAACGAATTGCCAGAATGAAGATGAGCAAAATGAAGTCAAGATAAGAAATGAAAGATAGGAAAGGGATAGAAACTACGATAATAAGTGTGATAAATAGAAAGGAAAAAAAATGCAAATGAAATTGGAAACGAAGCAATTTTTTTCGGCGAGGATGAGTCGCCCGGCTCAGAGAGAAAACTAAAGAGAATTTAGTGACATTGATATTCTATGGATTTGCGAATAAAAAGAAAATACTCGAAAAGAAGAATTTAAAGCGCAAATGGAAACTTCTAATTGAAAGAATCAAAGAATAAGGACAAAAAGGGATTAAATTAATTTTATAAGCATCATTCTCAAGGACCCTTAACTTAATTATTATCATCACAATTGTCAAAGTAATCATTTATTTTTCTGAAGTTATTTTCGGCTGTTACTGATGCTGATCCTTCTGTAGCTTCCTTCTTGCTTCTGTTGTTGTCAGGATTTATCACGTTTTGAAATATTGTAAATTTAATTCATCAACATAAACGTCGGAAGACTTATTGTATCAGAATGCTTTTAGTGGTCCGTGAGAGCTTTTAAACTCAGGCGTTGGTGAATAGTGGTCGTCGATAATATTTTATTAATATTAAATGATTTTCAGTTAGAGAGGGATTGACATGGTTGACATGGGTAGACATGGAATAAAACAAGCTGTGTGCGAGGTATTAGTGAAATTTTTTAGAAGGCACATATATGACATTATTTTAAATTTAACATCGTTCAGACGTCCACCGCGGCTTATCATGGTATAAGCGATGGGGTGGGTGATTTTGACATTAAGGGTATTAGCCAATGACAGCTTATTGACGTAGACCTGTGACTGCATGTTGTCTATATCCATATCATTCAACTAAAGCTGAAAAAATATGTTATAATAGTTCTGTAGCGCACAACATTGACAGTGATGGACTCACCAACGTTGTTTCCAAAAGAGTACGTCCCAATGACGGTGCCGGCCAAAATTCGCAACAAATAGTAACTTTTCGTGGATGCATTGCCACTTCGTGAACTTCTTGTGCGTTGAAATCATGTTATATACGGCAACGCTTTGAGGTTCTCTTCTGAACACCCTGAAGCACAAATAGAGAATAAAACGGCGTTATCTAGGGTCATCAACCTTGAAAACCTGTCATGTCGGGTTTTGTAAGCGTATAGGCCCAAGTCTCGAAGCAAAATTCACCAAATTAAAGTCTTCAAAATGTCGAAATCTTAGGCACGTTGAGGAATTGACAGACACGGAACAATTGAACAATCTTGAACAATTTCGTGGACCGCGACAATGTTCTCCGCCGATCTGACGTTCATGTGGCACACCTGCGTCGGCTAACTTTTAACCGAATCATCTCAAATTTGGTCAGCAAAAGTTGAAATCTCGAATTTGAGGGGCCACTGCGACTGCAGTAAATTGGGCAATTTTGATAATGGTGTTTTATCATTTGGGCGTGCTAATCAATCGTGTAACTAGTCGTGGTTATTCGACATTACTGATTGAAACAAATAATTAATAAAATTAGCAAACTAAAATCAACACAAAAAGCAAAAGTTTATACACACGCCATCTAAACTTTACCGCTACAGGGTGCAAATATCGACCTGCTCTAAGTAAAAAACCCTTTATTAACAAAGCAAAAAACACACGATGCTGTTTAAATGTTAACAACAAATAACCGACTACTTTAGTTAACTGTGAACGCCAAGAATGAAAAATCAGTCGGTTCACAAAACACAAAGGAAGGTTTGTAGGCAAGAAATATATTTCTCTGGGAGAGCAATAAAATTCGCACGTGGGGAAATTTTCGAAGCTCTTTTAGATTTTAGTGTTTGGGGTTAGGTAGTGATGATGCCCCACAGTAAACTGATAGCAAATAGAAGACTTCGCGAACAAATTATTTGAGCAAAATGCTTGGTTTTTTATTGAATAAATACTTGGATTGAGCAACTAAAATTAAATTCGAAACAGTATCTTCGAGCTTTTTCTGGGAATATATTTTCGGAAAAACTTTGCATAAAATATATTGTAATCCTCCGAAACATATTTTAAACTATCGAAATCAATAAATTGAAAGCAGAATACCTCTAACGTTCGAAAACGAACAGTGCGCTCAGTAAACAAAATTTATTATTATTCTAGCGCTTGCGCTTAATGCTTAATGCTCACGTAAGCGAGGTGAGAAAGTTAACCATGAAAGCACCGCAATTTAACATGGCATGAGTAATGCCAACCAACAACCAAGGTGTTGGCTAAGGTGGGAAGCGAAGGCATTCTATTCATGTGCACCAACATTGCTTGTAAATGCAAGATCGATCACAAGGTGGCAATACTAAAGTAGCCGCTGATGTCGAGGCCTTTTTCTGGTGCACTCCAGCATTCCCCATTAACGATAAGACAATTATTTATTATCCAAAACAGCACAATCAACCGATATTTATGTACCTTCAGGGTGAGTTAACCCAACCCGGGAGGGCACTCCAAGTGCTAGTGATACTGATGGTGCCTAATTCGGTGCCCAAGTGCGCTGCGCCTTGAAATCTACAAGTATGATGGGAAAAATCTCCATCCTACGAAGCGCGAAGTGTGCCAACGAAATCCCTTGTAAAAAGCAGGCAACGATATCAAACAAAATCGAAGTTGTAATTGATGGTTTTCGTTAATAGTTTTTTTACACGAGGCAATAATGTCGAATTTGTCCATATATACAACAAATGACATTAAACATTCGCTAAATTGCTAATTTATCAACATTTGTATTATACTTTATTGAATTCGTATATTTTTTTGAATTCGTGTCGTTATCGTGAGAAATGTTCGTTGAAAATGCTGAAAACATTAGGTTTGTGTAGTGGAATTTTCAAGCCCTTACGCAACATGTGTTTTTACGAATAAGATATGTTGAGAATTGAGCAGGAAGAGTGGAGGGGTAGATGTGGTATTTCAGTGTGAACTTGACAAATCTCCATCAACGTTAATTCGTTTCATTGAATTACATAAATAATTCTACGATCGCCATTACGCACGTACATCATTTCAGGCACTCGAAATTCCATGAAAAGTTATTAATAGTTTTCTAGTTTTCTAGTCATCTAGATTAATAATCTTGGGCCTAAGCCAAACACAAACCAAATTGAAACCGCAGCTGCCACGGAATAGAATTGATAGCAAATGTCTTCGCCCTGCACTCCAACTGAAATGTCAACAATATCAAGTGGATGTGGTATGCGGATGATATCATCGAGGTGAGGGACCGTGACCGACCGCCCATCAGCAACAAATTGTTTACATTCCCAGGTTCCCGTAAAAATATGACAAAGAGAAATAATTTAAAATTAAAAGTATATTATATAGCTCTGCCCTTATTACGACCATTGCTGCCATCGCGGAGTTCGACTACTTTCGGCTCCCGATTCCATTAAAACGCTGTCTTCGCCCCACTCTGCTAACTATTTTCACGCTAATTAAAGACAGATTCCTACCATTTTCAAACAGTTGCCAAGAGCAAGAAGAGAAAACGAAAATTATCAGAAACACGGAACTTAGGGGAACAGCCTTAAGTGAATAATGCCTCCAAGAAAGCATTTTATGTTTATTTGTTTAACGCTAGAAAGCAACAGCAAAGAAGAAAACAGAAAAGGTGTTCTAGCGTTCACGCATTCATTGTCTAGTTTGGCTGGAATCAATGACTTTGATGTGGAAACATCGCAGGATGATTTGACTTTTCTTGGTTTCATTTGTTGTCATTACTTTACTCCTCGGATCGTATTTCAAATATGAAACCAACCCCAACGACAAACATGTCAGGTTCAGGCACGAAATACCATACCGAGCTTTTAACGAAAAGTTGATTAATGATAGCGAAGAACGAACACTCTTCTGACAGGCTCTTTGAGATTTATTACGTTGTTTGAAATCACAAATATGGCAACGCTGATAAGTGACATATTCGACTTCAGACTTCAATGCACTGCAAATAACATTATGGAATGAGAAGAGTGTTGATACAACGCGCCTGACGAAAATGCCCAAAATTTATTAATATCTCGGTAGGCAGACGTTTTCGTATAGCTTAATTCTTCACAAAAGTCAACAAATGGCCGTCGTTGCAACCTGAAGAAGCCTTAAATTAATGAAATTTTAAATAAATCGTTGATGTGACGAATTTGGGATTCCGATGGTTTAAAAAAACTGAAAAACATCAACTGTCTCACTTTCATAACTTCGAGTGAGCTCATTAAAAATTAGTTGGCAAACAAATTTTCTATCCTTTTGAATTCTGAGAACTAATGTATCAACGCTTTCTTGTAAAACATTGATGCTTAACTTTGACACTGAGTTAAAATTATCTTCAAAAATTAAATTCTGCTAATGCGATTTTAAAGAGTGTTGAAAATTATCCATCACAGATAACTTGAGAACCACCATAATCCTAAACTATTGAAAATTATTACGTCAGTTGGAATAGATTTGAATAGTTGCACGGAAGCAGAGAGGGGGCATCAATCTACAAAGTCTGAAGCAAAAATATAGAGCTGTTGGGTGATCTATGTAATATTCAGTCACCAGGAGTTGATGCGTCAAAAAAAAACTTGAATTCGTCGTGCTGCTTCACTTAATTGTGATGTTTCGATTATTCAAACCTTTCAGAAATTCTGTTACGCTCTCCAACAATTAGTTACGTTGCCAAAGGACAATAAGCAGCAGAGATCATAAGGTAGTGGATGAAATCTACAGCAAACATCAAGTAAGTAGATGAATAATCACTACCAGAAAAGTATTAATTTCAAAATCCACAAAAGACGGCTTAGCAAACTCCGAAGAAAAATAAACACGAAAAGCTTCCGAAAACCCTTTTGTTGCAATGACATTGTATTAAAACATGACTGGCTCGTCCATTATCATCCTTCCATTCATCGTTGTAGTAGCAATCTTATTTTCCACTAAAAACTCATCAGCGAAGACAACTGACACCCCTTTGTGGACCTTGTGCAAGAAATGATTAACGTCTGTTAATTAATCGGAAATCATTAATCTTCTTAATCTTTATTCGGTTTTCGGTATAATGAATTTATAAAAAAACTTTGTATATTATGTCCGATTTTATATAAAAAGTTCGGAATATTAAAAAAGAGCTTAGGCAGTTTTTATATTTTTTTAAGGGTCAGGATCAAGACCAGCTGCATATAATTTTCGTAAAGTACTGTTAGAGTCAAATTCAGGTTTTGAAGACTGCCAAAGAATTTGGTAAATTAGGGTTTTCTACCCTAATTTTCCTATGAAATTTATCAAATTAACAAAATTCAAAACATGTGTTCTAAAAACTACGTATGAAATTTTCACAAATATATGGAATAAATAGTAATTAGTAATTATTTATTCTTCTGAATAAATTAATATCTTAAATCTTAAATTGAGAGCTAATTAATTTTTCGAATCTTATTAGAATTTAATTCAAATCTTGATTTCAGCATGTCTAATCTTTACCCACTTTAACTTCACTGCAAGACAATTAAGAGCAATTATGTCCGACAAATCTGGCAACATAATGTCGCGAATTCATCATATCTTTTAAATGAGCAGAAGGTGGCAGTTCGCATTCAAGTTGCATCGTGAGACCTCGGAGATTTCTTGACGCAATCGTATAGCGGGCTCGTCAGCTAATTGTCAGTTGATTATTTCTCACCATATAATTCCCCCTTTAATAATTTCATTTCGACGACGACGTGAAAATGTCAAGGTTGCAGTTAATTAGTTGACATCTTGCTTTTATTACCATTTATATTGCAGACAAGTTATCTAAATTGAGAGATAATCAGATGTAATTTTTGATAGATAAAAAGATAAGGATACGGAAAAGAAATGTCCTAATGAAGTTACCAAAGGAGCTTGCTCGTATCGTATATGCATGAGCTCTTTAGTTATCCAGGTGTTAGGTATTCGTGGTCTTTCAATTTTAAATTCTTCGTAGATCTGGGCTTTTGCTTCTGATGTCTTCTGCAGTCTTCTACTTCTACTTCTTCATTTCACCTTTCACGACACGTCACATAATGGTGTGTCCTGTAATGAGACGCCTTCTTCCGGAGCGCATTTTCATTGCGAACCAAGAGGCCGTTGCCTCGAGTATGAGGAGCAAAGGAAAGGCTCAAATGGTTCCTGATGATCTGTGTTCCTACTATTCCTTAGAAGGAAATTTTAATTTCCTAGAGAATACTAATTAATATTAGTGACAATGGTCCTAGTTGTTAAAAAAACTCGATCGTCTTATTTACAACTCATTCACATAAATTACAATGAAACGATAAAAAATATTTACGGTAAGCATTGGCTCCTTTCCATTATTCTCTGAGAATTTATCTTCTCTACTACTTACATTTTGTAAAGGCCAAATAAATCTAATTTTTACAAGTTTAGAAGCTTAAGAATGGTTTGTGTATGGAAAGTGAAGGGAGAGGAATTTGGCGAACTTGATGTAAAATCAAACAAGTTAAGCCAAACAGATGCAGATTGACCTTTTGGAGGAATTTTTGAACTAGTAGACATTGACCCGCAATAAGTTATATAAAAATTTATTAAAACATTTACATTGGTTATGGGCTTCTTCTGCATGTGCACAAAGATATTCAGTCCCTTTTAATATTATATCGGTGATATTTGAATGGATGGGATGAATGGATGAATGAATGAATGAATGGATGGGATCCGAAACTCTTCGAATAATCAAATCAAGGCGTTGGATTCGAAGAAGGAGCATAAAAAGGGAGGTAATAAATAAAAAATTGCAATCATATCGGTTGATGAAAAAGAAGAATTAATAATAAACAATAGCTCGAGTGAATTTCTGATTTCAAGGGATTCTTAGGAAAAGCGGGAGATAGATCGTTTAGCATCTATGACAAATAATGCTAGTTTTGAACACCAATTTGTAAGCTTTAATGGTGATTTCTTTGAAATTTATAACATCAAAAAATACCTCATTAATTTATTTAAATATAACCGTCCATTACTATCACTTGCAGTCCTATATCCACTAAAAATCAAGCTTTCAAGCAAGACATCCTTCCAAACGGGACTGAAATGTCGATAACCATTTCTCACTTTTAATACCGACGTTGGCAATTTGCGGAAGAAACAGTAATATTCCCACGTGTTTATTAGTATCCTGTTTTTAAAGGTCTCACCATGTACAGGAATATTATTAAATCAGCATGTCTCTACCATTCAGACCTTCACTCTTCGCCTCCATTCTTTATCACGCGATTAAGAAATCTCGAATTAAATTCTGTATCATTCTGTATCTGTTATCATTTCTTGACTCGGTTTTCATTTCAATAGTGACCGCCTTGTGACACTTGAAGTAGCAAATCTTTGATGAAATATTGCAGATACAGAATAAACGGAACATTGAATTAAATGGCTCAAAGATTTCGAACACAGCCCTTTAATGTTAACCCGTTCGCTGTGACCGACCCTTGGACATTAAGCATTCATTAACACATCACTAGATAAGATTTCCTGATATTTTCGGAGCTTACGGCAAAAAAAAATTGTTTTGAGATTTATATGCAAAGTGAAAAAAGATCCAACCGGAAAGCCTTAGCACAATTTTTATATTTTTTGAAACTTTCAGCAGCTGGAGCGTAACTGATCTTTGTGGCTTGACAATGAGACCAAACGTTTTGTCAAAATGTTTTTATATGCAAATTTAATGTGTTAATTTATATTTTTGAATGGACTCGGATTCGAATGAGCGGAACTTTGTTTGACCAAAATAAACGAGAAAGTAAGAACTACAAGAGAGAAAGGGGTGGAGGGTGAAAGGGACGTGCCACGTAATGAAACATTAAATAACTTTTACCATTGTTATCATTCTTCTTATTTTTCTTCTTCCGTACACTATTACCAGCCTGTTGAACATTCATAGCACCGCTACAAATTAAACCGCTGCAAAATATTCATGACACCACTACATTTTTTTTTTTTGGTTGATGCCATTTTTCTATTCGTTAATTATGCTAAGGGGCAACGAGCGCTCCTTTTCGACGAAAGGCTGCTGGCTACAATTTGAGAATAGAAACTGTGTCAACTTTGAACAACTCCTGGTCTACAGAGTCCCGGAAGTTTGAACTTCGGTTTTCCTTTATTCAATAAAATCTGAATATTTATGACCAGCAATCACGTAGAACGGAAATTATTGCTTTGTGAATTTTTTCCTTAACGTTATTTTTTATTCTCCTTCTAATACACTTTTACTATGCGACTGGCTGGGTCCTTTTCCTTAATCCAATAGAGTGAAAATCTATGAAATTTATTAATCTCGATAATCTCATGTCATTTTGGTTCCTTGTTCTGTGAAAAATGGTTTTTCACTCAGCCTCATGTCACGAATTTCGATTTTCGAAAATTATATCATACTTCGAAATAAAATTTTAGTATAAAATATTTATGAGTACCTTAAGTGTTTCTCCCAAAGTAATTATATTTTAAAAATTATTTATA
This sequence comes from Physocephala rufipes, assembly GCA_963966595.1. Classification (NCBI taxonomy): domain Eukaryota; kingdom Metazoa; phylum Arthropoda; class Insecta; order Diptera; family Conopidae; genus Physocephala; species Physocephala rufipes. The sequence continues at coordinate 17,968,183 of OZ016503.1, forward strand.
CATAATAAGCAAAACTCCAAATCTGATTTTTGGAACATTATTACTCATTAATTGCAAAATAATTGTATTAACTACACTTGAGGCAATTACATATTTTTGAAAGGATCTTCGTAACAGTAACGGATCAATGAAGTAACAAAATCTGATATTTTTTTTGGTGGTTTATTAATGTAAGAAATTTGTTTTTACGGCTTTATTGATTTAAGAATTTCTCTATATTAATTTCGTATTCTGTTAACCTTATTCATATTCTCTTCATCCCTTTCCTTTCCATTAGTTGCTTGTGACGTCGATGACCAACCGGGCCAGACGGAAATCTAAGTGTTTATCTTGTTTTCCTCCCTCAAAAAATGTTGGTTTTTTCTTGATTAATTCTTATGTTGCGCAGTAATCGAAGCGCTACGAATAATTTATAATTTATTATTTTATTTAGTCTCTTTCGCGTCAGATATTTCACGCAAACGTCCAAGCAGGATCTTTCCATGAAATTGAAATTGAAATGTCTTTAATTCACCGATTCTTTTACTGTTTATCGTTGTTTATATATGGTTATGCGGGCTTGCTTCAAAAAGTCGTTTCACTTGGTCACGGGAACTAATCGACCTCTGGTGAGTACACCAAGGCAGGTAGTCCCCAGAAACCTTTTATATTTACCAAGGCGCAGATATAGGTTCAGTTGGGAGAGGTTAATTTGTGAAAAAATGGGATTAAATCTTAAACGAACAATTTCACTGCTTAAAGTATTGCTGCAGCGCCCAAGCAGCAGGACACGATTGAACATGTGGGAATGGGTGAAGGACTTAAGCATTCATTATATAAAAAAGAGAACCGCATAAAATGTCACATAATAACAGCGAGGGCGGGCTAAAATTATTTCCTAATATTTTAGCGATGTCTTTCCTTAAAATATGTGGCCCTAGAGAATTGAAAGGGCATTCAATGAATTAAAGTCATTCAATTTTTTATGTTATTTTCATCTATTTTTGCATTGCATAAAATTCAACTTTTATTACTAATTTTAAGGCCTTCATAGTCGACTTATCTCACAGAGACTGAAAAACCCTATGGAACACGCGACTGTTGTGGGGCAAATTCTTGCATTCGAGAAAATCGCTTACTGTTTGTGCACGGAGTGCAATGGAAAAAATGAATCAAAACACAATCTTTAAAAACAGCCGTGATGTGACTGTTTCAAACAATGATTTATTCTTGACTGCTTAAATTAAGGCAATTTCATTAGCAAGTAGGAAAGATTCACACAAAATAACCGAAAAGACAACTGCATATAAAAACACCGTTATGTCAAAATAAAAATGAGGTGAAGAGACGAACCACTAATGACGGCCGGTATGAGCGATTGCATATGCACGCTACCACTTACATAATATCAGTTTGAATTTATATATTGACTTTGTTTTTATTCAAAGAAAATTCCTTGTTTACTTTCCTTATTTTTATACTCTTATTCGAGGTATTCCAATCCTGATCATTATTTGTGGTTAGTTTCAATCACAAACATATACGATAATAAATATTTATTAAATTACTACCCTTAATCGTTATTTCGTTGGAGAATGAGAAATTTGTTTACTTCTATTCATCAGAAATTATATGCGACTTCTAACTCTCCGCTACCGAAGGAACTCATTCCAATAAATCTCGCTTGGGCATTGCCATCTTTTTAATGTTATTTGTGCAAACGTGCTTTAATAAATGTGATATTAGATGAGCCACAATACGATCACTGGTTATTGGATTTTTACCAATAATTTATAATACAGGTGTAGGGTATATAAACTTCGAATATCGTAGTTAGCGTTCTTACTTCCTTTATTATACCTTATCGTTGGATAAAATATTAAAATTTATATACATGCTTTTTATTATTACAGATATCAATGATCAGTTTTTTATATGTGAAATGTTTGCAACTTTCTTCACTACTGCTAGGTATTTGGATTTTTTTAAGAAATCTGTACTTGTCTTTTTCAAGTATTTTTCAAGTAAATTCAAGAAAGAAAATTGGATTTTAGAATGAACAAATGGCATGGATAAGATAATTGAAGTTTATGGAAATTCCAGATAGATATCATTCTAAAATCCTTAGATATAAACGATTTTTCAATTGGAGCGTGTCAATATATTCGGCCTGCAGTAGTCATGTTATTATGGTGGCGCCTGTTTAATCTCTTGTCTTATTCGGTCAGTAATGCCAAATCACCAGGCCGGATCACAAGAACTCAAGACGGCGATTTGGAACGTTTGGAAGAGGGCTCCAACTTTGGCCAAAAAACAATCTTTAGCGACGATGAGTGAATGATTCCTTGAATGAGTGAACAACTATAATTGACGTACATAGGACGACTGCAGCACATGAGATTTAAGAGCTAGAAATTCACTAAAACAATGGCGTGAATCTTGCGATGGCGGCGTCATTGGTCCGTACTTTTTTGAAAATAACGTAGCACCGTCAGTGGTGTACGCTACGTAACGATGTTACAAGACTGCTTTCCCCATAAATTGGTAAACAGAACTGTGTTAAGTGCCACGTAACGGACGTCGGATATTCTGCATCGATTTGTCCCTGTTTGACCTTTTCTTGTGGAGTTTCGTGAAGTTACACATCCACACTAATAAACCGTAATCGACGAATGCCCTTAAAGTCAATATAACCCAGCTCAAATTCAGCCGGATCTATGCAGCCGTTAAAAGCTGTGAGAAAGCTGTGATCGATATTTAAGCGTTGGTAAATTACACATGACGACCCAAAACTCTTGCATCCAAAATTCTATTGCTTACACCAATCTTGCCTAAAAATAAATATGTTTATTGGGTTTTTTTCGGAATGAGAAATTTTATTACGACAGAGCTACGCATTTTGAGAAATATGAAAGCAAAGAGCTATAAAATGTTTTGTCGATCGCGTTCAACTTTAAGTCTCTTAAATTATTTATCTTCAAGGAACAGATATCATCGCTTATGTAAACATGCTTACCAAAGTTATATCTTAAAGGTGAAACATAATCTTCGACGTGATCCTAAATCATTTTGGAGGTTTGTTAATACTAAGAGAAAGAGTGATGTTCTTCCAACATTTATGAAGTTTCGTGATATTGAGACGGATGATCCTGCAACGATTTGTGACCTCTTTGCTGACTTTTTTAAATCTACATATTCTTCATCTAGCTACGTCTCGGATTCTTACCCTTACAGTATAACATCTGGTTCTATTGCCCAGCCAATTTTAAATGAAGTTCTTATTCTTAACTCTTTGAATGACATCAAGAGCACCTTTAATCCTAGTCCGGACAATATTCCATCCTGTATCCTGAAAAACTGCGCTGACGTGTTAGTAAAACCTGTCGAAATGTTATTTGGTTATTCGTTACGCTCTGGCTATTTTCCGCACAGTTGGAAGGCATCATTTATTATTCCTTTGCATAAGTCTGGAAGTAAGCATTTGATAAATAACTATCGTGGCATCGCTAAGCTCAGTGCACTTCCTAAACTTTTTGAGAAGATAATTACCGATCAAATATCTTTTTCTGTGAATTCTTCAATATCACCTGTTCAGCATGGTTTTCGAGTTGGGAAATCTACTACTACAATTCTACTTGAATTTGTGTCTCACACAATAAACAATTTTAAATATTCTATGTTGACGGATGTTATTTATATGGACTTCAGCAAGGCGTTTGATGTAGTTAATCACAAACTTCTAAATTTAAAACTTAAACTATTTGGTTTTCCTGAATCTTTGCTGCGTTGGATCCAATCGTATCTCAGTGATCGTTCTCAAATGGTTGTGTTTAACAATGCCATATCTAAAGAATTTTCGGTACCTTCTGGAGTTCCGCAGGGGAGTTATTTGGGTCCATTATTATTCCTCATTTTCATAAATGATCTCCCAACTTCTATCAGTAATGGGAATATTCTCATGTTTGCGGATGATGTTAAACTGTTCTTATCTTACAAAACAGAGTGTGATGCTTTGCTACTTCAAGCTGATTTGGACTCATTAACTGATTGGTGCAGATTAAACTGTATGAATTTAAATTTGAAGAAGTGTAAGCAAATTACTTTCGCTCGCGTCTTGAAACCTGCATTGCTGAATTACTCTATTGGATCTTATAAATTGGAAGTTGTTGATTCTATAAACGATCTTGGAGTTGTTTTGGATCGGAAACTGCGCTTTCATACTCATATTAATGGCATATCTATCAGAGCTAACAGTATTTTAGGCTGTATTAAAAGATGGGCGAAGGAATTTGATGATCCCTATGTAACGAAATTATTGTACACCTCGCTGGTGAGGCCAATCTTGGAGTATGCATCGCCAGTTTGGAATCCTTATTACAGCTGTTATATTTCTCAAATTGAATCAATTCAGAAACAGTTTTTACTTTTCTGCCTTCGTCACCTCCGCTGGGATGAATCAGTTCATTTACCACCATATGAATCCCGGCTGAAATTAATTAACCTACCAACACTTTTTGATCGCAGGAAAATGTTTAATGCTATTTTCATCCTGAGCTGCTTATCTGGTGCAACTGATTCTCCTCATTTGCTATCAAACATTCATCTTACCGTTCCTCGCCGCTCATCTAGACGATATGAGCCGCTTCAGTTGACTTTCTGTAGATCATCATACCTACAATTCGAACCTCTTCGGAATGCCTGTTTGGACTTTAATACGGTGTATTCTGTTATTAATTTTTGTGATTCTTTTGCTGTAACAAAACGGAATATTTTGAATTTCTTATCAAATATTTAATCTATTTTTGTCTTTGTATTGTGTTAATTTTCTCCAATTTTGTATTTAAACTATTTTGTATTTAAACTTTTGTATTTAAACTATTTAAACTATTTGATTGAATTTGTATTTACTTGAACTACTGAACTATTGAATTTTGTATTTAAACTATTCATGAACTATAAAACATAATGTTTAGTTCTAATAAAGACAAACATCAAACATCAAAATATACAGAAAATTTCCGTACAAAAGTAAACAATTTATTTAGTATATTAAAGTTGAATTGTTTAAAGTGAAAAATAACAAACTTAAAACTGGAAAAATAAGAAACCAGGCAAATTATTTAAATGTAATCAAGAACATCAACTTATTGACCAATAAGAACAAACATTTGACCAATCATGTTAAAATATCTGAAAGTAATCAAATTCTGCAAAGTAATGAAGTATGTTCTGGTATTGCAGTGCAAAATGTGATCTCCAGTGATATAATTAATACAACCTTTTTTAACAATATAGGCTCAAGATGTACTAAAACTAAATACAATGTACCACCTAGTCAAAAAATTGAAGAACACCCTCCGCATGCTAATGAAATGTGCACTTTAATTATTGGCGGGGGTGGACCTAAAACGTATAATGAGGCTTTAGTTCTGAAAATATTTTGAAAGGATAAATACTTTTAAATGATAGAGGATGAATAAAAGTCAAAAAAATTTATGGAAAATTTATGAAAAATTTATGGAAAAGAGATGTAATATATCTGAGTGTAACAATGTCATAACTCCAATAAAAAGACCTTCTCACCAAGTAGTGAGAGAAGAAAAGAAAGAAACTTTCCCATATAAAATATTAGTTGGCTCGTTAATACGAGTATATTCAGCGCGTTTTAGCGAGGCCTGATATTTCATATACAGTTGGAATACTTAACAGATGGTAAATATCAGTCATCATTAAGATATATTGTGGGTAGCACGAATTATGGATTGTCTTACTGAAAACCACGGAAATTCTGATTCTGACACTGCCGGTGATAAAGAAAATGGATAGTCAAATTCAAGTTTGGTAGCCTATTCTTGTGAAAGCATAATACCATGAAGACCTCTGCACAAATTATGTTAGCCTCATTACCTATTGGACCCGAATGTATAGCTGTACCTGAGGCAGTGAAAGACATAATACGGATAAAAAGATTTTCAAGCGAAATTTCCCATAACACAGAGAAATATCAACTTTTTTACAAGCAATTTACAAAATGTTGAAACTTCTTTGTACAAATATTTTGTATTGCAAATATTTAAGATCTTAGTAAAATCTTTTTCACAACTACTACGTGTTTCATTTCTTCTAAAAATTCTTGCTTTCATCGCCTCTTTAAAGACGATTTTCTCTCTGAGTTTATTCTCTCTAAATATGGACCCTTCTTTAAACTATGCTTTGCGTAACCAAATTTACTGTCCATGATTTTCTTCTTTTACAGGTGTTTACGTAGTTGATAATCTCTGACCCATAGATTAGATCAGACCCATAGATCATTTAATATAGAACTAAAAAGTCGACTCAAAAGTCTAAATCATCTACGAAGCACTAGGTCACTTCTAAGGTATCATAGTAATAAAGTGAATTTATAAATCTTGAAATTAAGGAACCTGTTGTTAACTTTCCTTCCGATTTCTGTCATTATGAACTTGTTCCGTGTTTTTTGACAGATTAGATAATTTAAAATGAATTCTGTGTCTCACAATTAGATAATTCAAAACAACACTAAACGAAAAGCTTGAATGTGGAAACTTTAGCAATATTTTGAAAAAATATTTGAAATAATTGGCATAATTTAGGGTAGAATTTTTCGCCAGGACCGAAACTGGCAACTCTTTGAGGCAGAAGTCAATTGTATTGACAATGAAAGTAGCTTTAATTTAAACATTTCTAAATTCAATATGGCAAACTTCTGCGAAGAAAAAATTTCTATCACCGTGAAAAATCGAATCGAATCAAATGCAAACAATTTTAAAAAATACGATCTCCAACACGTATACATAAGCTGTTCCAAATAATTGCCCCTTAGTGTGTTTGTATTTAGAAGCGTGAAGTTAAACGCAATTTGATGTCGAAAGAAAACACATTTTCGGTGGCTCTAATGTTTGTGTCATCATTGATATTTACGAAATCGCGAAATATTGTTGTATGATATATTAGCTATTGTAATTTATATATTACAGGCAATCATGGGATTTCTTTTTCTTTCATTTCTCGTACCAAACTACTATTGATGCCATTGAGAGTATTCGAGCAATAACAATTTATTAATCAGTCTTCTTAGAGTTTTTTCAAATTACAAATAAATTATGATTATCGGTATCATGGTTAATATAGAGTGGTACATTTCACCATTTTCTCACTTTGTTTAATTTATAACAAAGTATGAGCAGCAGTACTTTAGTAATCCAATTTATGACCTCCATAAATCCCTTTAATTTATTCTTGATGGCAATCAAAATTGAACCAGGTTTTTGCTTTGTGGTCGTTTTGACACCATTTCTGTCATTCACTTTCAATTTTCTAGCGGGAATCGTGGAGTACATCGTGGTTGACTGCTGACGCGCGATACTATAGAATAAAATACATTCATTTTGTGTATGAATATAAAAACCATAATTTGCCAACAACTTCTACAACCACCTAAGTACTAAAATAATCACTACGTTAAACCCGGTGTTATTAACTATCTTCCAATAGTGACAGATCTGGTACTTTATATATAGTTGGCAAAAAGGCAAGATATAATAAAAATTATTGTTTTGCCAGGTAGAAGAAAAAATTAAAAAGGAAGAACTACAAAAAAATAATAAGTGACCTATTTCTCATTCTAAGAAGTGACGACCAGAGAAACAACCCAGTGAGGGGCGAAAAAGATACCCCACAAATAATAAGTGGATGGAATAATGAATAAGTAAAAAAATTAATATAAAACTTTTCAGTGCACCATTTTTTGAGAGTTTTGACTGTTTATAATGATGTTATATATTTCCTCAAAAGTTGCTGCTTAAGAGTTTCCAAAAGAGTGTCTATTTTTGACTGATATCTACTGGATCCTATAATGCATTTATTATGTTGAAATAAATTTAAAAAATGTTAAAGTAAATAAATATAAATTTATTTTTGCCGTTTTGCCAAACTTCGGCTCGCTGGAGCAAATTTTAAAGAAATTTATAGATTTCCAATGCATGGTTTCTTGGGGAAGGGAATATGTTTGGGACTATAATTATTTCCGCTCAATTGGTATTTTAAAATCTTACAAATCCGTTTCGGTTAAAGTGACATATTTCGATCGATGACCAATTTTGTACGCACGCTTGCAAGAATGGTCACGCTTTATCGTATGTAGCTGATTTACGTAATGGTAAATGAAACACCGAGTTTGGGACTGCTAAAAGTCCACGTGATTAGTGTAACAACAACGGGGCAAAGTGACGGGTAAGAGAGAAGAGTAATGGAACGCTGTTGGTGAAAAGAGGGTCTATTTCATTTGATTAATTTTGGTCGCAAGTTTTTAAACATTTTGCCATAATAAAAGCTCTATTAACCCATTTTATTTCATCTATATAACCCTATTTTTTAAAGAAAAATGTTTGCTCAATCATTTTATTTCAAACTACTTCATCAATATTTGTCAACTCCGATGGCGCATACATTTAAATTAAATAATTAAACTCACGAAATTCCCTCAAGGCTAATTTGTATGAAAATTTTGCCGACGCACCGACCGATAGCCACCGCTATCGACAATGGCTAGAATGAATGGCATCCATAGTGAGCGAATAAATAGACGAGCTACAAATGTTTGAGGGGTCTCGAGGGACGTGACTTTCAATGGAAGATTTATCAAATCTAACAAAATTACTTATTTTGTATTTATTTATTCATTTTTGATCGGAACGGTTTTAGTTTAATTTATCTTTCTCTATTCCTCTTTTTTCGAAAAAGCGTGGATACCTTCATTAGAGAAACGACCGTTCGATGTAAATGCGCCGAATACAAATTTATTCATTATTCATTTCAAAAAAATTGATTAAGACCGTTGAGGATGGATAACCAAAATTGTCAAACCGTTTTTTTGATGGGAGGAACGATAGGAATGCGAAATACACTCAATGAAACTGACACAGAATATAGGTTTGAAAAAGGTTTCAGACACGAGAAGGGAGTATAGTAAAGACATATAAAAACTTTAAAATAAATCATCTGTTCACTTTTACACGAATATGAATTTAAAATAATACTTTAATTGGTTTAAATATTCCAACCTCAAGAATTTCGGAAAAAATCTTTAGAGAATTATGTTAAAAATAATTCAAATTTTAATAACCGGTTCATTGCAAAAAGCATGGATTAATGCGATGCTATTTTGGGAAGTCTTTACCTTATGGGAAATTCTCTATGGGGAAGTTATTTCGCTTCCACAAAAAAATTTAGAGGCAAAAAAGACAATGATGGGTTTATGCGAATTTCTTCAGTGAGTTTTTTCTGTCAAACTTTAAAGGAACAAAGCTATTTGGCTAAAAGCTGACCCCTCCCGCACTTAAACATATCCACTTGTAACCAATGTCGTTCTTAAATATTCATGGAAATAAGTTTCCCGTTTTTGTGGTTACCTCATCGATTTTGATTTGATTTTCTTCCTCACGTATTTATGGAATAAATGAGCAATTCTAATGATTCCACCGCAATCAAAATATCGTATCGAATTGCATCAATATCTTGTAATGCAAACATGAAAATGGGTTTCAAAAAAAAAAAAAACGAAAACAAAAAATCATGAAGCGAAGTGAAAAAAAGTGATGAGCCAATTTGATCTACCGTGATAGCGATGGCATTATTAAAATAAATAGAAACAGCACACGGAGTGACAGACGGGTTATTGAGGGGTTTTGTGCACTCACTTTCTTTGCATATTTCATGAGTTATCCTGTCATCGATATCCTAAGGGATTTGCGTACATTAAGTATAAAGAAAAGGCACTACCAACAACAAAATCAGCAACAACAGAAGCAAAAATAAAAAGCAATAATAGATTATAATTTGTTGGCGGTTGTACCTTAAGCTTTTCTAACTTGCCACCAATAGACGTCACGTATATCAGTGATGAATCAACGAAAAAGTGTCATTTTCACATTGACAGTCACACGCATTTTGCTTTCTTACCGGTATAGTCAAGATGATGAAATCTGTCTGCATCACAGAATGTATATTCCGATGAATTTATAATTGACAAAACTTCTTCCCTTGTTATGCCTTTTTTTGTTATCTTGTTAAATTGGCTTTTGACGGCTTGGTCGTTGTTGTTGTATTCTACGTTTAAAATAAATACTTCGTTTACGGAAAGGGTGTGGAGTGAATGAACGGTGCACTGGGTGAATACAGACGCGTCTTTAGTTATTTCATAATTAATGATTCAATGCGAAATGCTTTATGCAAAGGATTGCTTTTGGAAGCCATACAGGCTCATCCTTTGAGCGGCTATGCCTCGATATTTCTCTATCGGTCTCATGAACGAGCATTTACTTTTCCTACAACAAAACGCCAAATGTCATTTATATAGTTTTTCCTTTTTTTATATCTAAATGTTTACTTTTTTATTTATACTGTTTTTTCAATTGTCTCATTAACTCTTTTGTTCGAAGTTGACACCGCGTAATGGGAAAATGCAAATATTTGCATTGGCGCTTCGTGAGAATCTGGAGGGGTCGCGGAAACTGATTAATTATTTGCTTCTGTTGACAGGACAGTTGTGGTTATATCAGTTTAATCTGTCACTTTCTGGGAAAGAACGAATCCGTCTCACAGCATGCTTTGGGGCAGCTTTTGATCTTCTTGACTGACTTTAAATAAGGTAGCACAACTCTAATTAAATATTTACTTCACAGGACGATTACAAATGTATAGGAAGGAAGTTGTACGAGAAGTAGCTACCAAAACAAAATTATCCGAAACGTTTTCTTACGTCATGCGATGGGATAGTAGTATCAGAACAAGAACAAGAAAATCAGAACAAGAAAATTGACAATGTCGAAAATAAAGAGCACGTTGTCTCGTTGATAACGTAAAACCTTCGAAAATAATTTTGGCGGCTCACCTAACGAGATTGTTCCAGACATAACGACAAGTTGTTGAAAAGCATTACATTCGCAACTTTGTAACAGAAAGCAGCAGCTTTGATGGTCTGTATTTAAATATATTTTACATTTTTATATTTAATTTTTTATATATAAACATATTTTGAATAACGTATTTTCACATAAAACGGACAGTAGATGCATCGGCTACCATGTCATCACCGCCACTACCACCATCTACCTCCGCAACACCGCCATTTTTACAGTCGTCAATCAATCTCGAAGAAACATTCAAACAGAGTTATTAAAAAAGATAGGTAAGGGCAGCAGCCATAATACCGATCTTTTGGTGGACATTAAAAGAGATGAAGAGGAAGCGAAGATATTACAAAGCCAAATGTACGATGTAGAGGTATTTACAATCTTTACTGGTAAAAATTTTAAACTGAGCTATTAAAACAAAGCACCCAAACCAGCGTGGAGATAAAGAACTTTATCATGAAATTTTTGAATAATAATAAACAAATAAATGTCTTGAATTAATAACAAATAAATAAATAAACGTGTTGCTCAAAGAAGAAGCTACAGCCCTTCTTATTTCCTGCGCTCGTCGTGCCTTCTCTCTCCAATCGTCGTGACATTAACCAATTTTCTACGACTCTATCAGTGTTATGAACAGCAATCCATTTCTGATTGATCATCTGCTCCAGAAACGCTCTCAGACCATGAATTACTCGGTGAGGAAAATTGGTAAGCCTGGGAGTCGTTGCATCGGCCAGGGTTTCCAACATCGGTGTACATAAAACGATACCTAGTATTTCTGCTATTGAGGAATATATATACATTAATAAATGAAAAATATCTATATTCAAACAAAGCCAAGAGTATCGTGGTATACAACCCTTTCTAATCATAAAAACGATCGTAGAAGATTGAAAAAATTTTTTATCGTGAGCGATATTTAATTTCCGATCTTAGTTTTAAAAATACTTATCACAAACTATAAATAAATTTCTTCGTGCAAAAATAAATATCGCTCATTCTACAAATTGTTCTCATCATTACAATTTTTCAATCGGCGAAGATCGTAAAACCTCGTTTTCTGGAAAATAGCGATGATGAGGGATCAGTAAAACTTCGGGTTTCGTGAATCTCTGCTGATGCTTATGAAGGTAAAATATCGATCGCAGAAAGTTGGACGCGGAAATTTCCAGTGAGCGGCAGGGATCCGAAGAAAAATCGATCAATACGGTTCATGTATGGTTTTTTGAGTTCCTAGGTTGCTTGTTAGCATATACATACACGCGAATTGTTGAGCGTTAGGTCGCCGACGAATGCGGGGCGTGAATTTGTGGGCTTCTGTGTGGGAATTTGCTTATTTTATTCTTTGTTTGGGCTGTTGTTAGCTCGGGTCAATGCTTAATCGCATAGTGCGATTCCATTAATTCTAGCAAGTCATAGAAATATATCAGGAAAACTTAAAAAACTTAGTCATATATTAAGTCAGGAAAACTGAAAAAATCGGTTGCTAGTTAAACTTAATAAGGATATATTTGATAAAATTAAATTGAATGAAAATTGAATAGAATGAAAATAAAACCAAGTGAAATTAATAAATTAATTCGTATGGAAAAAGGTTTATATGGAATTTCAAAAATATAGTTAATAATAGTTCGCTTTGCAGCAGGTATTTAAAATTCGTTAGACCACTCTCGCCCTTAGGAATCAGTTGAAATTAAGTTCATAAATTCATTTATTTCAAAATATACCCAGCAAAAATTAAACACAAATTCAAATAGAATTGTGAAATACAAATATACAATCCGCATTATTCGACTTCGTACCGGCGCACAGTGGCAGATATTTTGAAATAGCGGCCAAAAGTTTTTTTTTTCACAGTCGCCAATTTTACAATTAGTATGCTTATATGAAAGATAATACATCAGAACCTAGGGTGCCAAAAAATAACAGCTCTAATTTGATCCTTTCACTAAAAACAGGACAATCAAAGCTAGTCCTTTTCTGTTTTGGCCTAAAATTTTTGATTTTCTGTAATTTTTTTATAGTTTAAATAATTATAACTCGGCGAGTTTTGCTGATATTAAGTTCCGGTCTTTTTTATTTATTTTTCTAATCTATTTTATATTTAAATAATATTAAACTAAGTTAAATAAGCGTTACTAATAATATGTAACAGGTATTTAAAAAATGTACCAAATTTCAATAAATTTTCATGTAAATTGGATCGGGAATCAAAAGGGCCAGCGTCGTCCAGAACAAATTTTACACGATCGCATAGCTGAGTCTTTTCTCTAGATTCTGTATATAGTTTTATTTGCGGAAGCTTGCGGATGTGGTACCTGGAGTATTTTTTATGACACAAAGTCATCTAATGCAAAATTAAAGGATTCTTATTTCATGTTTTTTTTTTTGGCTGTTAAATGATTATGAGTATTTTGTTTCTTTAAATGATTGTTTCGTTGGAAAAATAAGTGTTGTATTTTTAGTTATTAGGTACCTATACTTAATTATCAGGTACCTAAAACATTAGGTAATGGTAGGGTATGGGTATAAGTAAAGTTTAAACGTTTTGATGAATCAGGTAGCAGTGTTTATGAAGAAAAAAACCAATTTTATGACCAAATAATTACCTACAAATATTGTTAAGGATGTGTGAAGATTAGAGTATTTAAAGCGCTGCCAAAATATAATTTCTGTAGTGTTGATAAAAACATGGTGAAGTTCACATATAAGACTTTGGCCGATATTTACTTTGTACGAAAAGAGGACCAAGATGTTATTTCGTATATTCTCAGTAAAACTTTTTGCGATTCTTGTAATGAAGAACGTATTGAAACATATACAAATAAAATAAAAACTTTTTTGTCGCATTTGAAAACGCGATATAAGGATGTGCATCGAAAAAAAGAGGTGATGTACCAACGCTATAAAAATTGGATGGAAACTGAACTCGTCTTTGAAAATGAAACTACTGATAAAGGCAGCGAGAAGACTGGTCGACCAAGGAAATCGATTGATGAGTGCAGTGAACGATCTCGAAGGCGCAAACTTGGCAACATCAATGAAGAAATATCCACCGAAATAATAAAGGAATCATTTCTTCATCAACTAGGTCCATCAAAAAATAAAAAGGACAAGGTAGAACTAATTGAGAAAGTAATGGAAGCTACCCCTAAACGCATAAAAAGATTACTGACCAACGTTAAAACTCCAACTGAAGAAAAAAAGTTTACCCCAGATGAAGCATTTGCATTATTCCTAGATTTAAAATTGACTAAAAATCAGTATATAGAATTACGCAAGCGAGCCAATGGAAAAAAATGCAACATCTTTCCATCATACGACGAAATAATTGCTATAAAAAAAGACTGCCTACCTTCGAAAAGTGCGATCGAAATTACTCCAAGCTCAGCAGAGGTTAAATTACAAGATCTTCTAGAGCACACTGCCGAGAGATTATTGCTTTCATTAGATGAAAATTGTCTAAAAAGTCTTGGCGATTGCAATCTTACTCTTGTTTCTAAGTGGGGATGTGACGGATCATCTGGTCAGAAGCAATATAAACAATTTAACGCAGAGAATTCAAATGACGGCAACTTGTTTATGATTTCTTTTGTTCCTTTGCGATTAAGGAAAAATAAAATAGAACCTGAGCCGTCAACCAGCAAAGATATATGGAGAAATGAAACACCTTCTTCAACAAAATATTGCAGACCAATTAAATTTGCATTCAAAAAGGAGACAAAAGATGTCATAGTCGAAGAAGTTGATAAAATAAAAAGCCAAATTCAGGAACTGCAGCCAGTATTTTTTGAGATTTATGGACATCGTATTCAAATAGATTTCAAACTTCTTCTCACTATGATTGATGGAAAAGTAGGACAAGCCTTAACGGATACTAAGGCATCATCTAGCTGCATTATATGTCACCAAACCTCGAGTAAATTGAACCAAGTACCACCAAGTGATAATGACTGTAAAGATGCGTACGAATTTGGATTGTCCCCTCTTCACACTAGAATTCGTTTCATGGAACATATTCTCAAATTGGCTTATGATTTGGAATTCGGAGCTACAGGAACAGTTAGAAGAAATGAATTGAATCTGGAAAAAAGAAACATAAGGAAAAGAGAAATACAGGAGCAATATCGTCAACTAGGTCTGATAATTGACCAACCAAAACAAGGAGAGGGTAACACAAATGATGGAAACACTGCTCGAAGGTTTTTCTCTGATCCTGAGACTGCAGCTTTCATAACAGGAGTGGATATTGAAATAATAAGGCGGTTTAAAGTAATTATAGAAGTTATAGCATGCAGCAAAATGATTGATGCGAAGAAATTCGGAATATATGCTAAGAAAACCGCAGAGATATATAACGAAAAATACCCTTGGAGGAATATGCCATCAACAATACATAAAGTTCTGTATCATGGAGAACAAGTAATTGAACATAGTCTGCTTCCACTAGGTGATCTTTCCGAAGAAGCACAAGAGAAAAGAAATAAGGATTATAGATTTTTTCGTGAGCACAACACAAGAAAAATGTCAAGATATTGTACGAATGAGGATCTTCTTACAGTTTTGCTCTGCACATCAGATCCATATATTTCGAATATTCGTCAAAAATGGAAGTCTTCATCAATTGAATTGGATAATGATGCTAAAAATTTACTATTAGACGACCAACAAAAATATTTCGCTGAACATTTTGTAAAAATTGCTTAGTTTGCATACACATGTAAATATTTTGTCTTTATTTATTGAATTATAATCTTAAATTATATATCTTTGTATTTTGCCTTTATTATTATAATAAATAATTAATATAAGTATTCAAAAAACACAACATTTATAAAAAAACGCAGTATGTTTGCAGTGTTCTTTATTCATGACGGATATGCTTAGAAAGATTTAGATTGTAGTAAAAGTACGAGGTAGGTTGATAAAATCTGTCATATCTTTGGTTCCCCCATGTCAATTTTAATGGTTGTAGCATGAAATTAAAGCTAAAGATTAGGGTAGCAAAGAAAAAAAAAAATAAATTAAATAATTTAACGCGTTCAGAAGATATAGACTTTTGACCGCTATTTCAAAATATCTGCCACTGTGCGGCGTATATGTCTGATACCTTTCTCAAAATATAACAACAAAAAACATATAGAAAATCCCATAACAGCCTAGTAGTAACCTAGTATAATGTAACCTAGTAGTTATCATCCACACCCTAACGGTCAACCCTTTCTGCATATATACATGTTGGCATGCAAGCGAAAAGCTGCCAAATTCAGAGCCACCTACATGCACATAAAGCATGTTGACGCATACCAACAACAATCCAAACGAAAAAAATCAAATTCCCACACAAAATACATAAATACATGCCCTGCATTCTTCGCCAGTGTCCAAACACTGATGCCTAGCAGGCATCTGAAGAACAAAGCAAACTGTACGTCTACAGGTACCTCTTCATTCACAATTAGGGAGAATATTCTGACTGTAGTAATCGTTTTTTTCCTGTTCTTTCATTCCCAATATTTTCGTCACTTGAAATTTTTTGCGTCTGTTTCTCAGATCGATATGTGGCCGGCGCAGAGATCATCAGGGATCGTTAGTGCCGCACTCACACAGGGGACATTTGTCTCGGGACACGTCAAATTTGTTATTGTGTTACAAGCAAAACGACGAAATGAACTGTGGACTATCAACGAATGAATTTGTCCCTTGTGCGACACTTGTGTCCCTTGATATTTACTGGGGACACCAAACGGCGGATTGTCGTATCGACAAAGCAGAATATTACGACTGTAATCAGGCATGCATTTGTACTGTATTCAGAAATATCAATGTTCCGGAAGATTTGTTCGATCAAGGTTGTTGCTAGGACTGCAAAAAAAATATATTATCTTTACGGAAATTTTTTGACAAAATCTTATTATATTATATATTGGAGATATTCATTATTCTATATTGTTTTACAAATTTCGATGCCTCCTGCATTAAAATACTGTGTTTACAAATATTTGTATTTTAAGAGCATTGTTTTAGGTAATGAATCGAACAGTCCATCAAATTCTAAGGCAACCTATCATTAAATAATATAAAAATAAAAATTAAAAAATAGCTAATTAAAAATAACTATAATAATAATAATAATTTAAAAATAACTAAGAATGTTGTCGAAAACTTGGTTTGGTACTCCAAGCTCTAGAAGGATTTCTTATGGCTAAATATTGCGAGGATACGGCCAGCTCTTCACCCGGTGGTACAACGGTTCTCATATCTCTTTCACCCTTGTGCAAATCGGTTTTGACCAAATTTAGTAATTCAGTAAACTTCTCCTCTGAAATTCGAAAATAATTCTGGTAGGAATATTTATCACACACTTGGATGCTGTTTGTCAGAACCTCTATTTGAATCTTTTCTTTTCGCCAGTTTTTAAACCAGCAGCTTCTTCGACGGGCTTCCCCAACTTCCAATCGTTCCACAGTATTTCAAATTTATTTTATTATATCTGCATCTTCATACCTAATGATGAATAAAGAATCCATAAAGTCGCCATAGAAATTAACGCAATTTCTTTAATATTTTCCGTAATCACCATAATGGGCACCAAAAATTGAAATGTAATCAAATCATGTTCAATAGTAGTGAAAACGCTACCATTTAGCAAAAAAGTATTTAAAGGTAGCAAAATGTAGTAATAAGTCTTATTAAAAAATCATGCATGGGGATACAGCCTACATTCTAATTTGTCCCCTGCGTGAGTGGTATCGGGGAGAAATAAATGAATAATTCCATGTCTCGCGACAAATGTCCCCATTTGACAAAAATGTGACAAATGGCAAATGTCCCCTGTGTGAGTGCGGCCTAGGCACTAAACCCGAGGTTTTATTCATCTATCATGACCGTTGTTCTCCACAAACCGCAGTTTTACCATCTTCGGCGATCGAAATGTTGAGAAAAAAATATTGTCTTCCTCCGGGAAGATATTTATCATTGAAGTTAAATATAATTTAGAGATATTTATTTTCTAGGATGGAAATATTGTCACTTTGGTGACCGATATCATTTGAGTGATTGAAAAAAAAACGATTCCGAACTCTGGTATAAATCTTTCAGGGATGTCTTCCAAAAAAAATTCAAACGTCAGAACAAATATCGTTCCCCAGGTTTCTTTTGTTGCAGATATAATGTGAAAGCATCACTAGAATTTAAGTCGCACCGATCTATTTCACAACTAATTCCCAATCGGCAGTCGTAGGTCGGAGATATAAAAAATATAGTGTCATTGACGATATTAAATACAAAGATCCTGTATCGCGAGTAGCGAGATAATGATAAGGAATAGAAAAAAGCTCTATAAGAATCATTTGTCTCGAGAGTTGCGTTTTGAAATCAAAGAAATTGCAAATTTTTATTTCCCAAATGATCCCAGCAATCGCCGTTCACTCGCCGTTCGGATAATTTTAATGATTTAGACGCAATACTTCCTATTTTTAGGAAGTAGCTGTAATTCTGAAGTGCAAAATCATTTTAACGTTAAGTGCACGAGTTTTATTTGTAATCGCAAGATTTTTTAAAACGTAAAAAATTTTGAGGTGTCAAATCGAACGGATTTCTCTAAAGGTAAATTATTCCAATCCTTAATTTCTTACCGCATGTATGTACTTGAGTCCGTGAAAAATAGGGTTACTGTAAGGAGCAAAGCTATGTGAGGGCGGAAAAAAAAGGTACGCGTAAAACCTCATTTTTTACGGCATCATATCGGACTCTCCTAGTTAAAGCAGACTTTGCAGTTCTCACGCGTTCACTTTGATCTTATTTTGGCCCTTGAGACACTTCATAAAGTTATACACGCATATAAATGGACACAAACACACACACAAACACTAACACATTTGCACACACTATTCGGACTCGGAATTAATCGAGGAGAAATTATTTATATACAGTTTCTTGTTTGCTTTATTGACGCTGTCGACTTCTTGGTCTTTTGCCAGTTCGTAACGGTCGAGAATATTTCAAAATTACCCACACCCATTAATACAACAAGTGTTTTCGTTACAGGGTGGAGCAGTGTTAATTTTCTTATTGCGTTTTTGTTTCGGTGGTTAAGATTTTGTTGTTTTCTTGGTTGTTTTTTTTATGTTGAGGGTTAGCTCAAGACCATATGACAGACTTTTCCATGAGTCCTATTTTCCAAAAAAGATTGTTCCATTCATAATTTGGCTGAAAAAGTTCTTCTTTGAGGAAGTTTTGCGCTCGGTGGACTTTTTTGCATTTGAAGAGGATATGTTTAGCTTTGATTTGTTTTAACGTTGGCACGTGTGAATTGTATGATAATGTTTGTGGTATTTGTTGATATCATTATGTCATTATGAAAGATAAATTGGTAGAAGAGCAGAAAGTAGTTCTTAAGTTTGATAAACTCGAATGGATTTGTGAGAATCTCTTGAAGTATTGCAGTGAGCTGTAAGTTACTTAAAAATCCTCCGTTGTGGCCATTAAGAGATAGACATACGGTGAGAATTCGTGAACCTTCGTCGCTGGAATGCCCTTTTTGTCTAGTCTATTGACTTCTCCATTTTGGTGATTGATTGAAATTTTTGAGCTAAAAAAATGCGAACAATAAGTGTACATAATGGTACTTCATTTTTTCATGATTTTAATGTTATAGCGGCCTTAGTAATCCTATTGTGAAAATTAATCAAAATAAAGGTTTATCTAAAAAGGGCGGGTCGCTGTCGACAGTCTGTCATGCTGCTTAGACAGCCCTCCGGTAAATCTGCTGTATGTAATTTAGTCAGTAATGCCAAATCAGCTGCACTACTGAACATCATGTCAAAATGATAAAACTTTATTATCAAAATGAGTGTTAATTTCGCCCCAATTTTGGCCGAAGAATCATCTTTAGCGATAAGGCGCATTTTTGGATGAATGTCTATGTGAACAAGCAAAATTTCAGTATAACGGACGACGCCAACATACACGTTGGCGTTGGTTCGCCAGGCAGCAATGCATCCACAAAAAGTTACTGTTTGTTGCGGATTTTGAGCCGGCGGCCTCATTGGTTCGTACTTTTTCCAAAACGACATTGGCGAGGCTATCCCATCGCCGGTGACGGTATAGATCAATGATAATCAATTTATGTTTGCCCTAAGTGAGCGATATGGATTTAGGCGATATGTGGTTCCAGCGGAACGACGCTATACAGCAAACGCCACGACAGACATTCTGTATGAACGATTTGAGGGTATGGTTATCTCTCGCGGAGGTGACGTGAATTGGCCACGAAGGTCGTGCGATTTGACCCCGCTAGACTTCTTCCGCAATAAGCCACAGTCGACCTATGCCCTCAAAATCAACATAGCCAGGCCATCAAATTCAGTCGGATCTATGCGGCAGAGTCATTGAAAATTGCACCTCTGGGATCTGTTCCACGGTGTGAACCCGCGGCGGACATTTGAATGATGCCATTTTCCGTATATAATATCATAAATGGGGCTCAAATAAAAAGATAAAGATAAATAAAAAGATAAATAAAAAGATTTCGTTAGTATCTAAGACAGCTTGTTTTATTCCATTTCAGCATCGACCCGTTCTTATTGGAAAGCCATTTATAATCCTAATTACATTCTTTTCATTTTGTCCCACACAAATTTACGTAGTGGACTCTTTTATGCAAAATGCTATTCGCTGAGCTAGTAAAATTCTGGGATTATTCATCTAAAATTATTATAATTTTACCACATTATCATGATCATTAATTTTTTAGTAAATGCATTAAGCGGATCGCTTGCTTTATGATTTTCATGATAAAATAATGTTATTTATGTTCTGACACGCATGCATTGTGAATGAACGTTAGTAACTCCGCGTAGAATCTATGCTTCGCATAAAAGCTGAAACAGAAACATGCACGCCCAATTAGTTGACACACCACCCGCAAATGTCGCTTCTCCCAAGTTTATCGTTTGATTGCGGAAAGACTTAATTACAGGCAGTATTGCGTAACTTCATTAACTTGCTCAATTAGAACTGCAGACTTCAGTGCAAACGCAAAAGAAACAAATATGACAGACGAACAACAGCAGGTAATATCGGAGATTGTTATAATGACTAACAACAAGTATACCCAGCAAATATGACGTGCCCAAATTATCATATTAAAACATCAAGGCCTCCAGAATACCAAACTAATACGGTCGTTATTATTACGGTCTTCGGTGATGTTATTTTCGCAGAATAAGAAAAAGGAGTAAGAGAGGGCTAGGCTTAATAACAAGCATATTGAGATCAAAATAAATGTGTCCTATTTATTACGGGAATTATTCCAATCTTACGAGTCACGAGCGACTTTAAAAATCCTTTCGTTTATGAAATTTTATATGGCAATAGTAATTATTTAATTGGGGGATTATGCCGATTGTGTGGACATTATCGTCGTCATTACACAGATCTCATTAAAAATGATCCGATGACCGAAAGTAGGCTCCTGTAGCCAGTTTTTAAAGGACACAGCGAGAATAGGAACTGATGAATTTTGTACCATAAATTACCCTAGGACCGATATTGTTTTTATACTATCCTTTTTTATCCTTGTGAATTAGAATTAAACTCTCCATTTTTATTACTGTCTTATTTCTCCCGCGTATATTCTTCAATTAATTTCCTTGATCGTTTCTGTTGTCATTTCACACTTTTCCGCGCACACGGAGCACCTTTGTACTGAACGAATTACTGTAGCGACCACCACCATTGGTTGATTAATTATTATCCATCACCTAATCCAATCATCAGTATTCTGTGAGATTATCAATTGCGTTACGATTAAGTTTAATCAAAACATTGCACGGAATGGGCGTGCTAGGGCAAAATTAACATTTTTTCGTACAACATCAGCAATAACAACAACTGCAGGGGCACAACAATGATAAAGTAGGTAATAACCAAATGAGCAAAAAGGAAACGTCATTACCCTTCTTAATATTCAACGCTTCTCGGGCTTACGTTGCAGATAACGAACTTCCGTTTTTCGTTCGCGCCACTGAATATTGTCAATGACAAATGATTGAACGTCGTCTCAGCGTGAGCCAAAATTAATGGCCAACAGGCGACTGTTCAATATGACAAGACCAAATTAATGAAGGAGCACTTTATTAAAGAGAGGACAGGAAGACAAATTCTCTGTAAGATTCATGATATCTTTCGGGCATAAAATAGCGAAAAATCTTGAAAATGTTGGATGAGTCAGTGAAAAGAATTTAAATTTGAAAAAAATCATTTGGAGAAAAATTATTATTACCATTTAATCAAGAAGACCATCAATGGAATATAATTAACAACAGAGCAGTAACTGATGTCAAAACGCTGAAATTTACTTATACCTAAAATTTATTGAAACCTTTTATAGAAGCTCATTAAAATTCAGAAAAATCATCTCTGTCAATGCCTAACGAAATGTGACAGAACATGCAATTTCTGTTTGCATGTGAAAAGAAGTGACCCAAAACAAAGAATAAATATACTCCGAGACCGGCTTTACTTGAGAATAAATTTATTGCAGAAGTTAGATTTTATGATTTATTTATTACTAAGGAACATTGAAGAAAATTTATTTATTTCCTTTTGTTTGAAGAAAATGCATCACTTGTCGGTACACTTCTGCTAGTTTTGGTGCTACATCAGTTGTACTTTATATTTATTTAGAATTTTTGTTATTTCTTTTTCGGGTTGGGTTTACGATTTATTGAATCGGTGCAGCTCAGTGCTGACTGCCGTCATTGTAGGCAACACTAGCAGCAACAGTATGTTGCATGTCTAGCAGTTTCTGAAAATATTATATCTCTGATGGAATGATGAACTAACTAATCAATCTATTTGACCAAACCCACCAAACGAGCTATAATTGAACATCATTATCGACTTTGAATGCATTCTGTAAACGATGGATAATATTCGTTGCCGAAGAAGTCATTAAGCACATATTGCTATCGCTCATCTTGTTATACGATCGTTAGTGATCGTTATCGTTGTTATACGGACGTGCTATGTCGACGTCTTGCTGTGCTATTATTTGTCTTCTTCGGTTTTGGTTGAAACTTTCCTTCTGTTTCTGATTAATTTTCGTTCGCCTTTCGGTTTTCAAATGGTTTCCCGCTCTGGTGTCCCTTAAAATTTTAGAATTCTTTCAACTCTCTCTTTCTCTTTCTCTCTCTCTCCCTCTTTCTTATTTTTCCTTCTCACTCTTTTAAAAGGTGTCTTCTCTTCGACTATACGACAGCGTACCAATGATGTTTGAAATATTTTGCTTCTTTGTGAACATCGCGGACTGACGTCCTTAATCCTCATAGCTCCAATATTTTTTTGCGTTGAGGGCGCGCTAAAAAGCGCTCGTCTGGTTGATTTGTAGCGTGGCTTGTGGAACAATTTCGTTTTGTGTCTTTTCGTTGCAATTTAGAATAATTTGAGAAACTTGCTTGCATGCATCCTATGCAATGATTTCGTGTTTCGTGCTTGTCCAGCAAAAATATCGAAAACCATTTGTTTCCATTCGTTACCATACGAAAGGGGGCGGTTTCATTCTTTGAATGCAGTTTATCTTTTCGCCGCCACCATTTATTTTTCAGTTTGATTAAGAGAGTTCAAAGGCTTTATTCGAATTGGTCACTGCGTTCATCTTCTCTGCCCTCTTCTACTTCTATATCTTTCTCTTCTCCTTCAGTCCCTTTCCCCCTTTGTTATACTTCTTTTGCTGTGCTCATCATTTTATGGTTGTCCTTTTGTGTTTAGGTTAATATGGCTTTATTGCAGGGCTCGAGATGCGTTGATTTGGAATCGTATTTTGTTGTCTTCCTCTCATTTTCTCTCTGAATTTTGCTTTTAGTGTATCTAAGGATTTGGCGACGTATCCGACATTAAGGATTCGAGAGCGACTCTCGCGATATTTGTCGCTGAAATGAAATTCAAATTGATCCGAATGAATGAATGAAGACAAACTCTCTTTCGCTGCTACAAATGAGGACTCATGACACT
Organism: Physocephala rufipes; assembly: GCA_963966595.1. Lineage (NCBI taxonomy): Eukaryota > Metazoa > Arthropoda > Insecta > Diptera > Conopidae > Physocephala > Physocephala rufipes. The sequence continues at coordinate 17,992,113 of OZ016503.1, forward strand.
CATGAGCAATTTTATAAATACAACTTCAGTGGTCATATGTTGTCGGTAATTAGATCACTCGATAAGAATGTCGTGACAATATGTCAGCCTTCAAGTCAACGAGTATGAAAATGGGTTAAATTAAAGGTCCGCTAATTGCTGTTCGCAACCGCAACCGAATAATAATAAGCGAATTTTGAAGTTACATTAACCCGAATGTCTTCCGCGCGTGACCGCGCGTGATCGAGTAAATTTTATGCAAAGGGTAAACATCTGTAACAAATGGTCGGTAAGTTCTGATAAAATATGGTTGACCAGAATATGTACCCACCACAGATTCGGTACTTTCGTCCTTAATGCAATTTCCTTCCTTTTCGTCCTTAATGCTAATTTTGTCCTTATCCAAATTTTAAATCGGAATGTTCAAGTTAAAACAAACAATTTCGGGACACACTACCTGACATTATCCAAATAGTTATTATGGCAGTCGAAGCAAAGGAGTCCTCTCGCTCACTATTGGACGATACGTGTATAAAGATAAGGGCGAGTTTTGGTAAGTGCTGGCAAAATTTTGACACCTTCAAATTTTTTATTTGTCACGAAAATTTGCATTATTCGAGGCGCTGATATTTAGTTAGGCAGATGTTCAACAGATGTTGAGTCAGTTATTAAAAAATGATCGCAGATGAGCCATCAATTCGCGCAGGCGACCACAGAGAGATTCAGATTTCTTAATGAATCATGCGACATAAGAAAATAATTGTGTATAAGGTGTTCTTATTTCTAGTCAGGTGTAATTAGGGACAGGTCTCATGAAAGAGGTGGCACATTTGGAACTAACATTGGATCCAAATTAATTTACTTTATCCGAGTTATTATTAATGACCAAAGGATATCTTTTTAGGGAATATGAATTTTATATAATTTATTAAATAGAAAGGTAAAAGATGCGGAGCGTTATTGTTTCAACTGAGAGATTATTGATGCACGGCAGGTACGTGACACAATTGCCGCATTTTACGAAATATTTTCTTCTGGTCGGTGGAAAGCTTCAGCTTTCCACGTGTGAGGAGAGACTAGGTTTCCTTAATGCGCTCATTTTTGCGGCACTAATTTGATGTTATCATTTCAAATATTTAGACGAGTTACGCCAATAAATTTCGAACCAATTTCGCGCTAATTCGAAAATTGCAATACAAAAATTTATTTGTGTCGTTTCATTTGCTATTGACACAAATAATTCTGAAATCAGACATATTCTAAATCTTAAAAATAAAATGAAATTCCACAGTCTTGAAAACCGTCCCCATAAGCAGGTTATTTCCAAGCCTTATTTACCTAAAATAGTAAATAATTTTTTTAAATGGCGTTCGAATTTCAGATTCCTTAGATTGGTGATTTATATTTTAAATACAAATCCACACGTTACATTTAGAAGTCAAATTATTTAAAAGATCCATAGTGTAAATTTTAATATATCCTTCTTTAGATCTCTTATACAAAACCAAAGAATTTTAAAACGTCTCTCAAAGTATTTGCGTGCTTTACACGCAGAAGAATCTTTTTGTTGTTTCTTTTCTAACGCATTACAAGGGACAGGAACACAAAATTATATGTCCTTACTAAAAATCACTCCCTGAAATTTAGCTTTATTCATCTATCTCTGTGTTTGTGTAAATAACGCCTACAGGAACTCCTAATGGAATTAGGAGTTCCTAATTTAAACAACAAATGTGAATTCGTCTGTTCCAATAGTTGAATTAATTAATTTTTCCAAAACGGGTGTGATAGCAAAAGTTACGATTAAGGGCAAACGAATAGAATCGTCATTACGATGATGACACAAATATTGTCCCTCATATGGACACTACGGGCATAAGTTGCATGAGTTTAGACCGAGCGCATTTAGAATTTTAATTATTAGTCATCTCAATTACTGCCCTTCCAGTCCTTACCAACTTTTTGATACAATCCTTAACGAATGCGATGCAGTGGCGTTTAAGAAAAATGCTTTTCTCTTACCAAGTAAAACCCCATCAATTTCAAATTTTTGTGATTTGCTTCAATAAAACGTTCTAAAACTTCTTTTAAATAACTTGTGGCTAATAATTTGTTCACTTATTTATTTTATGTGAATTTTATAATTTGAAAACAATTCAAATCCCATGAAAATTAACGAAATTATATTAAATCGTGCTTCAGAATCAACCGCCGGATATCAAACTGTCTCGTGGGGTTGTCGGCTCGTTCGGCTCGTTCGGCTCGCTCGTTCGTTCGCTGTTTACGGCTCGTCCGTCCACCGTGTGAAAAACTTCGCGCAAATATCTTGACCTACACCCCTATAAGATCCAGCTGGTAGAGGAATTAAAGCCTCGAGACTGCGTCGTCCCTTCGCTGATTGGGCTCCAATGTATTTGGAAACAGACCCGCTGTTTTGTCACAAAATTGTGTTTAGCGATGAGCTTAATTTCTGGCTAAAGTGTTTGCTAATAAGCAAAATTGCCACGTATGGAGTGAGACAAATCCACAAGAGACTCCACTGACCCCACTGCACCCAGAAATATGTACGGTTTGTTCCAGTTTACATGATGCTGGTGGCATCATTGGAGCTTATTTCCTTAAAAATTAGGCCGGAGCTCGCGTTACAGTCAATGGAGTCAATTAGATTTTTTGTTTGAAAATATGGATAACATTGATCCAGACGAAATGTGGTTCCAACAGCAAGGCGCTACCTGTCATACAGCAACGGCAATCATCTACTTATTGAAATCAAAATATGGCGGTAAGCCTATTTCGAGAACTAGACCTGTCAATTGGCTCCATTATTTCCTGTTGGGTCATGTGAAGTCAATGGTTTATGCTGATAAACCGGCAACAATATACTCCTTGGGAGCCTATATTATCCGTGTTATTTGTGTCATATAGACAGTAGTACCCGAAAATGTGCCTTAAAATTGAACGTCCAGAATGCACTACATCAAAAGCAGCTGCGGTGGACATATGTCCAATATCATTTTCAAGTGTTAATGCCGTGTCTTCATGATTCGACTGGATAAACAATTTTATATAGATAAAAAAATTTTTGTTATTATTTACCGTTTGAAGTTCTATCGGGCTTAAAAAAAACCCGTTATGAAACACCGATGAAAAATTTAATCCAATAGTGAAATAGTTATTGGAGTTATCTCTTATTGATGCCAAATAGTTTCGCTTTGATTGAATTGAATATTGTCACTTATCATTAACCCGCAAAATCGAGAAGCACGTAATAGAAAAAACCGAAATCAATTACAGCGGTATCAACATACAAGAAATGGTATCCATCTGGAGGTTATTATAATAATAAGGGAAATTAAGCGGTGCGAATACGGATACCATGGGGAAATTTTATGAAAACATGCAAGGCCCATTTAATAAAAGTTATGAAAACAGAGAATTAAAAACCAATGGATCATTGAAAAATTGCTGCAATATTGTACGTACCGCGATGAACTGTATTCTATGTGGCTCGAACAATACAGCTTGATAAACGGAGAGACGCGTTCTGCAAATCTTACGGAAATATTGTTAACAAAATTGCATTTTGCCACAAACAAATATTGCTGTAGTTACACTTATGAATGCCGAGCGGGTATACCCTGATTTGCTTACAGCTCATGAGCCTGAGTTGAAAAGGTTTTTGCTTGGCTCGCACTCGTGAGGTTCGAGCTATTTAAAATTGCTTGGCTCGCTCATGGGCGCACTGGAATGAGCTACCCCCTCTTGAGCCATTCCGCACTCTGGTTCTGAACACATTTTATTTAGGATTCTTTGAAAATTCTCCCTCATCATCCAAAATCTGTACTTCTCTGAAAGGAAATATGAAGCCGAAACCAAGGAAATAAAATTAGTTGAATACTGAAACGTTAATTCATTCAAAAGAAATTGAAAAGAGGTAAAAAATTATTGCAATGCTTTCCTTCAATTCTTTATTTTTTTATAAAATAAAATTCATTTTTTTTCGCATTTATGAAAAATAATTATTTCAACATATCTCTGAATACAATCTTTCTCTATCTCCATTTGTATTTCGTTTTAGTACCGCAGAAAAAACAAAGAAATCATGTTATTAATTTCCAAAATTCCACCAGCGATTGGAGGCGATTTAAATAATTCGAAATGTGCCACCAGCGATTTAAATAATTCGAAATGTTGACTCCAAACATTTAACATTTAGAAAAATTTTCATGGAGTTGTGACGTGACTGTAAATTTCATGTGAGTTTACTTTTGTTACAACAACCTCGTGATTTTATTGGAAGAAAGACTGCTATTGAACATGAAGTAAAGACATGTTATTGAAGGATTGGCTTGAGAGCCCTCGCGATTAAAACATTTATAATCTGACAAAAAGGCACTGACAAAAGGTGACTGGCAAACGCACACATTATAACGGCACACGATTATTTCGGGGCGGGAAAACGGTTTATATTTCGTAAATACAAACTTTGAAGAGAGGCAAACGATTTCGTTTAGTCTGTTCTGACGGGGTATGTTCTATATTTTGTAGAAAGGGATTCGATTTCGTAGAAAGGAATATAATGCTTTAACTAGAGTCATCAACAAATTTTCTATGAATTGTCTTGAGCAGCAAAAGCGAGTAGTATGCTCGAACAATTCAGTTTGAATCATAGTCAGGGCTATTTCCAAAGGGAAAGTGAGGGGAAGTTTAATAAAGTGGTGGTCGGTTGGTTGATTTCTTTTTGTGATCGCTAATGGAAATTAGCCGAAAATTGACATATCTATGAAATTCGGGAATATTTTCGGCTACCCGTATAAAGCGACCGAAAAACAATCAGCTTTTGCGTTCCTACTTTCTTAGAAAAGGTTTTTCATATTCTTATGATTTATAAACATGAAAAATATGTCCTTTCTCTTATCGACCTGTTGGACTTGGTTCTTTGAAACGCTTTCGTGATTTCTTTTCATGGTATGAAATATTTCTTTGAATTGCGTTGAAACCTGTCGTCTCTGACGCCATAAAGTTATATATATATATATATATATATATATATATATATATATATATATATATATATATATATATATATATATATATATATATATATATATATATATATATATATATATATATATATATATATATATATATATATATATATATATATATATATATATATATATATATATATATATATATATATATATATATATATATATATATATATATATATATATATATATATATATATATATATATATATATATATATATATATATATATATATATATATATATATATATGGCAGCGTGAAGTTATCAAAAATTTGTGATAACTTCACACTCAAGGTTCGTGTCTAGGATGGATTTGTTTGTAGTTTAATTTTTGAAAACGCCACAAATTATTAAATATTGACCATTTGTGCATAATATCAAAAGTGAAAATAGATATTTGTTGGTACTCTCCGATTTCATAACTGTTTGCAGGTTTCCCCTTCCTTAAACCCAAAAAACAAAATCATTCATTCACAAAAACTTTATTTTTAATGAAGTTACTTGAGTGAAACACCTGTTGCAAATGCAATTATAACCATTTTTGAAAATGGGCACCTTAGTTTAGGAGAATATGCATGGCAGAATCATATTGCGGTGCTTGGGAGCTGAATCAGCTATACGGCGCAGTTTTGTAACACCTTGAATTTATGTTTACGTTTTCAGCGCAAAATTCTAAAAAGATTTGTGACGCCGTAAAAATCGAACGGGGGCGTGAAAAAACAAAAATCGAAAAACACCCCTGGGTATTTATCTAGACTTTATAACGTAGGTAGATTTTTTCATTTTGGCCGCGAAATGGCCAAGAAAATTTTCCCTAAAGGATTTAACAAAATTTTTTGTTGACCTTTATTGACCTAATTCCTTCCGATTGGAAGTGCTACTGACCAATACTGTTTAAAAGTGATAACGGGCCTTACAACCAGAGCTCTTGGAATACACAACGACATAGTTTCGAATACGATCGGCTTGTCCGCTTTAATTCTGCGACCTTTTATATTGAAATTTGCATTTTGACCGAAAATTTTGGAAAAAGGTTTATGACCCTGTAAAAATCGAACGGAGGCATGAAAAAACAAAAATCCAAAAACACCCCTGGATATTTATCCAAACTTTATAATGCAGGTCAAGTTTTTCATTTTGGCAGCGAAATGACCAAGAAAATGTTCCCTAAAAGACCCAACAGAAGTTTTTATGACCGGCATTGACAGGGTCATTGCCACCTACTACATCTTTCGCGTAATATCATCCAGTGGTTTAATTACCTGTTATAAGCAGAGATCCTAAAGAATACAACGGTATAGGTTGGGGCTGATCCGTCGACCGACTTCGATTTTACTGTATTTTTTGTTTAAAAAGTGGGTTTTTATCTAAAATTTTGAAAAAAGGTATATGTTATAAGCAGATATCCTAGGGAATACAACGCTATAGTCTGGTACCCGATTCGCTTACCCACTTCAATTCTGTGACCTTTTATATTGAAATTTGCATTTTGACCGAAAATTTTGAAAAAAGGTATATGACCCTGTAAAAACCGAACGGGGCCATGAAAAAGAAAAAATCAAAAAACACCCCTGGGTATTTATCCAGTCTTTATAACGCACGTCGAGTTTTTCATTTTGGCCGCGAAATGGCCAAGAAAATTTTCCCTAAAGGACCCAACAAAAATTTTTGTTGACCGTTATTGATTGAGTTTTTTCTGATTGATATATCTATTGACCAATATTGTTCAAGAGTGATACCATACGTTATAAGCAGATATCCTAGGGAATACAACGCTATAGTCTGGTACCGGATTCGCTTACCCACTTCAATTCTGTGACCTTTTATATTGAAATTTGCATTTTGACCGAAAATTTTGAAAAAAGGTATATGACCCTGTAAAAACCGAACGGGGCCATGAAAAAGAAAAAATCAAAAAACACCCCTGGGTATTTATCCAGTCTTTATAACGCACGTCGAGTTTTTCATTTTGGCCGCGAAATGGCCAAAAGAATTTTCCCTAAAGGACCCAACAAAAATTTTTGTTGACCGTTATTGATTGAGTTTTTTCTGATTGATATATCTATTGACCAATATTGTTCAAGAGTGATACCATACGTTATAAGCAGATATCCTAGGGAATACAACGCTATAGTCTGGTACCCGATTCGCTTACCCACTTCAATTCTGTGACCTTTTATATTGAAATTTGCATTTTGACCGAAAATTTTGAAAAAAGGTATATGACCCTGTAAAAACCGAACGGGGCCATGAAAAAGAAAAAATCAAAAAACACCCCTGGGTATTTATCCAGTCTTTATAACGCACGTCGAGTTTTTCATTTTGGCCGCGAAATGGCCAAGAGAATTTTCCCTAAAGGACCCAACAAAAATTTTTGTTGACCGTTATTGATTGAGTTTTTTCTGATTGATATATCTATTGACCAATATTGTTCAAGAGTGATACCATACGTTATAAGCAGATATCCTAGGGAATACAACGCTATAGTCTGGTACCCGATTCGCTTACCCACTTCAATTCTGTGACCTTTTATATTGAAATTTGCATTTTGACCGAAAATTTTGAAAAAAGGTATATGACCCTGTAAAAACCGAACGGGGCCATGAAAAAGAAAAAATCAAAAAACACCCCTGGGTATTTATCCAGTCTTTATAACGCACGTCGAGTTTTTCATTTTGGCCGCGAAATGGCCAAGAAAATTTTCCCTAAAGGACCCAACAAAAATTTTTGTTGACCGTTATTGATTGAGTTTTTTCTGATTGATATATCTATTGACCAATATTGTTCAAGAGTGATACTATACGTTATAAGCAGATATCCTAGGGAATACAACGCTATAGTCTGGTACCCGATTCGCTTACCCACTTCAATTCTGTGACCTTTTATATTGAAATTTGCATTTTGACCGAAAATTTTGAAAAAAGGTATATGACCCTGTAAAAACCGAACGGGGCCATGAAAAAGAAAAAATCAAAAAACACCCCTGGGTATTTATCCAGTCTTTATAACGCACGTCGAGTTTTTCATTTTGGCCGCGAAATGGCCAAGAAAATTTTCCCTAAAAGACCCAACAAAAATTTTTGTTGACCGTTATTGATTGAGTTTTTTCTGATTGATATATCTATTGACCAATATTGTTCAAGAGTGATACCATACGTTATAAGCAGATATCCTAGGGAATACAACGCTATAGTCTGGTACCCGATTCGCTTACCCACTTCAATTCTGTGACCTTTTATATTGAAATTTGCATTTTGACCGAAAATTTTGAAAAAAGGTATATGACCCTGTAAAAACCGAACGGGGCCATGAAAAAGAAAAAATCAAAAAACACCCCTGGGTATTTATCCAGTCTTTATAACGCACGTCGAGTTTTTCATTTTGGCCGCGAAATGGCCAAGAAAATTTTCCCTAAAGGACCCAACAAAAATTTTTGTTGACCGTTATTGATTGAGTTTTTTCTGATTGATATATCTATTGACCAATATTGTTCAAGAGTGATACCATACGTTATAAGCAGATATCCTAGGGAATACAACGCTATAGCCTGGTACCCGATTCGCTTACCCACTTCAATTCTGTGACCTTTTATATTGAAATTTGCATTTTGACCGAAAATTTTGAAAAAAGGTATATGACCCTGTAAAAACCGAACGGGGCCATGAAAAAGAAAAAATCAAAAAACACCCCTGGGTATTTATCCAGTCTTTATAACGCACGTCGAGTTTTTCATTTTGGCCGCGAAATGGCCAAGAAAATTTTCCCTAAAGGACCCAACAAAAATTTTTGTTGACCGTTATTGATTGAGTTTTTTCTGATTGATATATCTATTGACCAATATTGTTCAAGAGTGATACCATACGTTATAAGCAGATATCCTAGGGAATACAACGCTATAGTCTGGTACCCGATTCGCTTACCCACTTCAATTCTGTGACCTTTTATATTGAAATTTGCATTTTGACCGAAAATTTTGAAAAAAGGTATATGACCCTGTAAAAACCGAACGGGGCCATGAAAAAGAAAAAATCAAAAAACACCCCTGGGTATTTATCCAGTCTTTATAACGCACGTCGAGTTTTTCATTTTGGCCGCGAAATGGCCAAGAGAATTTTCCCTAAAGGACCCAACAAAAATTTTTGTTGACCGTTATTGATTGAGTTTTTTCTGATTGATATATCTATTGACCAATATTGTTCAAGAGTGATACCATACGTTATAAGCAGATATCCTAGGGAATACAACGCTATAGTCTGGTACCCGATTCGCTTACCCACTTCAATTCTGTGACCTTTTATATTGAAATTTGCATTTTGACCGAAAATTTTGAAAAAAGGTATATGACCCTGTAAAAACCGAACGGGGCCATGAAAAAGAAAAAATCAAAAAACACCCCTGGGTATTTATCCAGTCTTTATAACGCACGTCGAGTTTTTCATTTTGGCCGCGAAATGGCCAAGAAAATTTTCCCTAAAGGACCCAACAAAAATTTTTGTTGACCGTTATTGATTGAGTTTTTTCTGATTGATATATCTATTGACCAATATTGTTCAAGAGTGATACCATACGTTATAAGCAGATATCCTAGGGAATACAACGCTATAGTCTGGTACCCGATTCGCTTACCCACTTCAATTCTGTGACCTTTTATATTGAAATTTGCATTTTGACCGAAAATTTTGAAAAAAGGTATATGACCCTGTAAAAACCGAACGGGGCCATGAAAAAGAAAAAATCAAAAAACACCCCTGGGTATTTATCCAGTCTTTATAACGCACGTCGAGTTTTTCATTTTGGCCGCGAAATGGCCAAGAGAATTTTCCCTAAAGGACCCAACAAAAATTTTTGTTGACCGTTATTGATTGAGTTTTTTCTGATTGATATATCTATTGACCAATATTGTTCAAGAGTGATACCATACGTTATAAGCAGATATCCTAGGGAATACAACGCTATAGTCTGGTACCCGATTCGCTTACCCACTTCAATTCTGTGACCTTTTATATTGAAATTTGCATTTTGACCGAAAATTTTGAAAAAAGGTATATGACCCTGTAAAAACCGAACGGGGCCATGAAAAAGAAAAAATCAAAAAACACCCCTGGGTATTTATCCAGTCTTTATAACGCACGTCGAGTTTTTCATTTTGGCCGCGAAATGGCCAAGAAAATTTTCCCTAAAGGACCCAACAAAAATTTTTGTTGACCGTTATTGATTGAGTTTTTTCTGATTGATATATCTATTGACCAATATTGTTCAAGAGTGATACTATACGTTATAAGCAGATATCCTAGGGAATACAACGCTATAGTCTGGTACCCGATTCGCTTACCCACTTCAATTCTGTGACCTTTTATATTGAAATTTGCATTTTGACCGAAAATTTTGAAAAAAGGTATATGACCCTGTAAAAACCGAACGGGGCCATGAAAAAGAAAAAATCAAAAAACACCCCTGGGTATTTATCCAGTCTTTATAACGCACGTCGAGTTTTTCATTTTGGCCGCGAAATGGCCAAGAAAATTTTCCCTAAAAGACCCAACAAAAATTTTTGTTGACCGTTATTGATTGAGTTTTTTCTGATTGATATATCTATTGACCAATATTGTTCAAGAGTGATACCATACGTTATAAGCAGATATCCTAGGGAATACAACGCTATAGTCTGGTACCCGATTCGCTTACCCACTTCAATTCTGTGACCTTTTATATTGAAATTTGCATTTTGACCGAAAATTTTGAAAAAAGGTATATGACCCTGTAAAAACCGAACGGGGCCATGAAAAAGAAAAAATCAAAAAACACCCCTGGGTATTTATCCAGTCTTTATAACGCACGTCGAGTTTTTCATTTTGGCCGCGAAATGGCCAAGAAAATTTTCCCTAAAGGACCCAACAAAAATTTTTGTTGACCGTTATTGATTGAGTTTTTTCTGATTGATATATCTATTGACCAATATTGTTCAAGAGTGATACCATACGTTATAAGCAGATATCCTAGGGAATACAACGCTATAGCCTGGTACCCGATTCGCTTACCCACTTCAATTCTGTGACCTTTTATATTGAAATTTGCATTTTGACCGAAAATTTTGAAAAAAGGTATATGACCCTGTAAAAACCGAACGGGGCCATGAAAAAGAAAAAATCAAAAAACACCCCTGGGTATTTATCCAGTCTTTATAACGCACGTCGAGTTTTTCATTTTGGCCGCGAAATGGCCAAGAAAATTTTCCCTAAAGGACCCAACAAAAATTTTTGTTGACCGTTATTGATTGAGTTTTTTCTGATTGATATATCTATTGACCAATATTGTTCAAGAGTGATACCATACGTTATAAGCAGATATCCTAGGGAATACAACGCTATAGTCTGGTACCCGATTCGCTTACCCACTTCAATTCTGTGACCTTTTATATTGAAATTTGCATTTTGACCGAAAATTTTGAAAAAAGGTATATGACCCTGTAAAAACCGAACGGGGCCATGAAAAAGAAAAAATCAAAAAACACCCCTGGGTATTTATCCAGTCTTTATAACGCACGTCGAGTTTTTCATTTTGGCCGCGAAATGGCCAAGAGAATTTTCCCTAAAGGACCCAACAAAAATTTTTGTTGACCGTTATTGATTGAGTTTTTTCTGATTGATATATCTATTGACCAATATTGTTCAAGAGTGATACCATACGTTATAAGCAGATATCCTAGGGAATACAACGCTATAGTCTGGTACCCGATTCGCTTACCCACTTCAATTCTGTGACCTTTTATATTGAAATTTGCATTTTGACCGAAAATTTTGAAAAAAGGTATATGACCCTGTAAAAACCGAACGGGGCCATGAAAAAGAAAAAATCAAAAAACACCCCTGGGTATTTATCCAGTCTTTATAACGCACGTCGAGTTTTTCATTTTGGCCGCGAAATGGCCAAGAAAATTTTCCCTAAAGGACCCAACAAAAATTTTTGTTGACCGTTATTGATTGAGTTTTTTCTGATTGATATATCTATTGACCAATATTGTTCAAGAGTGATACCATACGTTATAAGCAGATATCCTAGGGAATACAACGCTATAGCCTGGTACCCGATTCGCTTACCCACTTCAATTCTGTGACCTTTTATATTGAAATTTGCATTTTGACCGAAAATTTTGAAAAAAGGTATATGACCCTGTAAAAACCGAACGGGGCCATGAAAAAGAAAAAATCAAAAAACACCCCTGGGTATTTATCCAGTCTTTATAACGCACGTCGAGTTTTTCATTTTGGCCGCGAAATGGCCAAGAAAATTTTCCCTAAAGGACCCAACAAAAATTTTTGTTGACCGTTATTGATTGAGTTTTTTCTGATTGATATATCTATTGACCAATATTGTTCAAGAGTGATACCATACGTTATAAGCAGATATCCTAGGGAATACAACGCTATAGTCTGGTACCCGATTCGCTTACCCACTTCAATTCTGTGACCTTTTATATTGAAATTTGCATTTTGACCGAAAATTTTGAAAAAAGGTATATGACCCTGTAAAAACCGAACGGGGCCATGAAAAAGAAAAAATCAAAAAACACCCCTGGGTATTTATCCAGTCTTTATAACGCACGTCGAGTTTTTCATTTTGGCCGCGAAATGGCCAAGAGAATTTTCCCTAAAGGACCCAACAAAAATTTTTGTTGACCGTTATTGATTGAGTTTTTTCTGATTGATATATCTATTGACCAATATTGTTCAAGAGTGATACCATACGTTATAAGCAGATATCCTAGGGAATACAACGCTATAGTCTGGTACCCGATTCGCTTACCCACTTCAATTCTGTGACCTTTTATATTGAAATTTGCATTTTGACCGAAAATTTTGAAAAAAGGTATATGACCCTGTAAAAACCGAACGGGGCCATGAAAAAGAAAAAATCAAAAAACACCCCTGGGTATTTATCCAGTCTTTATAACGCACGTCGAGTTTTTCATTTTGGCCGCGAAATGGCCAAGAAAATTTTCCCTAAAGGACCCAACAAAAATTTTTGTTGACCGTTATTGATTGAGTTTTTTCTGATTGATATATCTATTGACCAATATTGTTCAAGAGTGATACCATACGTTATAAGCAGATATCCTAGGGAATACAACGCTATAGTCTGGTACCCGATTCGCTTACCCACTTCAATTCTGTGACCTTTTATATTGAAATTTGCATTTTGACCGAAAATTTTGAAAAAAGGTATATGACCCTGTAAAAACCGAACGGGGCCATGAAAAAGAAAAAATCAAAAAACACCCCTGGGTATTTATCCAGTCTTTATAACGCACGTCGAGTTTTTCATTTTGGCCGCGAAATGGCCAAGAGAATTTTCCCTAAAGGACCCAACAAAAATTTTTGTTGACCGTTATTGATTGAGTTTTTTCTGATTGATATATCTATTGACCAATATTGTTCAAGAGTGATACCATACGTTATAAGCAGATATCCTAGGGAATACAACGCTATAGTCTGGTACCCGATTCGCTTACCCACTTCAATTCTGTGACCTTTTATATTGAAATTTGCATTTTGACCGAAAATTTTGAAAAAAGGTATATGACCCTGTAAAAACCGAACGGGGCCATGAAAAAGAAAAAATCAAAAAACACCCCTGGGTATTTATCCAGTCTTTATAACGCACGTCGAGTTTTTCATTTTGGCCGCGAAATGGCCAAGAAAATTTTCCCTAAAAGGCCTAAAAAAATTTTTTAGATAAAAAATTTCAAATATATTAAGAAAAATCTATATACGCTTTTGAGATACTGAAAAAAATCATTTTTAATTGTTTCTTTTTAATATATCTGAAATTTTTGAATTAAATTTGGTAATGGTCCGCAAAATAATCAAGTATGCAGTGACTTTTTTGAAGTTTCTTTGCAGCGCAATTTTAAGGTAAATTGTAAATACGCACGAAACCATTGCTATGATGACTAGATGCTTTCATAGATTATAATAATGTACATTTTTCATGGTTTCAATAAAAATTTTTAAAGCCGCTCAGTTTTGTGCGAATTGCGAAGACTTCAAAACATTTGTGGGAGTTAATCAAATAAAAAAAGTTATAAAATATCAAAATTAACGAATTGTGAGTTACTAATTTTGTAATTGTCAAATATTTCTGTTCTGTTTTAGAAAACTTCTTGTTTTTAAAATACCAGATTATTTGTATTTCATTAAAATTACGTTTTGTTCATATTTCGTTGATATAATCTATCTTAAAACAAGTGAGGTTTATTATAACAATATTAAGTCATTGCCTTTAGTTAAAAGGGAATTATTTGTTTAATTGATTTTTAGCTTAATTAATTTAATTATTTGATTAGAGTTTTTTCAATACCATATCTACACGAATATTTTGTTTAGTGCAAACTTGAAATGAATACCGTAAATAAGTTCGCAACACTTTTCGCTCTTCATTTTCCCGATTATGCAATTTCATTTTCAGAATTAAAGCAAATTGATGTCTATAAGCTTGTGGTATCAAATTGTCCATTAAAAAATAAATTTTTTGCCGTAATAAAAAAAAAGGTAAACGTAAACCGAGCAATTAAATGTTTCATTTATGTTAACTTTCGCGAAATTTCTAATTATTTTGCAAAAGAGCATAATATAGAAGCTTGCAATGATCAAAAGGTTATAGATAAAAGTAAATACTCTCCAGACAATATCGTCGAAAGCAATTGTTTGGGTACTACATCCTCAGATACTTCAAATATTGAGGATAATATTATAAATAAATTAGAAGAAAAAAATTGCCTTACAGAAAATGATAATTGCCTGGAAAGTACTTTAAGTGGAAAGTCGAAATCGTCCCCATTTATTTCTTTTGAATTTAAAAAAGAACAAGTTTTGAATGTGGCCAAAAATGATTTTTTTTATAGACGGGTCTTGCTTAACAAGGTTTTTCCAAAATTATAAATTTAATAATCGTGCGAGTGGAGAATTCTTCAAGGATTTAGTTTCGACGAACACCTCTGATTTTGATATTGATTTTAATTGCGTTTTAAAAATTGTAAATAGTAATTATGGGAAGTCCAGCAAAAGTGTGTTTTTTACAATGCGTTTCCAATGTAGACACCACACATATAAAAGAAACTATATAATTAAGGTTTTGAGAATTCCCAAAGAATTTGAAAAATGTTTAATTCGTTTGGAAATGAATGGGGAAAAATATCATTCCACACAAAAATTAGCGCCATACATTAATAGAAGTTCCCGTCAGAAATTGAAAGAAGAGGTGAAGTTTCAATTTGCTTCAAATTGGAGACTAAAAAAATTAAATGAAAATTTGTTCTGCAATGATTTTGTTCTTCCCTCCGAAGACACTGTCAGGAAAATTAGATCTGAAGCTTTGAAGCAAAATGAAACTTCAGGAAAACAAAATAATTTGCTTCTCTTGGTTAAGGAAGATAAGAAAAAATCCATAGAGAGGCAAATTATTTTTAAGCTAGATTTAATAACAGATGAGGTTATACTCATGTCTGATTTATCCATACGTAGCGCTTTTAAAATAAACTCACACAGTTTGAAAATAGATTTAACTTCAGGTATTTTACACAAAGAAAAGAATAAAAATGTCTTAATAGCAGTTGCACTTGTTAGAAACCGAATTTTGAACAGACTCTTCCCTGTCAGTAGTAGAATATCGGTTTCCAACAAATTTGGCGAGCTTTATTATTGGTTATATGAACTAAAATCTAAAGCACAAAAAAATAACTGTTGGCCATTCTTTCGGGAATGGACAACTGACAAAAGTTTTGCGATTATAAAATCGTCAATGCTAGCGTTCAATAACGTAGATTTAATAACTTATATTAATTTAATCCATCATCATACGGTAACAAAAGCTAAAATACCGCAAAATATTATTATTTTCAAACTGTGTAGAGTTCACGTAATAAAAAATTTATATAAGGACATTAATAAGGTTTATAAATCAAACGCTATTCGTTCAAGATTATACAATTTCTTTAAATTATTAATAAACGTAGATTCATATAATTTATTTAAAGAGTATATAAAGGTATTATTTTCCCTTTTGTTGTGCAAATTCCAGTCCTCCTTATATCAAAATTGCCTTCAAAATTTTCTTGATATATTAGATCCCAATTGTGAAGATATTTTCGATTATGAATATCCAAATCAAAATTTTATTTGCGAAGACTTAATCCAAAAAACTAAATTAGAAAATAATAAATATTACGCAGACTTTAAGGAAATATATAATGAAATTATAGCTAAATGTAGTATATCAAAAGGCCAACCCAACAATAAATTTTATTCTAAAAAATTGGTCGAAGGCCTACTAAGAAATTATTTACCATTTACACCTCTCATTTCCAATGTGGTAAATAATTTAGTAAGCTTCGATATTGATCCAAATCCGTCTAATAATGATATCGAGTCTTTCTTTGCACAGTTAAAAAAAATTTATTTAGGAGGACGTATGGACATTGGGCTGCGGCCAATGCAATTACAGAGGTACCTTAGATGTTATATTGATTACTCAGAGGCTTTAATTTTTGAGTTTGGAGACGGATCCAATATTATACCTCGCAAAAGAGCCGCAACCCAATCTAAAGAAATTGAGAGAGATCTTATTCCTATAAAATATGGAGATATAATAGAAATAAGTTCAGACGAAGAAGAGTTTTGGAAAAGCAAGAACACCAAAACTCTTCAGAACGTTTGTCAAAATTCAATTTCTCTAAACTTCAAAAAAAGTGAATTATCTTTAAAAGGGAAAACAAAACCTTTAATTAAATTAGAATTTTTTTCAAATAATCTAGTTAGGAATGACAATTATTACACCGGGGACATAGATGGAGCTAATATATACGTATGTAGTTTTAAGAACATATTACAAAATTATTATACGCCTAAGGAAAGCTACTATTATTTAAGTTATCAAGAGCTGTGCTCATTAAATAGTAATAATTGGCTTTATGATAGTGTTATTGATTCGTATTTATTTATAGCTTTCATAAATTCGCACAATGTGAGCTATTTTAAAGTTCAGCAAACGCAAGAAATATTTTTAAAAAAAAATTTTTCTAATAACAATCTTTTGAAAGCATTAATGCCAATTCGGTCGAAACTTGTAATGCCAATATTAATTGCAAGCCATTTTTTTCTTTTGTTTGCTAATTTTACTCACAAAGAATTTAGCATAATTGATTCTTTGAAAATTTACACTGAGCATGTAAGTTTTTTCGATACATTTGTTAATTTTTTTAGCACTGAGTTTTACTCTTCCTTAAATTTTGATAAAGATCAGTGGAAATTTATTCAAAAGGACCATGATATGCAAATTGATTCTTATAATTGTGGCGTTTATGTAATAACATTTGCGGAGAAATTGGTTGGAGATGAACCACTATTAAATTTAGAATGTAGTATTTCGAAGAGGCTATTAATTAAAAAGACGCTTTTGGAAAGCTCAGATATAGTGTCTGGGAAATGTGTATATTGTCTGTCTCCTTCCGAAAGCGACTTAGAATGCAAATTCTGCAAAAGAAACGTTTGCATTCAATGCAAAATTAAATATCGCGCAAAGGCAAATCCTCAAGGTTTCATTTGTCTGCTCTGCGCAAAATTTTTAAAAGAGAATTTTTAATGAATTTGCAATCGTTAGGGATATATCTGTATTTATAGCCTCTACTTCTTTATATCAGAACAGAAGTTTTAACAAAATACAATTTTAGTAATTGTCCAACTATATAATTAAATTATTTATGGTTAACGCCTTTCGCAATTTAACAAAACTTTTTATTTAATATTTTTAGTTTCTTTATTTTTGTAGATAATATTTTCAATTATCGTAGAACAATATTATTTCATAGTTAGAATAAATAGAATTACATATTAACTCTAATTACTGTAATAATTAGAATTATATATTTCCAGTAGTTATTATTACCATGTTATTAATTTATTGAGAGACCAATTGAGCAGATAGATTGCAATACTGGGCAGAAAAAACTATGTAGCACTGTCTAATATTAGTTAGAACGTAGTAGGTAATAGTACAGCTTTTTATATAGAAAGTAGTTATTCATAACCTTTTTGAGCCCAACTGTTAAGTGGGTGAATTTTTCCAAATGCTCCAGGTGTTTGCGGAAGTGCGGTCTTACTTAAAAAGTAAGCGAAATCTTGTAGTTAGACAACCTCGTTATATTATTACTATCAAAAACTGTTGTATTTTTTATATAGAATATTGATAAGTATAGTAGGCATTTGTTTTGCGTGAATACTACGTAGTAGATACTTTTCCTTCCTAATTCCTTTCGGAATTTTCTTTTTTGGTTCTTCTCATGTTTTCAATCTATTTTTCAGTCACTAAGGGGATCAAGTTCTCTCTCATAAAAAAACAACCGTTTTTAAAGCGAACACTTGGACCAACATTTAAATTACCTTTTATTACATAATTCTGCAACTTAAGATTTATACATTTTTAAAATAAATTCATAAAAATAAAATTTTATTAATAGTTTGTTGTCCATAATTTTTCAAAATGTTTAGCAAAAAAAGCTGCGGTAATAACATTTTGAGTTAAAATGCAAGCAATTGGACTTAATCATAAAGTACCAAATTAAATTTGGCGATATTTTGAACGCAAGGTATTTTCCTTGCTTACCATTCTATGGATTTTACCAAATATCAATCCGGTATCTTTTAGACCGTATATTTCAGAGAATGTTAACACTACCGTTTTGGTATTATGTACGCGAATCCGTTTGCTAGACTTGCACGATTTTCCTGGAAAAAGCAAGATTCGGTGGTAATGTCGACGGGCTGACCGATTTCTCGCTTGGTAATTTCTTTTGGACATTTTCTCAAAGATTTCGGCTGGTGGTTCCTCCATAGTTTAGAAGTTATTCTTTTTTGATAATTTCCAGATTTTTTCGACAATATCCTCTAAACTATAGAAGGAATCTGCCTTCGAAATGCAGAGAATTTCATAAAATTCAGCCACGCTATTGCTCCATCATGCCCGAAAATGCATTCCCGTTTATCTTTCGAACAAATAAATTTGTTAGACATGCATTATATTCACTAAAAAAGCAAGATTCGGTGGTAATGTCGACGAGCTGACCGATTTCTCGCTTGGTAATTTCTTTTGGACATTTTCTCAAAGATTTCGGCTGGTGGTTCCTCCATAGTTTAGAAGTTATTATTTTTTGATAATTTCCAGATTTTTTCGACAATATCCTCTAAACTATAGAAGGAATCTGCCTTCGAAATGCAGAGAATTTCATAAAATTCAGCCACGCTATTGCTCCATCATGCCCGAAAATGCATTCCCGTTTATCTTTCGAACAAATAAATTTGTTAGACATGCATTATATTCACTAAAAAAGCATGATTCGGTGGTAATGTCGACGGGCTGACCGATTTCTCGCTTGGTAATTTCTTTTGGACATTTTCTCAAAGATTTCGGCTGGTGGTTCCTCCATAGTTTAGAAGTTATTATTTTTTGATAATTTCCAGATTTTTTCGACAATATCCTCTAAACTATAGAAGGAATCTGCCTTCGAAATGCAGAGAATTTCATAAAATTCAGCCACGCTATTGCTCCATCATGCCCGAAAATGCATTCCCGTTTATCTTTCGAACAAATAAATTTGTTAGACATGCATTATATTCACTAAAAAAGCAAGATTCGGTGGTAATGTCGACGAGCTGACCGATTTCTCGCTTGGTAATTTCTTTTGGACATTTTCTCAAAGATTTCGGCTGGTGGTTCCTCCATAGTTTAGAAGTTATTATTTTTTGATAATTTCCAGATTTTTTCGACAATATCCTCTAAACTATAGAAGGAATCTGCCTTCGAAATGCAGAGAATTTCATAAAATTCAGCCACGCTATTGCTCCATCATGCCCGAAAATGCATTCCCGTTTATCTTTCGAACAAATAAATTTGTTAGACATGCATTATATTCACTAAAAAAGCAATATTCGGTGGTAATGTCGACGAGCTGACCGATTTCTCGCTTGGTAATTTCTTTTGGACATTTTCTCAAAGATTTCGGCTGGTGGTTCCTCCATAGTTTAGAAGTTATTATTTTTTGATAATTTCCAATTTTTTTCGACAATATCCTCTAAACTATAGAAGGAATCTGCCTTCGAAATGCAGAGAATTTCATAAAATTCAGCCACGCTATTGCTCCATCATGCCCGAAAATGCATTCCCGTTTATCTTTCGAACAAATAAATTTGTTAGACATGCATTATATTCACTAAAAAACAAGATTCGGTGGTAATGTCGACGAGCTGACCGATTTCTCGCTTGGTAATTTCTTTTGGACATTTTCTCAAAGATTTCGGCTGGTGGTTCCTCCATAGTTTAGAAGTTATTATTTTTTGATAATTTCCAGATTTTTTCGACAGTATCCTCTAAACTATAGAAGGAATCTGCCTTCGAAATGCAGAGAATTTCATAAAATTCAGCCACGCTATTGCTCCATCATGCCCGAAAATGCATTCCCGTTTATCTTTCGAACAAATAAATTTGTTAGACATGCATTATATTCACTAAAAAAGCAAGATTCGGTGGTAATGTCGACGAGCTGACCGATTTCTCGCTTGGTAATTTCTTTTGGACATTTTCTCAAAGATTTCGGCTGGTGGTTCCTCCATAGTTTAGAAGTTATTATTTTTTGATAATTTCCAGATTTTTTCGACAATATCCTCTGAACTATAGAAGGAATCTGCCTTCGAAATGCAGAGAATTTCATAAAATTCAGCCACGCTATTGCTCCATCATGCCCGAAAATGCATTCCCGTTTATCTTTCGAACAAATAAATTTGTTAGACATGCATTATATTCACTAAAAACGCAAGATTCGGTGGTAATGTCGACGGGCTGACCGATTTCTCGCTTGGTAATTTCTTTTGGACATTTTCTCAAAGATTTCGGCTGGTGGTTCCTCCATAGTTTAGAAGTTATTCTTTTTTGATAATTTCCAGATTTTTTCGACAATATCCTCTAAACTATAGAAGGAATCTGCCTTCGAAATGCAGAGAATTTCATAAAATTCAGCCACGCTATTGCTCCATCATGCCCGAAAATGCATTCCCGTTTATCTTTCGAACAAATAAATTTGTTAGACATGCATTATATTCACTAAAAAAGCAAGATTCGGTGGTAATGTCGACGAGCTGACCGATTTCTCGCTTGGTAATTTCTTTTGGACATTTTCTCAAAGATTTCGGCTGGTGGTTCCTCCATAGTTTAGAAGTTATTATTTTTTGATAATTTCCAGATTTTTTCGACAATATCCTCTAAACTATAGAAGGAATCTGCCTTCGAAATGCAGAGAATTTCATAAAATTCAGCCACGCTATTGCTCCATCATGCCCGAAAATGCATTCCCGTTTATCTTTCGAACAAATAAATTTGTTAGACATGCATTATATTCACTAAAAAAGCATGATTCGGTGGTAATGTCGACGGGCTGACCGATTTCTCGCTTGGTAATTTCTTTTGGACATTTTCTCAAAGATTTCGGCTGGTGGTTCCTCCATAGTTTAGAAGTTATTATTTTTTGATAATTTCCAGATTTTTTCGACAATATCCTCTAAACTATAGAAGGAATCTGCCTTCGAAATGCAGAGAATTTCATAAAATTCAGCCACGCTATTGCTCCATCATGCCCGAAAATGCATTCCCGTTTATCTTTCGAACAAATAAATTTGTTAGACATGCATTATATTCACTAAAAAAGCAAGATTCGGTGGTAATGTCGACGAGCTGACCGATTTCTCGCTTGGTAATTTCTTTTGGACATTTTCTCAAAGATTTCGGCTGGTGGTTCCTCCATAGTTTAGAAGTTATTATTTTTTGATAATTTCCAGATTTTTTCGACAATATCCTCTAAACTATAGAAGGAATCTGCCTTCGAAATGCAGAGAATTTCATAAAATTCAGCCACGCTATTGCTCCATCATGCCCGAAAATGCATTCCCGTTTATCTTTCGAACAAATAAATTTGTTAGACATGCATTATATTCACTAAAAAAGCAATATTCGGTGGTAATGTCGACGAGCTGACCGATTTCTCGCTTGGTAATTTCTTTTGGACATTTTCTCAAAGATTTCGGCTGGTGGTTCCTCCATAGTTTAGAAGTTATTATTTTTTGATAATTTCCAGATTTTTTCGACAATATCCTCTAAACTATAGAAGGAATCTGCCTTCGAAATGCAGAGAATTTCATAAAATTCAGCCACGCTATTGCTCCATCATGCCCGAAAATGCATTCCCGTTTATCTTTCGAACAAATAAATTTGTTAGACATGCATTATATTCACTAAAAAACAAGATTCGGTGGGTAATGTCGACGAGCTGACCGATTTCTCGCTTGGTAATTTCTTTTGGACATTTTCTCAAAGATTTCGGCTGGTGGTTCCTCCATAGTTTAGAAGTTATTATTTTTTGATAATTTCCAGATTTTTTCGACAATATCCTCTAAACTATAGAAGGAATCTGCCTTCGAAATGCAG
>OZ016503.1:18014868-18134409 GCA_963966595.1 Physocephala rufipes
ATATATATATATATATATATATATATATATATATATATATATATATATATATATATATATATATATATATATATATGTAAACGGGATCGTGTACGGGAGTCGGTTGACAGTATGTGAACGCGGCAGGCAGTAGGTTGAAAGCGTTTGAAGGCGGTGGTCGGTTGAAAGCGTGGAGAAGCAGTTGTCAGTTGAAGTGGTCAAAGTTGTAGTGAAAGCTGAACTTAATTATTTAAACTTAATGTAATTGATTATTTAAACTGAATTTAATAAAACACAATTAAATATATTTTATAACTTAAAACATATTTTACATATGGGGGCTCAACCATAAACCTTAATAAATTATTTCTTTGAACTATAACGGAACAAAAAAAAAACAACGATTTTTTATGCCGAAAATAAAAAAGCCAAACCACGAAGCAAACGCACATGCAGAAACATCAGGTGAAAAAACAAGCAACATAGAAGCACAAATTTTGCGAAGGTCAAAAAGATTAGTGAAAAAAAGAGCATCAAATAATCAAAAGACAACAACAGTTTCTACTAGCGAAGAAGACAGTGACACAGACAGCAACCCAGTACTAGAATTAGCAACTAAAGGAAATATGCCAAACGAAGAAACGGAACTATCCAGGTTGGTACAGTTGTTAACGCTGAAAATACAAAGGGAATGTCAGGAAAGAAGCATCGAACACATATCAGTCGATAATTTCCAAAAAATTATTCCGGACTTCGATGGGAAAACTATACCAATTGGGAAATGGATAGAGAACTTCGAAAAAAACGCTGAAGCGTATGGTCTCAGTAACAAACAATTATTCGTGCAAGCGAGAGGAAAAATGACGGCAATAGCAAAATTATTTTTGGAAGGTATCACAGTTAGCAACTATACTGATTTGAAGAAAGTATTAATAGAAGAATTCGCAACAAATTATAGCAGCGCTGACATACATAAAGCACTAGCGGTAAGAAAAAAAAGAGAAACCGAAACATTTCAAGAGTACATACTGTACATGAAAAAAATTGCCATCAACGGAGATGTAGACGAAACTTCAGTAATACATTACATTGTTGACGGGTTAAAAATAAAGAATGAGCAGAAATTACTTTTGTACCGCTGCACAACCTATAAACAATTAAAAACAGAATACGAAATTTGTGAACGTTTAAATAAAAGTGAAAAGACAAATGTTGATAAATTACAAAATCAAATCTATTACAACAATAAAAATAAAGACAAAAAGTTTCATTGTTTCAACTGTGGCTCCACTGAGCACTTACGCAGAGAGTGTAATGCGAAAACAAAATGTTTCAAATGCAATAAAGACGGTCATATTGCAAAAAATTGTGTGCACGAACAACGAAAACCAAGTGAACCAAACGTGAATATAGTCAAACAAGATGAACGTATAAAACTAATTTATATTAATGATGTTGCAATAAATTGTTTAATCGATACGGGTTCAGACGTTACTATTATTACAAATAGTGTATTAAGGAATTTAAATACTCCGTTGTACCAAAATAATACAACATTAAATGGTTTCGGTAATGCCAAAACAGTGCCGTTGGGACAAATTACATGCGAAATTTCTGTTGACAATCTAAAAATGAAACAGCAAGTAGTTTTCGTTGAAGATAATATTGCGCGCCACCAAATGATATTGGGTCACGATTTTGTTCGCAAATTTTGTTATATATCGAACGAAGATGGCTACGCCTTTGCAAAAATTAAACCAGTATATGCAGATGAAACAATGAATGAACATCACGTCTACAACATAATTGAAGATTCTTTTGAAATTAACGTTTCGCCGAAATATAAAAGTGCCGTATTGAAGCTGGTTAAAGGTTATAAACCAGAGATTAACAACCGCGAAAGCTGCATTACATTATCAATTACACCAGATAGTAATTTAAAACCATTTCACTATTCACCTAGCCGACTGCCATCCGTTGAACAGATCGCGATCAAAAAACAAGTTGAAGATTGGCTAAAAAAGGGCGTCATACGTAAGTCGTGTTCAAATTTTGCAAGCAGAGCTTTGGTAGTTAAGAAAAAAGATGGCACTTTTCGAGTCTGCATAGATTTCCGTACGCTGAATGCTATGGTATTAAAAGACCGCTTTCCCATGCCGAATATTGAAGATGTGCTCGTGAAATTACAAGGCGCAAAATATTTTACGGTGTTAGACCTCGAAAACGGATTCTTACATGTGTCAGTCCAAGAAGACAGCAAGAAATATTTAGCATTTGTCACAAAAGAAGGACTTTTTGAGTTTAACAAAGCACCCTTTGGATTTTGCAACTCACCAGCGGTATTTATTCGTTACGTCAATAATATTTTTCAAAATTTCATAAACGAAGATATAATGCAATTATATGTGGACGACATTATTATTTATGGAGAAACAGCAGCAATATTCCTCGAAAAAATAGCAAAAGTATTAAATACATCCGCTAAGTTTGGCCTTCAAATAAAATGGAAAAAATGTGTTTTTTTGCAAACAAAGATACACTTTTTGGGGTACCAAATAGAAGACGGCAAGACGTGGCCAGGAGAAGAAAAAACCAGAGCCATTATGAAATTTAAACAACCAAAGAATGTAAAAGATATACAATCGTTTTTAGGATTAACGGGATACTTCCGTTCGTTTGTAAAAGGGTACGCTAAAATCGCCCGACCCTTAACAACATTGCTGAAGAAGAATATACCTTTTCACATGGGTATAGAACAGTAGAATGCAATGCAGCAGTTAAAAAATATATTATCGCGAGAACCAGTACTACAAATTTTTTCATGGAAAGCTATAACTGAGCTGCACACGGATGCCTCAAAAGACGGTTTTGGTGCCACCTTAATGCAGCAATTTGAAGGAAAACTACATCCAGTCGCATATTGGAGCAAAAAAACGTCAGATAGCGAAGCCAAACTACATAGCTACGTTCTAGAGGTGAAAGCAGCCTTTCTTGCAACAAAAAAATTTCGCCACTACCTACTTGGCATACATTTCAAGCTTGTAACAGACTGTGCAGCATTTAAGATGACTTTAAAGAAGACCGACGTTCCAAGAGCAGTTTCACAATGGATCATGTACCTACAGGATTACGATTACGAAGTAGAGCACCGAGCTGCCACCAGTTTACGCCATGTCGATTGCTTAAGTCGCTACCCACAAATCTTATCCATATCAATAGATGTCTCAACACAAATGAAGAGAGCTCAACTGCAAGACGAACACTTTAAGGCAATCTTTGAAATATTAAAAACAAGGCCATATGAAGATTTTACAATAAAAGGTAATATTCTGTATAAAAATATTAATGGGCTTGATCTACTGGCAGTACCGAAGAAAATGGAGTCTGAAATCATTCAAAACGCGCATAACGTTGGACATTTCTCAGTGCAAAAAACTACGCATGTCATTCGACAACATTTCTGGATACCACACTTAGAAGTAAAAGTGGCCAAATTCATAAAAAATTGTGTTTCGTGCATCATCAACAACAAAAAAACCGGTAAAAAGGAGGGGTATCTAAACTGTATTGACAAATATGATCGCCCATTACACACCCTTCACATTGATCATCTTGGTCCAATGGAAGCAGTATAAGTATATATTTGCCATAGTTGATGGTTTCTCAAAATTCGTTTGGCTGTATACAACGAAATCAACCGGTTGCGATGAAGTTACACGAATACTTAGTCAATGGTGCGACATTTTTGGCTGCCCGGTTCGGATAATCAGTGATCGAGGCCCAGCGTTCGTATCGAATTCGTTTGATGATTTTACTAAAACAAACGACATCGAACACGTTCTAATAACAACAGGTGTACCGAGAGGCAACGGCCAAATCGAACGCGTGAACAGAACAATTTTGTCGGTCATAACGAAATTGTCAGCAGCCGAACCCAATAAATGGTACAGATATGTAAGCAAAATTCAAAAGGCGATTAATAGTTCGATTCACTGTTCAACGAAGATGACTCCTTTTAAAATCATGTTCGGGTTAGATATAAAAGATAGCAGCAACAATGGCAGAATCATTGAAACACTTGAAGCAGAAACTATAAACACTTTCGACGAAGAAAGACAGCGTATACGCGAAACAGCTAAGAAGGAAATTGAAAAAGCACAGTTGACTTATAAAAGCAATTTTGACAAGAAGCGGAAAGCAGATTCAATTTACGCTATCGATGATCTTGTAGCAATCAAGCGCACACAATTCGTGTCAGGTCGTAAATTAGCAAGCGAATCTTTAGGACCCTACAGAGTTATAAAGGTTAAACGCAATGGACGCTACGAAGTACAAAAGGCTGCAGACGTCGAAGGCCCGAATACTACAAGTACCAGTTCCGACAATATGAAGCTATGGCGCTATGTCGAAAACAATGATGATGACCTGTCATCTGCGACAGATGACGATGAACAGGATGGCGGAATGTAAACGGGATCGTGTACGGGAGTCGGTTGACAGTATGTGAACGCGGCAGGCAGTAGGTTGAAAGCGTTTGAAGGCGGTGGTCGGTTGAAAGCGTGGAGAAGCAGTTGTCAGTTGAAGTGGTCAAAGTTGTAGTGAAAGCTGAACTTAATTATTTAAACTTAATGTAATTGATTATTTCAACTGAATTTAATAAAACACAATTAAATATATTTTATAACTTAAAACATATTTTACATATATATATATATATATATATATATATATATATATATATATATATATATATATATATATATATATATATATATATATATATATATATATATATATATATATATATATATATATATATATATATATATATATATATATATATATATATATATATATATATATATATATATATATATATATATATATATATATATATATATATATATATATATATATATATATATATATATATATATATATATATATATATATATATATATATATATATATATATATATATATATATATATATATATATATATATATATATATATATATATATATATATATATATATATATATATATATATATATATATATATATATATATATATATATATATATATATATATATATATATATATATATATATATATATATATATATATATATATATATATATATATATATATATATATATATATATATATATATATATATATATATATATATATATATATATATATATATATATATATATATATATATATATATATATATATATATATATATATATATATATATATATATATATATATATATATATATATATATATATATATATATATATATATATATATATATATATATATATATATATATATATATATATATATATATATATATATATATATATATATATATATATATATATATATATATATATATATATATATATATATATATATATATATATATATATATATATATATATATATATATATATATATATATATATATATATATATATATATATATATATATATATATATATATATATATATATATATATATATATATATATATATATATATATATATATATATATATATATATATATATATATATATATATATATATATATATATATATATATATATATATATATATATATATATATATATATATATATATATATATATATATATATATATATATATATATATATATATATATATATATATATATATATATATATATATATATATATATATATATATATATATATATATATATATATATATATATATATATATATATATATATATATATATATATATATATATATATATATATATATATATATATATATATATATATATATATATATATATATATATATATATATATATATATATATATATATATATATATATATATATATATATATATATATATATATATATATATATATATATATATATATATATATATATATATATATATATATATATATATATATATATATATATATATATATATATATATATATATATATATATATATATATATATATATATATATATATATATATATATATATATATATATATATATATATATATATATATATATATATATATATATATATATATATATATATATATATATATATATATATATATATATATATATATATATATATATATATATATATATATATATATATATATATATATATATATATATATATATATATATATATATATATATATATATATATATATATATATATATATATATATATATATATATATATATATATATATATATATATATATATATATATATATATATATATATATATATATATATATATATATATATATATATATATATATATATATATATATATATATATATATATATATATATATATATATATATATATATATATATATATATATATATATATATATATATATATATATATATATATATATATATATATATATATATATATATATATATATATATATATATATATATATATATATATATATATATATATATATATATATATATATATATATATATATATATATATATATATATATATATATATATATATATATATATATATATATATATATATATATATATATATATATATATATATATATATATATATATATATATATATATATATATATATATATATATATATATATATATATATATATATATATATATATATATATATATATATATATATATATATATATATATATATATATATATATATATATATATATATATATATATATATATATATATATATATATATATATATATATATATATATATATATATATATATAATGAGAAAAATGAGAAATATAAAAATTGAGAAAAGTTTTCATTAAAACAATTTCTCGCTAATTATTTATTGATGGCTTCACATTTTAGAGAAGCCAAAGCCACGATGAAGAATCAGCGAAGAAGGGGGAAGTTGTTTGCTCTAAGGATATACAGGCTGTCTAACCATTAAAAGAAAATTATTTGCTAATGATTTTCACAAACCTTAACACGCTTCACACCAATTCCTGCACGTATAGAATCATGCCAGTAAGGGAGAAACTTTAGAATCCCATCAAAAAAGTTTTATTCGCTAAATTTTCTAAGAACTCCGTGAGCATTTGCAGAGGTTGACGCAACCACATACACATATTCACACGCATTACACACAAATAGTTAAGGGCTATAACAACGTACCTACCATACGTACTTTTTGCGTACCAACGTGGCAACGAAATGTTAACGCGTGGCGTATGCATAAAGAAGAGGAGTGCGAGTTATGAGGAAAAGTGTTTTGAGCCGGAAAAGAAAGTTTTGAGGAATGCTTTACCATACTTTAATGAACGCAAAAAAATAATAATAACAACCACAAAGGGAACAACATTAGGAGCACTTACACCATTTCTAATTGTAAATGAGTATAGGCTAAACGTAATTGAGATATTCCATTTGAAAATGATATTAATTAATTGAAAACGGGATATTCCATACGAAAATTAGATTAATTCTATTAAGAATGAAATACTCCATTTGAAAATTGAAATTTGAATGATTAGTTTTAAAGGCTGATGCTGTTAAAACACATGTTGAGATACTGTTAGGGTTTATCCATCATGAGTTCGCCCATCATACATATTTATGTTACTATATTTTTCTTAACGTGACACTTAAATATCCACAATATGTGATGATCTTTTCTTACGAAAACATTTGCAAGTCCTCCTTTGCATTCGCAAATGTTTTTATAAATATTATTAATGATGTTGAAAAGAAGAATTAAATTCCCATTAAAAAAATCAGCATATATTTTACATGGTAGCTTAAATCCATTAACAAATAAGTAAGAACGCTAACTTCGGTCTGGCCGGAGTTTATGCACCATGCAGCTCTAATATAAATTTGTAGTTTGATCCTAATAATCAGCCCCTTTTGATATTACATTTCCCCTCCAAAGTCTCCCCTAAAAATAACAAACTAATACTGTTTCTTTCAAAAAATGGCCGTGGTTCGCCAAGACAAATATTCTGTATTATTATAATTTGGTTTGGTATTGCAGATTGGCAAAATTGAATGAAATCTATGCTAAATTCTGAACCACGCTCATTTTCAACGTTTGTGGAAGGAATCGGATGACAAAATTTTATGCTCGCATTCACCCACTAATATTAAATCATATTGAGAAAATGAACGTGGTCCACCTATGAAAGCCACAATTATAAAAAAATCAATTACAGGAAAACGAGACTTTTCTCCGTTATTATAGAGGATTGCGTGGTATGGGAAATGGGAAAAATCTTGCCAATGCCGCACGTACTTTTTGTGAAATAAATTTGTAAAGCCCCACTTTTTAGTCTCTACTTTACTACTACTATAAACTACTATAAACTACTATAATAATACTACTATAAACTACTATACTACTACCATACTACTACTCTACTACTACTATAAATCCCCAAAAAATTATCATAGCACACTCGCTATTACACTATCCTATCCTATCTGTGGGAAGTGTCGTATTGAAGGTTGTATTAAATTGTTGATTTATCAATAGATCTAATTTAACCCAGAAATTAATATTAAAGATAATGTTAAAAAGATAATATTAAATAGAAATTTAACATTAAAGAGACCGTGAACCGCCTAATGATTATTAGGGTCACACTATACATTTCGATTGAGGATGTACGGTATATAGGCATCGGCATAACCGGAGTTAACGTTCTTGCATGTTTTATCATACCGTGTTACCCAATATCCCATTTTTGATTGATTTAACGCCATTTTAGGATAAAACTAATTCTCTCATTTCCAGTTAACATATCCTTATTTATACTTGAAAATAATAGTAGTAGAGCAAGCACGGGAATTGCAATGCAAAAATTTGAAAACTATTTATTTCCAACATGGACATTTAAATAGTACTGGTCTCGACTTCACGGTCGATAATCTCAGTGAGAGTCAAAGGATCACAATGCACTAAAATTCCTTTGTTGACCTTGACTTTCATTCGACAAAAATTTTTTCATTTCATACACAAAAGCACAATGTGGTGTGGAAGCATATTCAGGTATATAACCAACACGCCTACGAAAATAGGAAATAAATTGCAAAAAATGGATTACGGCGGAGTACATTTACCCGGTTGCGAATGAAACTTTGTTGTCCTTAATGCGGAACGAACTAAACGAAACAAAGCGACAAGAATTGTCGGAGAATTAGATAGATAAAGTCATAACAAGAAATATTAAGACAATGGGAGCCACGCGGTGAAGCATCGGCCTAAAACGAAAACACTGAGCGGTTCCAAGTGCTGAGGCCACACATGCAAATGACAAACTGTATTCAGAACCGAGTCGATGCACACAATGATCTCAACCAATTGAACGCCTCAAGAGTATGAGAGCCATATAACAAAAATCCCCTAATTGAATAATGCATCGTTTTTACGAGTCAGCTCGGTTCTGTTGCGACATTAAGGTGTCCCTAAAAGTGAAAACTGCTTGTCGAGGTAATTGCTTTGGATACACTTTAGTAGAGGGACTTATAATAATTCCTAATGTTGAGCGGTAACACTTTTTAAATTAAAAGCAATGTTTTGTTGGTTTCATTGCCTTCTTGTGTGGCCACCATCAACATAGTACTAAAGTTTTGGTAATTCCAGCAACAATACTTTACATAAATTCCCTCCCTATTAAAACTCTCTCTCTCTCTTTGTTACACTCTGGATTCTGTTAAAACCCAATCCTGGCGGTCTCAATATGATCCCAATATGAGATTGTGCGCCTGTGTCTGGGAGTATGCGTCTGGGTGGTCACTGGTCACGCATAGTAACTGAACCGGACCCAATACCAACCGCCGATTTCTTATAAAAAAGCGAGAGAAATAACAATAAACTACCGACAATTGAAGCAACTTCTTGATGTGCTTGTGATTTTCATACGGCAATTTCAGTCATCGCTTATGTCAACGCGTCCTTCATATCAGTGTTGCTGCAAATATCGTTCATTTTGTTATTATAATTATTGGGTTTCCACCTCGACTCTCGAATGCTCTTTATTGATATGAAAATATGACGATGATCATGATATGATCAGTGTTGCTGCCTATACTATTTTGTCGCTTTTGTTGTTGATATTCTTGTCAGCAAGTATATGTTGTTTTTGTTGTCAATGTCATTCTGAAGGCATCGAGCACGTTGAGGACCGCCAGTTTGATAGCAATCCTGACAAACTATTGTTCTTATTTTTTTACTATTCGTTGAGGTAGTTTTTGTAAAACGTTGAATGTAGATACAGCAAATGCCGTTATAGAATCTTTTCGTATATGCCGTGACACGTTACCTTGATCTTGAGGTAAAGCCATAGGGTGATAGCCTCTGCCTGTGTATGTGTAGGTCATTTGTACTCCGCTACGTATGCAAATTAAATTAAATCATACTAAAGGTAAGTAGTAAATGTATCCATGAAGAGAGAAAAAGGAGGGATATTGAAACAACTATCGCAACAAAATCGCTATCACTGTTTGAATCGAGAAAGACAAGAATTAACAAAGTGCAAATAAAAAAATATCCGAAAGAAAACTTTTTTAAGTTTTCATGCACAGAGATTTTCGTGTCATCGGAAATGTGTATTTGGCAAACACTCCCTCCCCTTTCTTCATCTATTCGACATTTATTGATGTATTAGCTGCGGAATTTAGTATCAGCTACCTAAATCAAGGACTCCTTAGGATATGTCTTTTATTCTCATTTATCTTGTATATATTTTCCTAGTTTTGGTCGAGCAAAAAGGTATTCGAATCAACGCTCAAATGGATTACCAGGAATAACCAACATATTCTTGCTAATTAGTCCGTGCGCACACTACCATAACAATCGCTACCATGACATAACTATCGTCGCCACTAACCCAACAGCCTTCTCGTCACTACCGTAAATGCGGAGCAGAACGATTGAAATGTTCAACTTTAAATTGTGTTGGCATTATAACTGTGGAAAGAAAAAGAACAAGAAAAAGAACAAGAAGTGTAAGAAGCCAAGCCTTTACCGAAAATCGAAACCACTAACATGTCGCGAGTTTAAGAATAATACTTTTAAAGGATTCATCAGTTTCTTAAGTCAATTTCTTCTGTAACCATTTTCCACAGCATCACTATCTCTCTCCTTCTCTCTCTATCTTTCTCTTCTTCTCTACCTCTGTTATCCTGTTCTTATTCCTTTTCCTGGAAGTGTCTGACAAAAGACCTTTTTTGTTCGATTCTTTCCTTTATTTTCAACTCCACGCCTTGAGAGGAAGTCGCGCAGTTTGAGCAACGATTTTAACGTATTGCTTGCCTTAACGCTTGACTGAGATCTTTGTTGAAAATAATATATATCAAGGGTTTGGTAATGATTTGTGTACCAGAAAGGTAAGAGAAAGCATAAGAAGTAGTTTGTTAAAATTTAGCAATTTCAACAATAAAAATTGTTTAAAAATTAAACTAAACATCGAACAATTTTTGCTTTTGTCGTTTTGATTGTTCCGTTCATTCTTCTCATATTTTAAACGTTTGCTTAAAATGACAACATGCAGTAAACTACGGAGTTCATTTGGCAAATTTTTATAACCTATACCGGGAGGACCGGTTTAACCCTCCATCACGAGGTCGAAAATTCTCATGAAATTTTCCACAAATATTGTCCATTCTTATACTGATAAATATTGAAAACAGTCGAAATCCGTGCCCGTTCAAGCACCACACATAACGTCCACAATTTGTGCTCATCATGAAACAACCTTGTATTAAAGCGCCTCGTACAAGAAATCAACTTTTTTTCTATCCCTTCTGCAGTCCGGCAACTGGTATCTAGTTGAAGAGGTTTGTAAGCAAAACAATGATATTACAAGATTTCTCCATATATTACGTTTTCTACCAGAGACGGTGACAAATTATTAACGCTAGGTAATAAAAAAAACAAATAACCTGGCTTTAAAGTAGGAGTGGTATTAGAGTAGGAGAGCAAGCCCACTATAGGAGAAGTTACCGATGAATGCAATGGAATACACTTCAAATCATGTATTATAATGGGGAGCATTTGTTAAGTGTTTGAAAAAGTTTTATTAGTGTTAATGATTACATTCGTTAGCGTTAGTGAAAATGTTACTCTTTTGTTCCATGAGGATGAGTATTTTGATATTCCAGTAAGACCCAAGAAGGAGAGGAAGAATTATATAGTCTTATAGTCTTCATAAATAGCTGCGTAATATCTGGCAAATTAGAGGGAAATGAAAGGCCTTAGACTACTTTCCTCAAAAAGTGGTTATGGTGCAAATAATTCCTTCAGAGAATGGATTACTTATGTTTTTAAGACATTAATCCTTTGGCGTAAAGGCGTGTCGGGCTCGCGATAGGAAATTTGTGCAAAAGGTGTCACATTATTAATTGAATCTGTGATGCAGGTTATTTTACATCGAATATTTTTTCCTTGATCGTAACGTTAGTGCAGTTTTCTCACACGGAAATATGCAAGTCATGAATGGTACACATTTGCGTCAGTTAGGCTATGCGGCTGTACAGAAGGGCGCGTCGAGTGACTAATCTTCTTGCCCGCTACGGTTGGCATTATCGGCAAATGGTGATTGCAATTACTCCATCCAACGATTCCTTCAATTTCGCTCAAGTCTGTGAATGGGAGCGTCTTAAAATGGACCGTCTTAATGCAATGACAAAACAGTATTTTTTTAAAATTGAGGAGGTTTAAAATAAAACATTTAAGGTTTAAAAAAAGGTGATCTTCAATCGTAAGCAAATCTTCCAAAAGCAAGTAACAATGTTCTAAGAGTGAATTTCCATTTGGTAGAGATGTTAAATGGGGTCAAATGTTCAGTTCATCACTCAAACAAATCATTAATAAATGCTATTGAATATGAAGACACAAAGTGTTCCCTCCAGTTCTTAAAACTTTTATATTAGAACATATGAAGTGATGAATATTAAAATCCTGTACACTAAAGATTATTTTCAGAGAGTCATATTTTGCTCAAAATTTTAAATTGATTTACTAATGATTTACTAATTTAAATTGATTTACTAGTCGAGTAGACAGTCGAAAAAGTTCGCGATATATTAATAAAAAGTTCGAATTAATTTTTACGAAAGGACGAACTTCTGACGAGAAGCAATTAAAAATGATATTCTACACTTTCAATTATAATGTCCATACTCCCACACCCAAGCGTAATATGCACATTGAACCATTTCCGTGATCTTCAATTACCTTATTTTTGTTCTCTTCAAACTCGCTGAGTCACCACCCCTTCTGGCGACACTTATTCTATTTGTGCTGCGTGATTCTATTAAATTGTCAGTTTTAAAGATTTCGTTCGACTACGATTAAACGGCTACAGCTAGCTCTCCGGCTTCTGTGGGAGTGGTGTATTAAGTGTATGTATTCAGTGTGAGGCCTATGTAGAAGCTGTTGAGATGTCAGGGGCTGCGAATTTTAGCGTTCTTTGCCACCATACTCGGCTTCGACCGTAGCACCGGAAGAGCTGCTTGAGTGCACCTTTAGGCTCAACTGCAGCGTCTTAATGCTTGGCCGGCTACTCAATCGACATCAAGTTAATTGTTGAGTAATTGAAATTTTATTTATATTATCTTCCGTTCGACTCGTATTTCAAAGTTTACCAACTCCGGGCACTGTGCCAATCCTGCCTTTCTCTGCTGGTGGCGGATGACAGTCAGTTTCTTACTGGTTGGAGTTAGCGGTCACGTCTTTATTTCAAATTTGGTTTAATTTTCAGCTAGAGCGAGTTTCTGTTTTGCATTTTGCTTGAATTACGATGCTTTTTCTTGAGATTTTGTGAAGCGAACGTAAATGATTAGACGGTTTATTTGTGTTTGCCCTTTAAATTACAATTACAAATTGCACCAGAACAAAAAATAACGAAGAACAGGAATAAGTTTCGTTCTCTCAACTTTCTTTCAAACAAGCGAACAAAAAATAGTGTCTTTAAATGGAATCACGGCGTCTTGAAATGCGTTGAGGTTTCCGATAAGATCAGATTTTTGAAATTTGGGGAAGATCCTTTGTCACCCCTCATAAAATCGGAGACAAACCAGTTTCGACAATGTACCCCCTTGAAAAATCTCACAATCCCAAGACTTAAACGGATCCATAGTCATTGTGATTTATGGTCTTATGGGTACTAAAGATAAGTTTTTGTCATAAAGCAGGCAATTTTTAATTTCTAGAAAATTCTTACTCAAAGAAATGCTTCTAACTATCGGAGACCCTGTATCTTCGTGAGTACAAAATCGCCTATTAGAAATATATATCTTGAGCCCTTACGTGTGTTATACACTTCTTCTTAAGTAAGGCATTGTTCGATAGTTATGTCATATAAATCTCGGGAAATGTTAACTAATACTACGCTATTATTAAAATTTGTTTACTGACTTTTCGGAAATAAAAAAATTTATCAAATTTTTGTCAATATATCCTACAAATAACGAAATGAATATCTTTATTACAAGGAAATTATACAAAGTCCTTTATATACCTTCTTAATAAAAAAGCCGGAACGCGTGGATTGAATGCATGGATACAAAAAAAAATCCTTCAATAAAGTGTCATCATAATAACCAGCGACGTGTGAAAGCTTCCATCAACACCCGTATACGTATATGAGCATAA
This sequence comes from Physocephala rufipes, assembly GCA_963966595.1. Taxonomy (NCBI): domain Eukaryota; kingdom Metazoa; phylum Arthropoda; class Insecta; order Diptera; family Conopidae; genus Physocephala; species Physocephala rufipes. The sequence goes on from OZ016503.1 coordinate 18,029,562, forward strand.
TAACTTCAAGTCATTATCTGTCAAAGCTAGCGTTAGCGTCGGCCGTCAGAATGAGCAGTGAAATTTATGTGATTTTTTGGCCCTGACGTTGAGCCACTGGTGATTTCAACCCACAAGTAATTAAAGTTCCCGATCGCAGAAAGGACGGGCATTGAGTTAGGCATCATTGTTTAGGTTTGCATTGGGTGGGGCGCTAAAGGAGATAAGTATATAATATATCTAAATAAGTGTACTTCAACGCCTTGCGGAAATGCAAAAAAACAAATAAACAAACTTCCGGTCGTTATCATGGAACACAGAAACTCATTTCACCTTTCTCTACATCACACACGGCCGACTAGATTCAGATGAAGGGTGTTGCGGCGTTACAAAAATGCTCCAAACGGACTAGACGAACATTAAAAGAGTGGTGACGATGATGTCTACTTTTGATGACTTTGACATGCGCTCGCATTGATTGTCCATAAATAACACATTTATGGTGACAGCAATGACAGCGAGCGATTGCGATTATATCCTTTTAACCGCGTCGACGGGACGATGTCTGCATTAAAAGTTGATAAAATATGTTTGCAATACGTATTTTTATGAAATTTCTTACATATTCAGTGGAAATAATTAATGGCTCATGTCGACAGCGTCGACCAACGGAGTATGCGCGTCGCAGGATTTGTGAACAGAATGTCATATGTCAAACAAAGGGAAATATACAATACAACCTTTGTACAAAAGCAACATTAACAACAAGCCTAACAGAGGCAACAGCAAGCAAATATAATTTTATTATGATTTTTATGGGCGATGGAAAGCCGGGATAATGCATATCGACCGCATAAAAATAAATGTGGCATCATTGTTATAGTTCTGTTGCTTTACAGCTCGATTGCCTTAGCCTTCCATCAGTCCATTCATGTTTCATACTTTCTGAATGAAGACAGCTTCAGCTCCAGCGACGGCAAAAGTTTATGCAACTCACTGACTTCCGGCACGACACTGAGCTGTTGCGCGACAAGGCAATGAAGGGAATTGAAGGTAGGTGTTGAAGGGAATTCCACAGAAGAAAGTAATGAAACAAATAATCAAGTCTTAAGAAATAATAAAAGCGTAAGAATTTAATGCAAGAAAGACGACACAATGCAAAAATGCTGTTAGCGGAATTATATTTTGAGATATTATATTTGTAATCCGTAGCAAATTTTTGATTTGATACCACACAGAAGAAGCAAAAAGGATGAAGAAGCAATAACTATGATGTTAATTAGCAGCTATTGTTAATGAGATGCTAGGAGATGCTTGTCGTAAATGAGAAATGAAATTGTACATTTTGTAATTTGCAGAGAAAAATAAAGATGTAGAAGGGGTTAGCGTGATACATAGAGAGAGAGAGAGGGAGGGATAAAGAGAGGAAGAGAAAGGGACAGAGGGAGAGATAATGAGAGTGAGAGAAAGGGACAGAGGGATGAACTTGATGTGTTGCCATGAAATTAACTGAATGAAATCGATATTGTTTCTTCGTGACGAATTTTATTGATTAATAAATTGATGATTGTTGGTAATTTTGTGGAAAAGTTGTCCGAATCACTACTAGCCATGAGATCATACCTAGAACAGTTTTCCAGTTCCCTTTTCATTCCTTTCTTCAACATAGTAATTTTTAAGTGTCATTATGCACCGTCACAAAGTAGATTTCTTTTTGTTTTCCATGTATTCTTTTCTTTGTGTTCTATTTATTTCGGAAACATGAACATCAGTGATTTTTCATAATTCCCTTTAATGACAATATAAAAATTATTAGAAAAGGAAATCGACATGCCGAGACTGGCTGGATTGTGGTAACCAAATTATAAAAATATCCACGCTCGTAGCAAAGAAAACGAGAATAAATTGCAAAACGTTAAACGTTGATAAATTCAAACAGAGGTTACAATATTTTGATTGCTGAGGATATTTATTTAATGGAATATATAGAAAGATGGCAATCATTCTGATAGTGATATCCCATTCACTTCATCCTCCATTCACATTCCATCCTTTTCATCAAAATTACTCATAGGCATTATTGTTTTCAGAGGCCTACCGCTCATTATGTTTACGCTAATGTACGATTTAGGTACTTTATGTACTTTAGTTTTAAAAAGGATAACAAAAGATTACTATTGTTAATATTTAATTGGATAATGTTTCGGAAGTGCTTTCATGTATGACGTCTTTGCCTTTTCTTTGCTCTTTATGTTCTTCTTCGGTGTGTATTATTTCTGTGAGGAATTATCTATGGAAAAGGCTGTTTTATTTATTAAGGCATCATTATTAATAATTATAATATTGTTGATTTTAAAATAGAAGAATCAATTTTCATAGGTCTGAGGGATCCAAATGCAATTTGCCGTATTTGATATAGTGCAAGATGATATAGAGAGAAGGGAAAGGGTGCCAGAATGGCTTTCATAACATGAAGAGAATTTGAGAATTTATACTCGAGAGAAGTTTCATCAAAAAGAATTTGCTGAAAAACAATTTACAGCAACTTTGCCCTTTAACCTATTTACAGGACTGTAATACAACGTCGAGTGTAGAAAAAATAAAATCTCTGAGATGTTGCATCAAAAATTTGAGAAAAATATCCCAATTTTCATCCCGAAATGGCAAAACTGATTAAAATCGTCAAATTCTTGAATGACAGGACTAATTATATCTGATGAACTGATATAACTGGTAAAGTTATTATAATTTCTGATACACGATTTCATTAAAATTAGAGCCACTTTATCGCAAAATCTGTAAAATGTTCTGAAATTAAACATGATTATTTTTAATAATTTTATCGAGAACGAAATTTTATTGAGAATGAAAATGAACAATTAGAATGAATTCTTACATGGGAAGCAAATACTCCAAAATAAATCTGATTTCTTTCCAAGACTTTTAACGACTCAAAACTTGCTAGTATTTAAAAATCAAATCGAGCAATCGCAAAAAGATTAAAATTCTTTTTCATTAGGAATGATTTGCGAATGTAGTAAGACAGGGTACTAACGTGGACAGAATGATACAATGTATTGTAAAATTACAGTGCGTATGACAATAGCCTGAACAGCGAAAAGCGAAAGTTAATTAACAGAAAATGTTGGGGAACATCATAAGTCATTAATGCATGTGACTGTAGAGCTACTCTAGGAGTTCACCGCCGTTTTCCGTTCTGGTAGTAACAGTCATGATTTTTTTGCTGTGTATCATTTATGGGAGATTGCAATAAAGATTTCTGATAAATTTTTACCATATATTCGGAATACAATTTATACGTAGAAAATAGATGTTACGCCGAAAGCAAACCAAATCGAAATTAAATTTTTACATCATGGATTCTTAAATTTAAGTGTTACCTTTTTTTTCAATGTTTTAATCTAGCTCTAAAATTTAAAATATTTGCGAATCGAATAAGTAACTATAAAAAACCTAAGAAAATTCAATATCTGAATACAAATTGACCTTGGGAAGGTGGGTGGTCCGCAGATAAACTCAGAGGTCAGCTTCGCTTTAAAGAATTTGAAACTGCTTTGGTTTTCAAAATTTCCTGAAAATTAAAAATAATAAAGAAGAAGAAAGGCGACATATCTCCATAACGTCACTTGAATGGTAGTAAATACTTTAAAGATTATTGTCAGACTTCTCATCTACTTTATTGCCGGATGAAACACACACTTAATCTTATTCGAGTATGATAAGATGAATAATAGGAAAAAAAGAATATCTTTGGGTATTTTATGAATATTGTTGCATCTTAAAGAAGTAAAATGCATCCTTGAAGCGGTAGATGGTACACTAATGTTGTGCTAGAGAGAACTCACTTCATACTCTTTTATTAAAATTGTTAACCAGAGTGGCAAGGAAAAGAGAAGGAACTAAATGATGTCTGTAATCTCCTCTCTTTCAAAAAAAAATTATTATTCAGGCAACGAGTAAACGATAAATTATTATTCAGGCAAACGAGTAAATATATATATATATATATATATATATATATATATATATATATATATATATATATATATATATATATATATATATATATATATATATATATATATATATATATATATATATATATATATATATATATATATATATATATATATATATATATATATATATATATATATATATATATATATATATATATATATATATATATATATATATATATATATATATATATATATATATATATATATATATATATATATATATATATATATATATATATATATATATATATATATATATATATATATATATATATATATATATATATATATATATATATATATATATATATATATATATATATATATATATATATATATATATATATATATATATATATATATATATATATATATATATATATATATATATATATATATATATATATATATATATATATATATATATATATATATATATATATATATATATATATATATATATATATATATATATATATATATATATATATATATATATATATATATATATATATATATATATATATATATATATATATATATATATATATATATATATATATATATATATATATATATATATATATATATATATATATATATATATATATATATATATATATATATATATATATATATATATATATATATATATATATATATATATATATATATATATATATATATATATATATATATATATATATATATATATATATATATATATATATATATATGCCGCCCACGGTTTGGTAATGGAACCCATTACCAAACGGAGGAACAAAGTTTAGGGTATATAAAGTTTCCACCCTTTTAGTGTAGTTTTCGTAGGATATTTTAGGATATTCGAGGTTTGCGAAAATTGTGGGTCAAACAGGATTGAACTGAGTTTAATGAATTGCCTTGTTTTTTTATGACGTGTGATATTTTTTTGTGATAACGTGTGATATTTTTATACCGACAGACAGTCGTAGATTTTTCAATTTCTCAGACGAAAATGAATAAATTGGAGAGCTAAAGTATTCAAAGTGGAATTTTGTCTACTAGCGCAAACAGTTATACTGGGTGTTTATGCTGACCGCGGGCACACATTTTGAGATTAGATTTATTTTATATTAGAAAGAAATACGCGCAAGAGCTATCAGGGTGACGAACTGACTCAAAATGGAAACAGACTTTTGCTGAGAGTCCCACCAAATCGACAGCAACAGGAATTAGCAAGTATGAGAGTTCATTTGTCATAAGTCCTTTAAATATTGCCTCTGTTAATCAGGCACTTTATAAATTGATCTCTTGTCACATGCCACATTTTTTAGAACAGATTTCGCAATCGGATTTGATCTGGGGTGTGCCTGCTGGTGACAAGGACCATTCCAGTTCTACAGCATCATTATATGAAATTATTCCTGCTTAACTATATTTATTGCACTGAATGTATTAAATTTTTAATTCGAAATGAGATTTTTTCATATGATGTTTTTCCTTTATCTTCTTACTAGGTTAACATTGTCGTCTTTTCCGCCCCGCAAAAGACCCTAGCCAGCTAAAGTTTTATTTTTAAATAAAATTGAATCGCGCCCATGCAGAAAATCTGCTAAAAGTTTGGCACCTCAACATTCAGTACTCAATACTTCTCTCCTTTCTTTACACGGAGCAGTCATCAAAGTTTATCCGTGATTTTCGGGGGACCTTTTTCAATCGTGGTTAGCAATTGCTATGGTAGCTGTTGTTGTTTCATATTTCAAGTATTTAAAATATAAATAATATTAAATTTATAATCGGATTGAAAAATTTGAAATTGTTGCAAATTAGTTGAGTTCAGCGATTCGGTACGAAAATATTCTCGGTGCGCTCGAATACACAAAATTGTTACAAGTGTTTTTTGTTTAACTGATGGAGGGGTGAATGAAATAAGAGGATTATTGAAAGAGCGCACGTATTGCCGTTTATTTTATTAAAAACTTAATGGCTATACATATTTTTAATTTCTCATCGTCAATTAAATTTATAATGTTTACACATAAGTTGAGGTCGTTAAAATATTAAAATGAATACAAATAATTTTATGTACGAGCTATTCTTGCCTTAATTGATCTTCTAACTAGCAATATTTTAAAACATAAAATTAATATCATATAATTCATATGTAACAACAAATCATATTATATGACTAGTCGTGTTCATAAAGTAAATTTCAATATATGAAAACATTCAATAGTTTGAAAAGTTTTGCAAGCACATTCGAATTTTCCACCCCTCCAAATGTGCCGACTAGCGCCTCTCCGGGTCGACCCTAGCTGAGCCGTTGACCGAATTAGAGGAGCAAAGCAACGTGTTGAGAATATCGAAAAGTTAAAATTGTGCGATGCTGAATTTTAAATTTAACTATGAATGACAACGGATACGGACCGGAGTTGAATATTAAAAGGGTTTGCTTGGGAACTAAATATTTGTGCGAGGCTAAATTCACGGTATTTATTATATTATGAAGAAACAGTAGCAATATATTCATTATCAGTATTGTTATATACTTGAGGATCTACCGGTTACGAGGTTCAATAAAATTCAAATTTATTGTTGCGACTAGATTATCAAGATTTTTATTCTGGTTTTTGTATCCGAAATAACACTAATAATTCATCATAGAGATATTTCCTCGGAATGTTTAAAAACATTTTTTAATTTGTTCCAACTCTTTTAATATCACTTCCAGATGGACTTATCCTCTGATGCATCATACATTTCTGTTTTTAAAGCAAAAGAAAATATTTTATATATGTTGTAGTTATAAATAAATTTAGCGACCACAATTAAAAGCTTGTCTCGGTCCTTCCTTTCTGTCAAGCCGCTTTGAGGCAAACTGTGTATGGTCCTTTTTTGAAAAAAGAAGTAGAAAAAACGAAAACAGATAAAACCAAAATAATTTACTATTGGAAAAAATCTTATTAACATATTTTCACCATATTTTATTGCTCCCACGGCGATTTATTTACCCATAAAAAGCTATAGAAACTGTCAAATGGAGCAAAGCAACAAAAAAATATACAGAAAAATAACTTAAGAAAATGTGCCAAATACGGTGTCGAGAGGAAACTTTTCCGTGCCTCTTTGATAATATATTCTCTTCCTGTCGGATATTGCGTTGGTCTTTTCTCCTTCTACACCCACTCTTACTCATTTTCGTTATAGGTAACCTCGCCGACACTCCGTCTCCAGAAGTATGTAAGTAGCGATTTGTTCCGTTTCAGTTTTAGTGAAACTCTCTTTCGATAAAGTTCGTTGCTCTTCTAGTTTTAATTTTTTTTTTGTCGGAATGAGGGCGAGTATTTTAAAAACTCGCGTGACAAACGAAAAATTTATAGCTTCTGTTGACCTGGTCGAAACCAAGGAAAACCCTAAGCAAGAAAATAAAGTAGTGGAGTCATCATTGCGAAAACAGAAACGACTCTGTCAACGACGGAGGAGCGTGTATAAGGTGACGTACCATAATTAGACTTGTCGTTGTAGGTGTATCAAACTTTCATCACCGCCACCAATATTATCATCGTCGTCTTCACCAATACCATTGACACAATCTTTATTATTGGAGGAAAAGAAGAGGTAGAAAGGATCGTCGTTTTTGGCAATAAAATCCACTGCAATTATTTAGAATGTTTATACGCTGCATATCGTCAAATACTTATATAATGATATATAATAATCAATACCAAAGACAACGAAATTCGGAAAAATTAAAGAATAACGTTATTGGCGTTGTTGAGAATGCTACTTCTAAACCTACATTTTTCGAGGAAGTGAAATAAAAAACGATATTTAATAAAAAATCAGTTTGGCAATTGAACTTCTCGTGACAAATTAGGCAGAAGGATTGAGAATTTGCCATCGTAATTGCCGTACTTTGGTTTAAGTTCAACTGTTATTTTTACTTTCCATGCAACTTGATAACAATTTAAACAAAACAGCATTTGAATTAATACCAAATTGCACTGAAATCCCCAAATACTTACTCATGAATTGCACACATTTCAAACACGCAAATAAGTTCTGCCCTCCCCTCCCCTTTTAAATGAAAGCAAGGGTGGCATAAATGCAGGTACCTAAACAAATTGATTTCGTGTTCAAAGCAATTTTAAAATTTCCTTGAAAAGGATATTGTTCTGGAATATGATTAGGGATCAGTATTGAATCAATTATTAAGGATGAAATTGAATTTAGTGATAAAATACTATATTTGAAAATAGTTTTCTACAAACAAATTCCTCTCCTTTCTTTGTCCCACACTCCATACAGATACCCCCTCCACCACCCACCACAAATGTATAGCTTTTCTAATTCCAAAATTTGCAGGAAATGGTGCTGATGGTATTCAATACACGACTTCGAAACACGACATCGAAAAAGAAGACAAAGAACAAAGACAGAGAACATCTAAGGGTTCTCAAGTTTCCGTCTGAAGTCCCCGCAACTGCTTCGTTGGATTCCTTGAAATTTCTGCTGCGCTCAGCCAATCGCAGAAGAATGTTGATTTGGGTTTACATGGCTTCATGTCGTGCTGTTGCGACTCCAGCATGTCAAATAAAAAAACTGAGCCACAAAAGAGTACGAAGTTAGGGGACATGGATGATAAGAATGGAACAGGTGAGAAAAAGTGTTTTTACATGCAACACTCATTAAAAAGCAATTGTTATGATATGTTTTTTCAATATTTGCTTTATTTTCACTGAAAATTTCCTAACAAATAAATAGGATTCCATATCCTTTTTGTAACAAATTCTGTACTCAAGCAAGTCGCAGGATATAGAAAACTGCTTGAAAAAAATCTGCTTGCCTTTCTTCGTGTTTTACAAGTAAATATATATTTTAAAATTAACAAATATTTCATACATCCGGGGTATTGGTCTGCCTTGAAACGTTTGCATAAGCCGAAATGTTAATTTCTAACTGTAAATTTCTCTTTAGTGACTTTAAATTATTATCGTTACGAAAACGACACTAGTTGAACTAAACTCCGATTGATTAAATATCATGATTTAAACGCCTCTATCGATTCTGTCGATTTGTCGAGAAGTCAGCCTTGCCTTCTTTTATTTTTAATACTTCACGCCATATGGAATAGGGTATATGTACTTATTTCTTCCATTTGTAACGCATTAAGGAAGGCATGGTAGGTGTAGAGAAGTATATATATTCGTGCTTAGAGTTACCACCCGTATAATTCAAAATGTAAAAATAAATGTGGTCGCCCGCTATGAAAACTTCGGATTGCAGGAGAACAGAAGTGAAATTTTACGAGAATATTCTCTGCCCTCATAGGCTATTTTTTCTTGAAAATGGACGAGAGATATCAGGCCAGTGCCACGCCTACGCTTTAATATTAAAACGTCCTTTTTTTGGGGATTTAAATCATACATTTCTATTACGAGTATTTATATTATACGAAAAGGTCGAACGGGGTCAAACCACATGATCCTGGCGGTCACATTTGCGACAAATGGCCATACCCTCCCTCATTCGGAATGCCGATCGTTCCTTTGAATTTCTTACAACTTTTTGGATAATTTTGTATAGGTTTTTCTACTCCGCCATTTAGTAGTGTGTATTTTCGTCTCATTAACTGTTTCGCAAGGATCTAGAATTATTATATCCGAAATTATTATTTTTCTCAATTTTTGTTCAGAGCTTTTGATAATCACATCAGACGAATGTCATGGTCCATTTCATTTTTCAATTCGACTTATATGACCTTCACATAAAACGGGTAACCTACCTAATTGGTTAAGATCTAAACCCAGTCATAAACCCAAGTTTGCTACATTAAAATTGTTGTTGTGAATTTTTGATAAACCGGATAATATTTTCGGGCTTACCAGTTCACAGCCCCGATTCTGAATTTGGACTGAAACTCTATACCTTTGTTGGCAGAACTTGATAAATATTGCCTAAAGTTACGTCAAAATTTCAAGTTGACGTATTTTAATTTGTTCTACAGTATGAATGAATTCTTGTGCGGGTGTGTGTTTTTTTTTTTGTGTGTGAGTGATAATTGATTGAAAGACTCCTCACGCTGACAGAGCGGACCTTGGTTATCGTATGTGAACACTCAGTCAACTGATCGATGCTCGAAAGCACAAACCCAGGTTTACTTTTTGTGTGAATATGCTATCATGTTGGCCTAAGTCGAAATTTCAGGAATCAAGGAAAGCTTCGTTTTGATTATTCGCCTTTAATAAATTGGGAAATGAAGAGCATCCGTAATTTATGGTATCGATTTCCACATATATGAAGGCCAGGTAGAGGGTTTCAAAGTGCAAAGTTTCAAAATTTCGACCACCATATAACTCATCGGCAAAATTATTATGTCAAAAAGGTCTTCTATACTGTTCTTGAATAACTCGAAATCATCGAGAAACTTTAAAATTTCTTAAAATAAAAATTTCTTAAAATCAAAAAATTATCGTTCGGCTGTAACCGCGATATCCGCGATATTCGGCTGTAACCGCGATATCTATTGACAGACAAGTTAGCAGACGGAAAGTGATCTTGAGGAAGAATATATGTATATATTTTCCTTTACCTACCAGACCTCCTTTAATGCGTTACACACGGAAGCACAAAGGGAATATTCCACACCCTTATCCCTCCTGGTGTTCTGTAAAAATAGGAACACTGCACTTTGTTAAAACAAAAACAGAGTTTTTCAGTTACCCGCTAAATATCTTGATTATGCCTCTTTGTCGTTCCTCTATGGATGGACTTACGAAACAAAATAAGGGAAGTGACCCGTAAAACAGCAGACAGCGCGTGACTTTAACTCTTGGACTCCTTCTATGGATTTTGTCTTTCACACTTCACAAAATCCACTTCGCTATACTTGCATGTTTGCAATTGCGGGGGTTAGTGAGAGGGTGATGCAAATATTCCATATTATTTCGTAAACTCCGTCGTGTGGGAGAAGAATCAATCCATCAAATCAAAATATTTGGATAATTTGGCTTTAAAAGTGGGGAATAGTACATAAGTAAATATATTTAGTATTAATGCCTACAATTGCACATAAAATACTGATTCCCGGCGCCATGTATTAGTTACAAAGCATTAGTGCGTAAAACAAAATGCGATTTTAGGCATCCGGCGTCGTCCCTGCCATAGCTCATTGCTGAAAGGGTTGCGAAGCCATTATGGCAGCACTAACGCATCTTCGTTCTCAACTGTTTATGCGTGGCTAACGCATAAATTTAATTCTTAGTTAAAATTTGCAAATGAAGCGCTTTCCTAAACACAAATTTAAAAAGCGGAGTTAAAGTACGTTTACACCGACTACAAATAACTCATTTTGACTTCAAGTCCAAATGCGAATTCGGTTAGGTGAACGAAAACAACAACAATCCCGTTGCAGACTATGAAATTGCGCATATGGAAATAAATCGCATTTTGGTCGGCTGTGAAGCAAATGTGAATAATACTACACTTCTTCTTTTATTAAACATAGCTTGTCCGTCCGCAATTCGCCACTTAAAAAAGTCAAACGGAAAATCAGAAACAGGCAAGTAAATTATTCACAGAATTTCACAGAAGCGTGTTTCGACCTCGACAATTGATCTGGAAACGGAGAACTGCACGAAAATTCCAGAACTGAAAGTTGCGACTAAATTTTGCGTATGTATAAATCCCTCGCTCATTATTAAATAATGAGCCAAATATTTTACCTCAACACAACTGCCAGTTACCAATTACAATCCGGTGTAACCGTTTTCAAGTGCCTGATTCGCATTTAGAATCAGTGTAAACGTACTATTACGTTTCTACTCTAGCACGAGCAATGAGTCGTTAGGAATCCGCTGTAAAAACTTCTGGAATTAAATTAGGGTCATCAAATGGACTAAACGGTAAAGAAGGGTGAATTTTCAAAAAATTATTAAAAAGCAGTTACCAAATTCGACACAGAAAGCTCAATGAAGATTCTTGGGAGAGTATTTGCTCGTACATAATGTCGTAATGGGTGGCATCGAGTTTACGATTTGCATTACAAAGCGGTTGGTACTTCGGCTCAGTTTTCAATTAAATAAATTTGGGTTAAAAGAATTTTCAAAAGACGGCGACGACATAACTGGTACAAACAGAAAAGCATGAAAAGAGAATACAAGAGTTTCCTTCCCTGCATAATTTTTCTAGGTAAAACGTCATATTGACTAATTATCAAAAGAATAATGAGCTGCTGGGGATTCTTTTCCGACGATTTTCCGTCGATTAGCGGCATAACCGAGACCATCAGTTTGTGGCTGTTTACCATTTCGATGCATCTTGACTGTGGGGCAAATATAAAGTCCAAGAATTTATTCCAACGCCCATATTTAATAACGAAGGGTTTTAATTAGGATTTAATCACGGCAGCAATGAACACGGATTACCGAGTACGACGCAGAGAGCGGATAAGGTGAAAAGCTGGAAAAACTGAAAGCAAGCTTAACAGAAAGGAAAGTGTTGGTTTCTCGGAAAGAGAAATAATTGAAAATAAGGATAGATTGTGAGAGAATAAGTGGAAGAAATAATGATAATATAGAGGAAGAAAGTTTACTGATGAAGAAACCGAATAATTTTAAACAAAATATATCTCAATTAATTAAAGTTTCTGCCAACCAAAACCAACATCTCCGATGAGTTAGAAATTTCTTTCCGAAAGACTAAAATCGAGATGATATACACTCACTGAATGACGAAGACAAACACGAAACGAAATCAAATGCGTATAATTCCATTATTCCATCACTTTTTCGTTCCATTTCGTCTTGTTTTCGTATACTCGCTAATGTTTATGGCTGGATTCTAAGGGATATTCTAGGGAAGTTTTTAAAATACAAAAATTCATTTCCCGTATACAATGGCAATATCCTCGATCTATCAGCGATTCAAATAATACATATATAGCAATATATTATATAATAACAAAATATGTCCATTTCGCATAACAATTTCATTGTTACGTATCATGGAGGCTGTTTAATCTTGCATAATAAAAATGTTTAAGATGGCTTTGACGAATTTAGTGGCGAATTAGATAGAAAGAATATAAAATATATATGATATTTATTTAGAGAAAAAATAGAAATAATCGTTAGCAAATAAATCTGAATTATATTCCGAGATGGTTTGAAGAGTTATAAATACTTTATATCGAATTATAAAGAATCTGGTTACAAAATAATCTCGTCGATATATTTATATTTTATTAATATTGAGATATATTTAGTTATTTATTTATATTTTTTGGCGTAACCTTACAACATAAATCTATACCAGCATTGGTCGACGGGCAACTGGAGTATTTTGTCGAAAACTTTCTGTCCTCTCCGAGTTTGACAATTTTTCGCACGGAAGTGAGTTTACATTATTCCGGGAACTCGTCATAATTCCTAAATAAGTATTCGAAAATACCAACAAAACAACGATTTTGACATTTTCGTCCTGGGAAATTTTTTCACTTTTTCATCTTAACATAATGCAGACCTATCAAACTCACAGAAAACATAAAATAAAATTCCAAGAATTCCTCCAGTTTTGTTCTCGTTTCGTCTTTATATTATATTGCTGTAAGTTATAAAATGTTGCCTGTATTTTTTTGGCATTTTATAATGATGCATGATTTCCGAAGATAAATTTCCGCATTTGCGGAGAGTCTTTTGAGAATTGTTCAAGGTAGGGTAGACAGGACAAGACGTTGTCTTTTACCTATCACACTTTCATAACAAGCTCAAACGCTTAATTAAGTTAAACGTCTAATTAAATTAACATAACAAGTCGGTCTTTAAAAATAAATTAACATAAAAGTAAATTGATTTGATATCTAACTCTTGGGGTTCGATTACCGCATATCCCTTGGTTCCTTCCTTAGGATCCTAAGAAATTTACACCGTTAGCATGCTGGATAGGCGAACTCATACGATACGACACCTAATATTTAATATACGAAAGGACATATACTTTAATATACGAAAGGACACAAGTCGAAAATATTTTTGGAAATGATTTTATTTTTACTTCAGTTAACTTCGCTGTTAAAAAGCGGAAGCATCAACTCTGTTCTTGAACTCTGTCATAATTTGGCACGTAACGCCTCATCATCTGGTGAATCATCAACAAGTCGTCATGCTATGTTTATATATATAGCAGCATTCGCTGTGCACAATTGAAGGGCCGCATAATAATCTACTTGGTTGCGGTGGCCCTTTATTCGCTGTCTACCGTCGCGTTGGATGCACGACGATCATCTTACAATACAATACAATGCTATGTTTCCGGGTGCCATCCCACATTCAGTGGAAACAGCGTTGATGATTATGGCACACGTGACACATCTTAACAAAACGAGTCACACTTAAGAACAGAGAAATATGATGATATATCATTTTTTCGTAAAAAATGGGTAAATAGTATGCGCACTTTTTCTGACAAAAACTCTCAGAGACAGTCATCGATGCGTTGAATTTTAAGCATATGACGGTCATTAGATAGTACCACTTGCATACATTGGTCGCTCTTGCTGTTATTAAAGAAAAAACATCAGCGTTGCAAATTTTATCAAATTTTAAAAACATAAAATATACAGATTAATTTTGGGCCCCTTTTTCCACACAGGGATAATTTTTCTTTATATTTAAGCCACCCCAAATAATAGGCCTCATATTCCTTGCATTGCTGGTTCAAACAGATGTCATGGTTGTCCTTGACATTCGAGGAGGTATGCTGACATTTTGCGGGTTCGTGGTTCTGGCTATTTCTAACACACCGGTATTTCGTGGCAAAATGTAATGAAACATGCCCGATATTTTTGCATTTACGACAGTGTTCAATTCTCTTAAGCTTACGTCACTAACACACTTTTTCGTTTAAGAGGATTTTTTGAAAATAAACGGGAGTGTCACTCTTTTGTGAAGCCCCTACGATGAAGTATTGAATGTATTGTTGGAATGTACAGCTTTGAATGGGTTATTGATATCACGTTGACACCTTTATGTTGCAGTTCTTCTAGGATCTCGTCCATCGTGTGAGAATTGTCAGCTCCCTTGAGTACCAGTGGTTTACGGTCTCCTTTCTATGCGCGCATTATACACATAATAAACAGAGGATATGATAAGCCATTATTGTTTTCTTCATTTTTATTATGTTCAATCTATCACTGGCGTAATTTTTGTATTAGGTTGCTTGCCTTTTTAAAATTTTTTTATTAGGTTGCTCTCAATCCAGTTTGTTTCAAATTTTGAAACTCAAATGATTTAAAACTAACATCCCGGCAATAAGCCATAACCATTTGTCTTCCTGAATAAACTAGCCAGCCACGCCCCTGCTCTCCCTGAGATAGGAAAGTTGGATGCATTCAAAATTTCGGTACAAACTTTGAAATTTATTTTAATTTAACTTCGCGATAATCTAAAGGCTTGAGATTTTAACCATGTGTCAAAAACTGTTGGCAATGCAATAACAGACATGACTAATCAACTCGCGCGAACTGGGGACGAACGATTTTGGGCCCCTTTCCGAAAAAGTTTGAAATTGTTTTTAAACTAACTTCCTGATGAAGCAAAGGCTCAAAATTCTAACCGCAGCTCGGATCTGGATGACAATACTATAATAAGTATTTTATTTTTTTTTGTATTTACTAGCTTGTTCCGCATAATGTATATGATTATTAGACTAAGGCAAAGTTATTCTTTCCTCTACTCTACTTTTACGCTTCACATTTCTTTCTCTTTTACTTCTTGTCGGGCTGTTGCGATCATGATAGATACGACTTTGCCTTTGACGATTTGTTGTAAAATAAATACGTTGCCGACACGTCGGGCATGAGGTAAATCGAGTGACGTATCTGTGAAAATTAGTCAACGAATTGGGGGCGAACAAAAAATGATCATTGAATTCACACAGGAAGAAGGTGTAAATAGGCAGAGAGTGGGGCCGAGGGAATCCTTTATTAATTTAATGTGGTAAAGTTTAGTTATTTTTATTTGAGTTGCTAATGCAGCATTAAATAATTCTACTGCTAGGAGAAGTAAATTGCTAACATCGGTAACGACATCGTTTATTATCTTGATTTGACACATGGACGGACATATGCTACCAGATGCGTATCTGTACCTTTTCTAATATAATCCCCATGGTTGTGACTTAATGCCACAACGGTACCAGTTTGATCTTACTGCGCAAGCGCAACATTTCATTTGTTTGAAATAACCATAGCCGTCGATCGTTACTTGGTTCCGCATAACAAAATATTTATTTGTTGATTTTTGTACAAAATACTTTGTATTTTACCACAGTTGTTATTGTTGTTTTTTTATTGCTGCGTTTGCGTCAATAATGGGGCAACATTGTCGTTAATATGCGTAAAGGCATTCGTATAGATCGGTGGCAATCTTTTGTGTGTTTAATTGGTGAGAACGCTTTTACGATGCGGCGCAAATCAAGCTGTCATAATTTAAACTTTAAATTTATTGATACTTAAAGAATACAAAGAACCAGAAGTGACTGGAACATAAACAGGACGGTGACAAACGGTATTCAACTGTCGTTGTAGGTTTGATTAAATATATTACTGATTCATGATACTGAAAAAAGGAAGGAACGCGAAGGAAGAATTATTTTGGTAATATCTTATTTTTATGTTCGAGAATTCTTGAGGTTTCGTTTACATCTCTTTTTACTCCTTCTCTTAGTTTTAAATAATTTTGTTTGCAATTCTCCTGAAAATCTTCACGATATTTTATTTTACCGTGCGTGTGCACTCTGTATTTAGCTTCACAAATATTTACCATTATATTAGGTTTATATTATATAATATCGTTAACAAGAAATCCTATCGACATGCCTTTCTTATTCGCAATTGATAATGATAATGCATTTCGCCAATTCTCGGACAACAGGAAAGTCTTTATTTCGGCGATAAAAATCAGAAACTAATAAAAATTGCAACAAACCTAATATGTGTAACTTCCTTAAATTCTAATCGCGGTGTTTGATGTCATAATCTCCAAATCCAAATCGAATACCGGAGAAGGACGCCAAAAATTCAGTAGATTTTATTAACAGCCGTATTCTGGTTGATTGACTAAGCTTTGACACCACATTGACAGGGCATGAAGAACAAATTTATCGATTGACAGTTGCCAAGATTTCGTATTCTGGCAAAAAAATTAAAGCTCTCTTTTGTCAATAGCAAAAGACCACATGACAGCTGATTAATTCTTCAATTGTGTCGTTCTCAACAAAAATAAAAATGGAAGAATTCATCTTATTGCTTGTAAAAAGCGACGAAGAGAAACGGATGCAAAAGATACAAAGGCGTCGTTTTTTAAGACACCTCCGCGATAAGAACGACCTGTTTCTATTGCAGGAAGAAATTTTTGTAAATAATTTCCGGGTCAGCAAATCTCTTTGCTATAAACTAATTGGCGTCACTTGAAATTCACCATGTGTGGTGAACTCTCAGAATTTTTCTGGTGTCAAGTTCTCGCTAGATTACCATGATTTACTGAGCTTGACAAGTTCATTGACTAGCATCTTGACTAGACCTCTGTCAACTTGATAAGCAGAATTCGGCTGTAAATGTTTGTCGTTTTTTCTCTATGAAAGCAAAAATAAAGCAAACGAAATAATTTTCCCCGAAAACCGGAAGCTCCTTTAACTGTACTCTTTGGCCTTTTGGTTTGGAAACAACCGAAGAAGTGACGTGAGGCAGGATGTAGCTTATCAGAACGTCTACATGCAATGATATTTATCAATAAAAATCTCAGTAATCCTAAAACAGGTCAAGAAAAAAAATGAAGAGAAAACGGATTAGACGAAAACTCAACGGTTTTTATGGCAAAGATTAGCGAGTATTTACGTATGTAACTGCCTAAGAAGCTTTCCGGAAAGCTGGTTTCCGATATTTCATCGGAATCGATCGGAACAAACTTTTATTGAGTTACCAATTAAAAACTTGCTGCAGTTGTGGGTGCGCTTATGTGGATCTTACAGAAAGAGAGAGAGAGAGTGAGAAGCAAGAGGAACATGTGGGGAAATTTATGAGAAAACTTTCTCGTCGGCGACTGCATGTAGATAAAATCTTTGTAGTATCCTCTTGAACAACACTTTTAATGCACTGCCGTGGCGACTCTGAGACGACAATTCTGAATACTATTAACAAAGCAACCAACCATAAAACGTGACATAAAATTACTACAAATATGAATGAACCTGTTGCTTTGACTTGATTATAACCTATCGACATCTCTTCACTCGAGCAACATTTAACTGAAATATTAAATAAAAATCAAAATCGACGAATTAAGAATGTAGCTTACGGCGCCGCTGAGTAACGCGAATTGATAACATCAGCAGAGTAGCAACTGCCACTCAATAGAGGTATATTTTAACACATAATAGAAAATACAATATTTAAACAAAAGAAGAGGCATTATTACTTTCGAACGGAAGCCCTAAGCAAAGAAACCCTTCCTTCCTAGGCCTTCTGCCGAATGTACTAGTGACTCATTTATTGTTTACATATTGTGTTTTCTATTATATGTTGAAATATGTCACTACTAAGAGACAGACGTAGTTATTCATAATTTGTGTTCTTCGTAAACCTCCGGGTCACTGTGTGGGTCAGGCGGCCACAAATCGGTAGAAGGAACACCATCGAAATTAAAACCGGTCCTAAAAAAAGTCCAGATAACTCTTCCGTTGCCAAATGAGCGCATAAGCATTGTCCTGCCAGGCAAAGAATGCTGATGATGAATATTTTATTATAATGAGAAGAGAAATGCATTTTAACTAAATGCATTTAATTATAAAAATTAAATGAATTTCCACACGATTGCACGTCGAAAAACTTATTTTCGGCATTCCTCAAGTAGTTGCGGTCGAGAAGTGGAAAATCAGTGTGCGGATGGAATCTGAATGCAACAAAAATCTTTCTTCAACTCAAAAAAAAAAACGAGTTGAAACAAATAAAACAGAAATAGATGCTGTGAGAGGGGATGCAGCAAGGAGGAGGTTTGAAAATCCTTGAGTTTGGTGTGGTCATGGTGTGGAACATCACTTGCTGCCTCTAGCTCGATCGATGTCGCCGGATATGCATTTGCGTACTTTTTTATACGAACTCAAAAAGTTCTCATTACGCATTTCTTGTAGTTTCTTGTTATTTTTGCAGTCATTGAACTGCACAAGATATTCCTGAACGAAAGCGCCATTCTAGATGCAAGTACTCCTGGCAGTAGCCAGCTTGAGGAATGAGTTACTGAACGTACATAGTAAATCGCCATTAGAAAATAGTACACTTCCTACTTGCTTTCCTCCCAGTTTTCTAATACCCGGCTTCATCTCTGTCATTCTCACCATTATAATAAACGCCCCTATGTTCTGCATGAAAGTTGTTATGCATCATTTTTCAAGAATTTATTGCGTCATCGTATTTCCCTTCTTACTATTATTATCTTCGTACGAGTACCGTCATTGCGGTTTGTTTATTCGTTCAATTGTTTGACGGGGTGTGCTAGAAGAATTATGAGAGTCCTGTCTTTGTGAGGTCTGATATCTGGTGCTTGCCTTTGGCATGCCCTGCCACGGAGTGCATAATATTTGTAATTGTTTGCAATTTTAACATTACGCAATAACTAAAAGGATGCAAGAGAGACAGGAGAAAGAGGAAGGATGACTGACACGAAAGTGGTTCGCGGTGAGGTATTTGGCTTGACTGATGACTGATTAGGGACAACTACGAATTGAACAATATGCTTGAATGGAGACTGCGTTGCAGATTAGAAGGGCGGGAGAGTACGAACAAACAAATAAGAAAAATGCGGAACGAAGAAATTGCAGGGTATGCTAATGGTACTGGAAAAAGGGTATCAAAGGGTGAAATATATAAAGCCGCAAATTATTAACAAGTCAATAATCGAGCGTAGAATCGATTATAAGGATTCATGACGCCAAAAAAAAATTAAATCAAACATGATTGCTGTTTTATTATACTCTAGTGATCTAAATCTTCAATGATATTAATTTAATAATTTAAACGTGGTCTTGAATTTAATTAAATTATCATCGTATTGATTTACCATCATCATTACTATCATAAAAATAGAAATAGTAATAGTCCTTTACATATATAATCCCGTTAATATCATTTCGGTTAAATAATTGATGCAGTCTTCTTCATTCTGATCGTTATCATCACTCTCTTCCAACATGATTATCCCTCTTACCATCAGGAACGTTATGATCATTAGACATCGAATCAAACAATCATTATCATCATTCAACTCAACCGTTTTGTCAACATTAATCAGTCAGAACGAAAATGAAGATGATAACGAATGTATTGAATACTTTATAACAGCCTCCGGTTGCTCTTAATTTAATTGCCAATTCATTTGAAAGTAACTTTGATAGCGAAGGTTCGTTCGGGTATCCCTGAAGATGGTTTCTCCATTATGCTTTCCCGCAAAATATGACTGGCGGCAAAGCATGACTGACGTTAATTTTTTGTGCTAAAGCCATCTGCGAGATTAGTGTTACCTTTACTTTTCATGCTGGCGTTCACTTACTACAATTGCCTTCGCTCTTATTGGTGTAGTAGCCGTCGTTGTTTTTGTTATTTTGGTTAAATCTTTTAAATACAACAAAACAACAAAAGCCGTACAACGGAAACAAAATATGTAAAACGTAAGTATATGTTTTGGAGGATTTGTTCATTTTAAATATTTGTCAACATAAATCTCTTTACTGAACTGCGCTCCCTTTAATGTTGTTGTTTTTGTTTTAGCTTTCTGTATGCGTTGAAATTGTAATATGAAAGTTGGTCCAATACTGGTCACGTCAATGATGACGACAATGACGTTGTTGCGTGAGCTTTCTTGTTTGCTCAACGATAATATCCGCAGTTAAAATGAATGCAAACATTCTACATCGCACCATCTAGTTCTGCCTGATATTCCGCCGTCTTAATTAGTGCAATAATTCTATATCCCGCACCAAATACGCCACACATTCGCAAATATATCAGTATTTGCAAATATAGAAGGGAGCGTTGCGATTGCCTGGGGAACCTACCCGTTATTCCGCATTTCGGTATTCGATTATTTCACCAAACACAAGTATGAATACTTGAAGCAAATAATGCTGTAATTAAGTGTCCTGAATTAAGTGTCCTGCTCGATTCTTGCTCATTTTGGGTATTTTAGTTTAATAAATCAAGCGTGAAAAACAACACAGTAATAAAAATTTCTTACAACTTGTTAACTGATAATACCCATCGTTAATTCGTCAAGCACATAATTTTTTCACAAACAGTTTCCATGCTGTTGAATTCTTACACAAATTCGTTGTGACAATAAACGATTATCATAAATATCAAAATCGAAATCAACATCACCACGGTCATCATTATCATCAGCATTAACCGCATTAATAGCTACAACCTCATTCGGATAAAAGTATCAGGCTTCGTCGATGCCATCATCAAGAAAGCATCAATGTCACCATACTAAATGCCATCAATACTAAGTTTCGTTAGATGTAAGAATATTCGTTTCAAGACGATGACGATTACAGTTTACACTTCAACGGAAATTAAGCGGACCGGATCATCTTCCAAAGGACATTCTTCTGCTTAGCTGTTGCTCGCCTCACCCTAGTCAGTCCTATCGACCCCACAAATTTCATAAAATTATTGGTATAAATAAGCATTGTAATTCTGTGAAGGAGGCGAGCTGAGCCACGCCGAGCCGAGCTGAGCTGACATCACAGCAGTCATCTGAAAATTCTTCATCCCAATCTTTTCAGTCAGTCATAATTTTTTACTATTATTGTCACTTCAATCGAAGCATCACTGATTATCAATAATGACCCCCGATAAAGTTAAGGAAGCTTATACTTTGGATATGCCTTTAATATTTGGTATCCCGATATCGACGGTTTGAGCGAATTATCTTTTCTACGCTTTAGCTAAAGTAAAGTAAGTTTAGATAAAATATCGATTTTCTATGTAATTAGAATTCGAACAAAACTAACATTGTGTTATTCGAATTCAATTTTTTGTATCTTGTTCGACTAAGTGTTCGGAATGTTCGTAAGAGTTCGGAATTTTTATTTGCGTCTATTATGATGCTATCGAAGGAATCCACTTCGCCCTTAAAGTCTTCGATTTACGTGAGCCCATGTGCAATAACTGGTTTCATTTGTTTCTGAGCTCAATATGTGCATTTTAGCCAAAAGAATATCTATGCCATGTCTTCTACTTTGGTTCCTACTCACTCCCTTTCCTTCATGGGCGATTATTATTAGAGCTCAACATACATTAATGTCTCCTTCGATTATTCTCGCGACGTTCTTCTTCATATTGCATAATATGCAAAACTCAATTTGTAATTGTTGATGAATAGATTTTTCTTAACACGCGAGTTTGTATATTCATTATCATCATCATTATCATACAGCATAAATTGTAGTTGGACACACAGAGAATGAAAGCAGGCGCTGAAAATGGCACATTACCAAAACCGAAGGTCTCCAAACCGAACTTGACGGGGGATGACGAAAAAACATTCTGAAATATAAAACTGTCGGAAATCTGCACGTATATCGGGAGCCAATATTTCGCAAATTTTCGAGTTGATACAAAACTGTTCTTGGACCTATCACCAGCAGTCAGAAGTAAACAGGAGCAGTTGAACGAATGGTGATGAATGCAGGTCAGACACCCGCTTTTCGAATAATCTTTCTCGATACGCAAAAGACTCAGTAAATGAGTGGTCACCATCAGGTATGCTTTGAAATTGTGAATTTTAATTGCTGATTGCTAATGATGTTGTTGTCGTCGATTGTTATCGATTGCCTTTTAGAAACTCACGTGGGCCGACCAAATATAATAACAATCGTTATCCAACCATTGCCCCATTTCACAGTATTCCATTTATAATTATTCTGCGGAGACGACAAAAGCGACAAATATTTGATTGAAAACACGTGACTGATTGTTCGGTCTGGTTAGTTCTGACTTTATCTAAGCTTCATTTACCGAATAACCTCTTGCGGGTCATCAGTTTAGCGGGTCATCAGTGAATTGACTTTCGAACGTTTAGAGCTCATTTCGTTTTGCTAACTTTAGTAAATAAAGCGGAAGAGAGCTGTGAATTAAGAATGAAAACAATATAAGAAATAATAGATTAAAATTTGCTTTTATTGCTTCAATATTGTTTTCCCAAGGCGGCAGTGCGTAGCTATTGCAGCGTATTTCAGTACGACGAATATGGACCTTTTGTTTCCCAAAAATTTCGTTTCCTAAATTTAAATCTATTCCTTCTGTTTCGCTCGTACTTCACAGCCACTTCTTTCCACCAGAAGAATAATCAAAACAATCTATCAAATTAGTCAACACCAGTTACTCATGAGGACCAAAATTGTATGCAATAAATCCTCAAATAGCTGCAGAGATGGTCATTTAAAGTAAGCCTCCAATTTGTAAAACCTCCCATAAATATGTGTGAGGATTATTATAATTGAGAATTCTTGAGGATTATTGCAAGAAAAAAGGATTTTTTCGAGCCTTTTTTAAAAACGGAAAAAGAAATTGTTAAGCCTTGGTATGAACCAATCGGCGATGGTAGTAAAAGAGCTCCAACATAATGAGTTTAGCATCCTTAAAAGCTTCGATTCGCCTTTGGTCCTGGTTGAAATATTTCCCACCCCCCACAAAACAAACAACACATTAGTACATAACTCTCATGTTCATAAATTAGAGAAATATTGAAAAGATAGAATTCTAGTAAAAAACGCCTCCAATTTTAAAAAAGAGGAATAGTAAATCGCATAGAACATAATTATGGTAACAAACAATCCTCTCAAATTATCACTAGCGTCTGTTGGTTACGCAGTTTTAATTATGTTTTAGAAATGTCCTTCCTCTAAAACTCTCCTTAATCTCTTCATTCCTTTAATTTATTGAAAAATACTAAGAACAATCAAGACCAAGGTCATTATAACGTCAATTATTGTATTTACAATTATTTTATATCCCCGAAAATCATAAATCCGGCTGATATGTAGTTTTAGTAACAGCTTTTCGCAAACATATTGAAAAATGGTTGACGTCTGAAAACCGATACTGCAGTTTCAATACGTTTACAATGATATCATATTTATGATGAAAGTGATTGCATTGATGACAACGAAAAACTCGATTCCTTTCTATCCGATGCTCACTTCGGAGAGGTAACATATTTAGCTCCCCAACCCAACCCTAGGGTGAGGTTACTGTATAACATTTGCCATTTATCCTTCTTTTAAAGAACATTAAATATTACAATTAATATCGATGGATCAGCCCTTTGTTTATCACAGCGTCACTTCGACCCTTGCTGTTTCTTCAAAACCAATCGAAATAATTGCAATCATGCCGAAAGTGCGTCCGGGGTACACCCGCTGTTTCTGGTCAACCTTCTTCCTAAATCCTGTCAGAACGAACCTCAACGATTTCACCACTATTATGGTGGCGATGAAGATGTGGCCAGCACAATGATTACGAATATGAAAGACACATGGGATTTACCACTACTATCACGGACTGACAAAACACCAAATGGCATGGGTTGATTGGATGTGTTAAACTTTCGATATTGAAAAATGATCCGATTATGAAATTGAAGAAGAAACTAAAGCCAAATGGCAGCAATAATGTCCTTGTTTGACATCGCCACTGACCTGACGATTTTTTTGTGGTGCAACAGTTTTTTCGATGGACAATTTTTACTGTTTTTTTTATTTTTCCTTCCGATTATCCGATGATGAACAACTCTACCTACCATACATCCATCATATTTTCGATTCTATCCAAAAGGGGTTAAAATTAAATTGTTTGAGGGTTTTTTTGTTTTTTCGACAATCATTTTGATTGCGTTGATTATGATGTATGAATCCGTTGAAAAGAGATTCCTATATTTTGTTCCTTTTCTTATTGTTGTTGCTTGTTTGTTGTTGGTTTCAATTTGGTTGGCATCATTTTTCATAGCTAATGAAATTGAAAAATAGAAAATCAAGCATAAAGAGCATCCATCTCGAAATGTACCAAAATACGCCGAGTTTACCGGATATGTGGTGATGTCATTTCTGTCTGAATTTAACCGCAATGGGTCGGTTACTGTTTTTGCATTATCACTCAACCGCTCAAGCCAAAAGTAATAACATCATCAACATCCTTGCCACGATATATACGCTTATGGGTTTCGTTCACATTTACGATACATAAAAAAATTCCAAACATGCGAGAGATGGAAGTTAAATTTTTTAAATGAAAACACAAATATCGGTTGTATAAATTATTAATCATGTGTTTCGACACATCGTTATATTGATGTCATATCAGCACAGTATCGATACAATATGGCACCCCGTATTCACACTCGACTGTACGTGCATTTGATTTGATGGATATTCGTAACAATTGTTGTTTTGATGATACTATTGTTGTTGTTATTGTTTGCCACTATAGGTTATAACTGGATGAGTCACGTTTACTTTAGACAACGCAACGTAAATTATATTATGTAATATTTGTGTAATTAATTAATTTATATATTATGTTTTTTAAAAACTAATTTATGTTTACTAATTCAATTAATTGCGAATTTATCTAATTTAATAAGTTTACTAATTTAACTAATTTAATACTATGGTTTTTTTGACAAAAAAATTTTGTCAAATCCTTTCAAAACGAATTGGCCCTATCCGAGCCTTTTAGAGATACGAATCGGGTGACGTTCCGCAATGATGACTGTAAAGGCTATACATTCAATTAATTTTAAATATTAGAACTAATTCTAAATTATTTGATAAATATATCATCGAAGTTTTAACGAGGTTAAATATTTTGGTTATCAATTAATAAAGTTTCCGGGCTCGTGACTAACGGTGCGTGTAAGCGTGCGTGTAAAATTTGCATAAAATTTGCAAATTTTCATGGCCGGCAAGTGAGTTAAAGCTTATCCTGACTGATATTGTTGCTCACAAACTTTTACCCAGAGCAATTTGGTATCTTCACGCATTGGTCAATTGGATGCTTTCTCATCACATACAAAACTTTGCAAAATTAATATCAGAGAGTTCAATATGATAGTAAAATTTAGTCAATGAAGCTTGAAGAGATTTGATAAATGAGCTATTCATTGTGATAGTCACATAATTTTTTTCGTGAGTTAACAAACAACATCTTACTGAAGAATACCATAAAGGGACTTTTATGCCTCAAAGGAATCATAAAGGGGATTTTATGCCTCAAAATTAGTCACGGGCTGTGAGAACAATTTTGAGTTGTATACCAAGATAATTTCATTATTATACGTTATACGAGGTAAATGCGCGCATTATCTTCTGAATTGGTGGAAGAGCGGAAGGAGGTCTCTGTGTGAATTAATGCTTTAAATTGCTTGACTATTAATACCTTTTGAATGCAAAAAAAGGCAATGCAACTGTGAATGAAATGAATCAATATCATTGGTGATTGATAATTTGACAGACCGGAAATTAATTGCGACTTCAGGAGTAGGCGAATGGCCAAAGTAAGAGCAACAATAAAGCTGACAGATACCGACGATATAATTACTCAAATAGGGCACGAACTGAAAATAATGTGTAATTATTACATAAAATGATAAAATGTAAACAAAAATCTGATAATTTGACACTTGAAACGATAATTTGCAAACATATCGTAGCAACAAATTCTCTGGAAGCATTTTTTTAAGGACCTGCTGTAGATATTGTTATTACGATTTACCCTCGCAAAAGGATCTCCTTGTGTTTATATACGGTTGTCACGCATATTGTTCTTTCCCTCGTGTCCTATTCATCTACCATTGTCGGCTACAGTTTAATTAAATTGCTGATTGCAGACGACCACTCGCGGCCAATCGGTTTTGTTGTTTTTAGAGTGAGGGTGGGACACGTAGAAAGAAAAGCTGAGACACCTGCCCGATTCTCATCAAAAGTACTTCAAAGAAAGCCACATGATTCTCGCTCGCTTTCATATTGCTGTGGACATTAGGATCACAGATGAAGAGAGAGGACCCTCCACTCTCCGCGCACATATACTATTCACTAATACTGCCTCAGAAATCATATACTTCGTTGGAAAATCCTGTATCTGATCTGTCGAACCTGCCTGATCTAATCTGTCCCCTTGCCGAAACAGTATCCATCGAATGAACGGGATGATCTCTTCCAATCGTCAACAAATAATTCGGGGAATTTTAAACAGTTTCATAATGCATAAGAGGCATGTTCTTGTTTTTCGCAACCATTGCATATGTGTGCGTATTCCTCTGTCTTTATGCTTTGTTTTATGAGTGTAATTGGATGCAAATCCTAACCTAAAGAATATAATTTGACACTGAATATGGCACATCGTCGAAACCGGTTTGTCTCCAAAACAACCTTGACAAGGTATGACGGAAATTCGTTCCATTACATTTCAAAACCTAGCCCATTGTACATCCCAACTAGTTGTAATTTCCGGTCCGGAACGTTCTCTATTTACCGTTCTTGATTCAGTTACAGGGAGACAAAAAAGTACAACAGTGCACTACAATACTTTGAATAGCAGAAACAAAAACAACAATATTCTAAGTCCGCTTTCCGAAACGTTGAATTGAGAGTGTCCTGTTCCTTTATCACAGACTGGAACATATGTGTTATTCTCGTAACTGCCAAAATATTTTGGTTGGATTTGGATTTATTTCACAGTTTTCGCTAATGTCTGGGAAATGTCAGGGTTCCCTTATTCGGTTAATAAATTATTATTTCGGTGGATAAAAAGAAATTACATCAAGGGTTTATGGATAAATATGATAATAAATTAAATAGAGCAATGCCGTACTAATTACAAATTTGGGACACGAATTTGTTAAAAAATTCATATAATTCATAATAAAAAGTTCATATAATTATACGAGTATACTCATCCTGCACGAAGATTCTTTACCGACTATTGCGTAAATATTTTTACACAATTTTTGGCCCAAGTTTACACATTTTCCCGCACGTCAATTCATTCTATTAATTACTGAGCCACCGTACCAGTTTTGTATGTATTTTTGTAGGTATTTTTCATAAAAACTTGTACGCGAACTCAATGTTCTTACAAATTATTTGTAAATATTTTCTTCCGATGTCAAGTCTCTCAAATACAAATTCTTCTTCGCGTATGAATTAACAATTAACTATAGATTATATTTTAAATTAAGAGGCAACAACTTTTACCTGTTGTGGTAATTAAACTCTAAGAATACAAACAATTGTAGTCAGCAATTGAAAGGAAAATAAGACCACTATTTTTGCCCACATATCCCATATTAGTATTATAAATTCATAGTTATGTCTTAATAATAAGTGGGCAGGGCAAGGCCAATTTTTGTGGTACAGTAAAATCCGAGACTGTTATCCCGGTTATGAGGGCTTTTGCTGTTTTGAGTTTTGAACTAAAAGTAGCCGTGGTAGTGGTCCGATATTCTCGGTTTTGCTATCAAGGAACCACTGATGGGACAGAATACCCTGGCCAGATTTTAATGCGATTAGCCTATCGGTTCCTATGAAATCAAAATACACGTACTCAGTGAGATAAATTTTTTTCTTGATATTTATTACGGGGATATAAGGAAAACTTTGTATCTGCTCCTGAGGTTAAGAAATTATTAAAATATTTATTACTAAGTCATAGAAGAAGACCAAGATTATTACTAAGTCAAGAAGGCGTAGCACTGCACCGATTTCGCCAATTTTCAATCCAAAAATAAACTGTTATGACAAGGAACATTCGTGCCGAACTTCATGTCGATAACCCTTTTCTTTTGGCTATGATCGTGATTTCCACAGACAGACACATATAGAGACAGACGAACAGAGCCAAACAGACGAAGGGACATAGCTGGATAGACTCAGGAGATGATTCTGAACAAGAACTCCTTTAATGCGTTACAAACGGAAGCGCAAAGTTAATATGCCCTATTCATATCCATTCGAACATTAGGTATAAGGCGGCGAAGGGAAATGTTTGTGTCAATTAAAAGCGAAAAATATGATATGACGTAGCAAATACCGTGTTATGTCATTACCATACGTTAAAACATAGAAATATAATAGGACGCCCGCAACGGAACGTTTGTGTCAATAAAGTACAGCTTTGCCGGAAATTACAATCCTACAGAAGCCATTGGCATTTGGCTATACTGCTGTTTTGTTTATTTGTATTGGGCAAGCGTTTCACCCTCCGCTACCATGAGGCTACCATAAATGAACACCTGAGGACCATCGCCGCTGGTATGGGCACTGCCGGACTATCGGGTCGTATTTAACGAAAGATAATTGAAAACGCAATTTGGTAATTGTTAAACAATGGCATGTTATTTATTCTGGATCAGTCTGCGGGGGTGCGTATATTCCACAAGTCACGACTGTCGATAGATGAGGTGATTGCGTGCAGACGCATTGTTCATACCTTCGAAGATGATTGCGTTTGTTTGAAGTAGTATACCCTCCGCCGTTGCCATTGCGTCACTCATCGGTGTCAGTTTGGCCTCTGTTGTCATAATGACAAGCTTTATAACTAACACAGATATGAGATAATGCCCAGCCAAGTGAACGGATGGATGAATTTGTGCCTCGCAAGGAAGCGTAGATAAGGGTTCGGTTATTCAGTCTGGTTTGGCTTGGCAATTATATGCACGATTGTAGACAAGGAATTTCATTGAACCGGGTGGACAGGGTAACGAAAACGCAAATAGCAAAGGTAAT
The DNA here is from genome assembly GCA_963966595.1 of Physocephala rufipes. Classification (NCBI taxonomy): domain Eukaryota; kingdom Metazoa; phylum Arthropoda; class Insecta; order Diptera; family Conopidae; genus Physocephala; species Physocephala rufipes. The sequence continues at coordinate 18,059,402 of OZ016503.1, forward strand.
AAAAAAAGTAATCGAAGAAGTAAATTAGAAGTCGCCGTTTAATTTAACACCTTTTTGTTTTATGTATATCTTTCTTTGTCTCCATAAATTTGAAAGATTATCGCCTTTTATTGCAAGAGTTCTTAATGGACCAGAGGGTGAGTCTCGTGAGGGTTTTAATAGAACAACTTTTTCTATAATTGCGTATAAAAGAGAGAATGTCGATTGTTAAGAAATTCGTATTTGTCAGTCTGAAGTTGGTGAATGATCCAATTTATTGAGCCCGTCACAATATATTTTTATTTCAAACTGAACCCTATACCGATACTCAAATTTTATTTAAACTTAAGATTAAAATTAATTTAACATCATCTAGACTTAAGATTTGTTAAACGCACAAAATTTCGGGCTATTATTGATAGAGAATTTGAAGTCAAAAGTTGTTGACTAATGGCTTAATTCAATAACGTTAAATTTTGGAGGAAGGAATCTCGTATATTATACGACATTATCACGCCTGCAATAACTGAAGCTTCTGCAGAAATCTGTGAGGTTCCAGAATTATGGAGGTATATTGCTGCTTTCTAATTACTCTAATTACTCGATTGATATTTACAATATTTTGTAATGCCCTTAACTGCACTAGCGTTGATGTCTTTATGACCAGAACTCGCATAATTTTATACCAGAAACAATAATTATGGATGGAGTATGTTTTTTAATGCCGGGAGTTATTAACAGGTGACGACGGTTCCATGCATTAACCAGTTAGTGCAATAATAGTTACCACCGCAAATAGTAATGTTTGATAAATTAGGGCTCGATCAAAAATGGTGAAATATTTCGAAATTCCAGGAGTTCGTTTGTTCATTTTATGAGCCTTGACAAACACGATGATTGAATTAAATGTTGTTATTATTTTTCTTTCCTAAATTAAATTTTATTATTCTTTCTATAATTTTCGTTTACTTTTCTCCTAATCCTACTGTCAAATATATTAAGCTCTTTCTAATGAATACCTACATTTTCTAGGGTTATCAAGCAGCAGGTGTCAGGTTGGGTTAATGAGTCGCTATACTTCCACCGGCAATCAGTTCCCTGAGATGAAGTGTTAGTCACACAACCTCGCTATGAAAACCTGAGCCGAGGCGATTAAGGGCTTCATCATGCTTAGCCTAATTTAAATTAGGAATATTTCACACGGTTCCCGCGTACCTATCCTCACGCTGTGGACCCTTGTAAGTGGTCTCGATAAATATTGATGTAGCAATTCAAAAATAATTCAGGAATGCGTAGATTACTTATGTTCTTTGTTTGACGGACCCGATATTTGGGCTTGAATTTATTAAAATGACAAGAAAAGATGTTTGGGTAAGTGAACAACAATTTTTCAACAGGTGTCCCTTGTGAAACGCGCAACGCAGGATTAAAATTAAAAAGAACGAAATGTTTCAATTATAAAATGAAAGGTTGCGGTAATGCAAACAAATTCACATAACGAAACAAAGGAAAGGAAATTGAACTGAAGGGAATTCTAGATGAAAGCAACGCAATTTACGCAATCCATTTTCAATACCACTCAATTTGTGATGGTAGGGAATATTTATACACTTCATAACGACAGTTTTATTCGCTTGTAATCGCGATTTCCACGGGGAGATGGAGAGACGAACCGGCTTAAATCGAACATGACTAAATCGATTCAGGATATGATTGAGACCAAGAATATATATATATATATATATATATATATATATATATATATATATATATATATATATATATATATATATATATATATATATATATATATATATATATATATATATATATATATATATATATATATATATATATATATATATATATATATATATATATATATATATATATATATATATATATATATATATATATATATATATATATATATATATATATATATATATATATATATATATATATATATATATATATATATATATATATATATATATATATATATATATATATATATATATATATATATATATATATATATATATATATATATATATATATATATATATATATATATATATATATATATATATATATATATATATATATATATATATATATATATATATATATATATATATATATATATATATATATATATATATATATATATATATATATATATATATATATATATATATATATATATATATATATATATATATATATATATATATATATATATATATATATATATATATATATATATATATATATATATATATATATATATATATATATATATATATATATATATATATATATATATATATATATATATATATATATATATATATATATATATATATATATATATATATATATATATATATATATATATATATATATATATATATATATATATATATATATATATATATATATATATATATATATATATATATATATATATATATATATATATATATATATATATATATATATATATATATATATATATATATATATATATATATATATATATATATATATATATATATATATATATATATATATATATATATATATATATATATATATATATATATATATATATATATATATATATATATATATATATATATATATATATATATATATATATATATATATATATATATATATATATATATATATATATATATATATATATATATATATATATATATATATATATATATATATATATATATATATATATATATATATATTATATATATATATATATATATATATATATATATATATATATATATATATATATATATATATATATATATATATATATATATATATATATATATATATATATATATATATATATATATATATATATATATATAATATATATATATATATATATATATATATATATATATATATATATATATATATATATATATATATATATATATATATATATATATATATATATATATATATATATATATATATATATATATATATATATATATATATATATATATATATAATATATATATATATATATATATATATATATATATATATATATATATATATATATATATATATATATATATATATATATATATATATATATATATATATATATATATATATATATATATATATATATATATATATATATATATATATATATATATATATATATATATATATATATATATATATATATATATATATATATATATATATATATATATATATATATATATATATATATATATATATATATATATATATATATATATATATATATATATATATATATATATATATATATATATATATATATATATATATATATATATATATATATATATATATATATATATATATATATATATATATATATATATATATATATATATATATATATATATATATATATATATATATATATATATATATATATATATATATATATATATATATATATATATATATATATATATATATATATATATATATATATATATATATATATATATATATATATATATATATATATATATATATATATATATATATATATATATATATATATATATATATATATATATATATATATATATATATATATATATATATATATATATATATATATATATATATATATATATATATATATATATATATATATATATATATATATATATATATATATATATATATATATATATATATATATATATATATATATATATATATATATATATATATATTATATATATATATATATATATATATATATATATATATATATATATATATATATATATATATATATATATATATATATATATATATATATATATATATATATATATATATATATATATATATATATATATATATATATATATATATATATATATATATATATATATATATATATATATATATATATATATATATATATATATATATATATATATATATATATATATATATATATATATATATATATATATATATATATATATATATATATATATATATATATATATATATATATATATATATATATATATATATATATATATATATATATATATATATATATATATATATATATATATATATATATATATATATATATATATATATATATATATATATATATATATATATATATATATATATATATATATATATATATTCCTATACCTGCCCTATTTCCTTGAATGTGTACAAATGGAAAATCGAAGTTAATATATTGTCATCTCCTCGACGGTAGGGTATAATGGCGAAAATAATGGCGAAAAACAACTTTATTTTTTCATTCTCTCTTTCTTCAAGATCGATTTCAACATCGCTTTCCTCAAGAAGATCCGCTCACGACGTAGTGCATTAGTAGGGGGTTTACGTCAATCTGTTTGACTAGTATCTGAAACGGTTATCCAGATTTCGAAATTTCATCTTCAAAACTGCCCTTTAAATTGAGAAAGCCTGATAAAATATAGTTTTGTACTTTTGGATTTTCATCAAGAATTGGCGCTATTGTTTGCTATTGTGCATAACTAATATTGTTAATGCTATGTTCGCAATTTTTAAACATTTCATTCCGTTCCCAACAATTGTTTTAACACGATACTTTCTTCATCAGACGCAACTTCGTGTGTTTTATTATGACGAACAGAAGGCAGCTTAGACCCCAGGTAACGCTAACGCAGTATCACTCATCACATTAAAAACAACCGTTGCGCGCATTAATTTGATTATGCAATCTAGGCAAATTGTTTGTTTTGTCCAGCATTAAGGCTGCATCAGGATTAATTTGATAAAAAGAGTTATACGGTCGCACAGCTTTTAGAATTTTACAAGTTCCCGACATGATAAGAAATGATAAAAAATAAATTAATTTTGAAAAGGACCAGGTTTTTTCAAGCGTCATAACACTGCGCCTATTTTGCGCAAAGTATTTACGTCATCATTGGCGAGAAATACCCTCAGACTGTGGAAAGCATGAAGCAGGACATAACCGCACCCACTGATCATCCCAATGTTCCGCTATATGCACTAATCGAAAAAACAATTTATGATAAACGAATTCATGACAATATGATCGAAAGCGTATTGAATGACAATACAAAACATTCATTCAAGTACTACGGAAGCAAGTCTGGAATAATCAAGGATCATCAGCTTATCGTGCAGAGATAGCATAACTAAATATTGTAAGAAGTCGACACTATCGATTCCTAATCAAATACTATATAAATGGGCAACTGGTCAATATCCAAACTATGCGAAAAAATGTTACAAATAACTTTCCATCCAACATCGACATATCAATCAATAATTTGACAAATATTACTTCACCTTATTTGCCACCGATGGCAAGTACAAATACCCCAAGTGTTATCAACTCTACGATATGTCTCCCGAAATGGTGGATTCAAAATCATATTCAAAAATTGTAACGCTTGAAGTCGAATCACTCCGGAGTAGCATAAATATTGGTCAGACTTTTTTTTCTAACATACAAAAGGTATGAATCACCCTGGACAACTTCGCGAAATCGATATAACAATAAATGGCTAATCACAACTGCTGCAACTGAAAAACCATCATGACTGTCAAAACACACACTCAACCATTCACTGTTGTATTGAAAGCTCGCCATGACAAAACGAGAGAGACACTTATGGTATTTGGCACCGTGGGTCTAGATGCACAGATTGATTCAAAAATTAGACAAACCCACTCGTGCGTTTGGGCAATCATTGGGCTAGCTCGGCGAAACAACATCACTTAAAACCGTTCTACAATTCACACAGAGGAGGTTTCGATCCCTGGAAAATATTGGCGCAAAGGACAAATCTTGGTCGCCAAGAGACCAGAAAGCAGTCACATCAGCAGCTGCATCAAATCGACTCATATGCGATGCATGGAATGACAGGTACCATCCGTTATTTGTGTATCCGAAGTTTTTACGCCATTCTGTCAATCGCATACAGTAACAAACTGCGCATAAAATGTTCAAAATCAGGTCACGCATTTAAAAATCGCCACTCGGCTAGACTCAACGATTGTAGTTAAAACAATACATTGGTGGTCTTTGCAAAGTAAAAACATCCAGGAAACTCATGTAGCATAAATCAAGCAATCATTCAGGTGTCAAAATAAATCATCCTGTGTCAAGAATGGCTGATTATCAACTTCATAACATATCGGATTGCATGAAAACCAACAAGGATTGCATGATGTACCAACAAGGCCAACATCAATGCCCCTTGAAAATGTCGGTGACAGTACAAGAAGGATTCAAAATTGGATACATTCGCACATAATATCATGACAACCAACGCAACATATAGATATATAAATATGGTAAATCCCCAAACAAATCGACTTGGCAGATCTACAACCGTATATGTATTATTTGGAACCGATCTGTTTCGAACTTATCACTAGAAACAAATTCGTTTTGACCAAGAGTATGCTAAAATTTCATAACACAGTCTTCGGCTGGATGGTTTCAGGTAAGGTGTATGTTAAAAATACATGAAGACATGTATAAATTACACTGATAAAGAAATAAATAAGCATCTAGAAAACTTCAGGGAATTGGAGGAGACAGCAAAGAATGATAAGACATTGACTTCAAGCGAACAGCGCTCCTCCTGCATGGAAAGAATTCATCCTGGGGAAAATCCAACGTTATGTAAAATATTAAAAATTTATCTATGGGCCGTTTTCTTCACTCTCAATTAAATGTAACTGCATGTTAAGAAAAGGAAATTGTCAAAGTTCGTTTTCTTCATTGTTCGTTAATGTTTTTAATTGACGAAATGACAGTTTTCTAATTGTAAATAAAAGTAAATTGCGGAGATCGCTGATTGACTGATTCTTGTCATTAAAGGCCTTTAACTTAGGATCATCCCTGCTTTCGTTTTCTTCACTCATAAAAAAATATTTAAATCTTAAGTAATAGCATGATGCAGGACACACGTGAATTCTATCAATCTCGTGATAATTTTATACAATTTTTCAATATGTTGGACTCCGATAAGGGAGATAAACGTTTCGAAATCGCATACAGACAGTATAAATGAATGAGTGCGTTGATCTGGACAAATGGGACTAGACTTTTTCTTCCGTTCTCGTTTGTCAAAAGCCACAGTAGTACAAATTCTGCATAGAGTCATCTCTTGTCCGTACGCATGAAAGGTAAATTTTCATTTTCATTGGAACAATATAACTTTATTTCACATATGAAATAGAAGGCCGCTCAAGAGGCCTTGAAAGCTTGTTTAAGGTGTCCTGAAAGTTCGGTTTCATTCCGTTCGCATTCAAGTCAAGCGGTGGCAGTCAACTTCGTCGTGGTGGTGCCAACTTCGAACCCTTTAAGTGGTCTTGTGGTTTTAAAATATGAATATATTTTTTTATTCTTTCTTAGAACTCGATATGTTCGTCTCATTCCCCCAAATGGTTATTACTTTGCATTTTTATGCGCTCAATACAAATAACATTGCTGATTTTGCAAGTGTGAACTTATCATCGGGGTCAAGAATCCTCAAAAAGGTGTCTCTGGGAAATGCTCAAAAGAGGTCAGACTAAATTAAAATGCCAAATAGCGAATCGAAAATGATTGCATTCAACGAGCAGTTTTATTCTTTTTCTCGATTCCGCGAGCGATCGGTGCGATCGACTGTACAAATGTAATAATTCAGTCTCCGGGTGGTAAAAATACAGAACATTTCCGGAATAGAAAGGGCTGGTTTTCTTTTAACGTTCAAGCAGTTTTCTTGGCTAATATAAAAATTATTAATTTTGTTGCACGCTGGCCGGGTACGTCCCATGGCCAAACGGTTTTTAATAATTCAAATCTGAAAATTAAGTTCGAAAGTTGGCGATTTTGGAAGATTCGTGTTGGTGAGAGATTCTGGTTATCGTAGCACGAACTACTTGGCCACTCCTTTACATTGCTATCATACCGGTTTTCAACAACTCTATTATGAGCCACATTCGGACCCGAAATGTTATTGAACGTACTTTCAGTGAAGTAAAGCGACTATTTCCGCTGCTGTCCACAGGCCTTAGAGTTAAATTGGAAACCGTAAAGCTATTAATAGTGGCTTGTGCGGTCTTGCATAATGTGGCAATTGAACCCAAAGAGCCAATGGCAATAACAAACGTGGATGTATTTAAGGATGTGTTAGCTGCGACAGGGATTCCTATTTGACATACTAGTAAAAGAAGTAAACAAACAATATCCGTGACAGCTTTTTGCTAAATTACTTTTGAGCTCTTTGCAATGAGTAGATATGAATCAATAATTAGTAAATACGCGTAATTCTGTCCTTACTAAAAATACCAATTAAGTGACAATTTCTATTTATAATATATATTTATGAGTTTTTATATTTCAAAATTTCAAATTTTAATTTTCGGTGCTCAGACTTCTCAGAAAGATCCTTCATTTGGACAGCAAATAGTTCCAGTTGTGCTTTATGCTTTATTTTGCTTTGCTCTATGTACAAAGGGTGCTCCTCCCCTCGACAAAATGCGCTCCCTGTGGCTTTTTAAAAAAATATATATATCTTATTTATAATATTTATCTTGAAATTCGTTCATTTTTTCGAAATTTCAATAAAAGTAAAAAAAATTGACAGTTGAAAGGAGCAAGAAATTCTTTACTAGGAATGAAAATTAACTTACGATTCCTGAATGACAGTAAAATTTAGCAGTGTGAAGAAAACCAAATTTCAATTGGGAATTTTAATGCTCCAGTGACTGCTAGTTATAGTTAACTCAGAGGTAAGGAATTTAATTGAGAGTGAAGGAAATGGGCCTAAGTCAATTAACGTTAATCAAAGAGCACTTAATCTTCAGTGGAGACATAGTATGTTGCGATACTCATGATATTTTTGCAGCAGAACCTTGACGTAAAGGCGGAATATAAATCCTCTACATGTATGACAACTTATATTTATGAGCATTTAGAGGAGAAAAAGAAATATACGCAGATATCTTTTATTCTGTTTATGTGGGGACGCATCGCCAAAGTTGTTAATGTGCTGTAAATCTTGTTCGATCTGACAAAATATTGTAAAATTTTTGGCTTATGAAGCTACAAAACGCATCTTAAATCAGATTTTTAAACTAGACTACAAAATACTTTATTTATTAGACTCTAACTATTTATTAGAATTTATTTTTATATAAAAATCATTAAAAACAAATAAGTAAAGTTTGTTTTATAATAAGGTGAGTTTTTCAAGTTTAAGGTTTATTGCGCCTTGGTTATAACACAGTATTATTTATGTTCTATATATATTATTAATGCAAAAAAATTTGGACCAGAATGTATTGTCCAAATAGCTAAATTATAACCACAATAACAAATTTGCCAGAAAATGAAGTGACTTATAAGCTATTATAAACAGAAATGAGGAACGCTATTGCTCCCGGAGCTTACAATGTTTCCAGGTGCCGAATTCTTAAAAATATTGCAACACAGAGTTGCATTAAAATCTAAATTGCGTTTAGGAAGCCATTAGGAGATAGATAAACTGAAAAAGATATGATAACTGATAAAAGATATCAAAAATGTAGTTGTTTTCATGGCGGGCTAAACTAATAATAATTTCAATATATAATTTTAATAATTTTAATTTTAAAAAATGATTTTTTATGACCAACCTAATATTTTATGCTTGATCCAGAACAATTCGAGCATGTTTTTCGAATTGTAGAAGATTATAAAAATTGATACCGAGATATTTAGTACTACTTTTGAAAGAAATTTCCGAGTTAATTAGCGTTTGGCTGATTGCTTTGTTCTCTGGAACTACAGGGTACTTACATTTGCCTGCGGATTTCTAATGCAAATGGCCTCACCCTTAGAATAGTTCATTTTAATTCCCGAGTCGTAATAAAAGCGACGAACTGAAGTGAGATGTTGCTCAACCTGACGCAGTACAATAAAGGGCAGTTAATTATGCGAGTAAAGCAAGGAATCGTCCGCATATAAGAAACCCGTTGACTCTGGACCAAAGTGAGGGAAATTATAAATGAAAATTGTGTAGAGATCTGGGTAAAATGAAACCTTGAGGAATTCGGCAAAATATGTCGCATAAGTCACACAATTTCCCATCGCACTGGACACAGAATTTACGGTCAGTAAAAACGCTTTTAAACAATTTGATAACTAAAGAATTGTAACAGATTTGTGCCTTTTTATAAAGGACACCGTCATAAAATGCATGATCAAAAGCCTTTCTACATCCAAAGAAATTGCGACAGTGCGTCGGCGATGCAAAGGAAAAACGCTTTATATTACCATTTGAGTTGTTGTTAGTGTCTCCCCAGGGAATGTGTTTTGCATTGCGGTCCCCTCCTATAAAGGATCGGCCAAACATTTATGCAAATTGCGCCAAACATAACACTCCATTATATATGTGGGATTTCTTATAATTGGAAGGAATATAGATAGATCCAAATAAAATTTTTCAATTGCAACTTTCACTTCACTTCACTTTCGAATTGATTTCGACAAATAAATGCGGAAAGCTTAATCCATTAAAAATAACTTTTAAGAATTTAAATTATTTCCTTAATACTACGCCTGCACCTATGAACCATAGAACCTATTTACTGCATTTAGCAGTTCTAGGCAGTGAATCCTTGCATCAGTCGATAGGAAGGATTTGTATGTGCATTCAAATATTGAATATCTTAATTTAATCTTCGATAGAAGGTTCCTCAGGTTTGCACAATAATTTTGATGCTTTTAAAAATTCCTCAACAAAAACTGATTTGGGATTTGACATAAGCTTGGGTTTTTTGAAGAGACATGCGAGTGATATCTTGGATTGAAGTAAGCTTACCTTTATCACATATTTTATAACACAGGACGAAGCCAAGGTTTTTCTATCAAAAGATTAGAGCTAAGATTTATTTTTAATATTTACATACTTTTTAAAAACAGGGCAATCCCTAAAGCTAGACGGATGTCCTGCAAGAAGTTACTAGCAGATGCTACTTGCAGCGATTTATCATTGTTCGAAATTAACTGACATTATCCAGTTCCATGACTTTGATCGCATGCGAATGTCTTGTTGCAGTTTTGGGACATGTGTCCCCATTTCTGACAACGCCAACATTGGATAATTTTTTTTGCGTTTTTAGGGATTTCCAAGAAAGTTTTCTTAGATCAGTAATTTCTTTAAGAGGTTTTCCTGCCCAAATAAATGGTTACTAAAGAAAATAGAAAATTCTTGAAGTTGACAATTTTGACACAGACTACCGTATTTGGCCCTAATAATTCAATTGCATTCTTGATGTCGCCAACGTCTCTTTTTTAAAATAAGCCTCGAAATATTAGTTTAACGCGTGTCATTTTTGTCGGCGTGTAAGTATATGATTCTATGTTTTTCTTTGGGAAGTTGCATAATCTCAGAGTTATCTGATGCATCCTTCAATTGTAATTTCCTCTTGTATCTGTTTTTGTTAAAAACTTTAAATGTTAAATTTTGTCATTTAAATTTTTAAGTAAACTTAAAATAAACATAATACAAAAATAGTAGGACAAAACGATTTATCTATGTGTTGGGATGATTTCATAGTGGCATTAGAGCTCCTCCTCGCATTAGTTGGATATGTCTCTGATTCAATAACTAGCTCACCTAAAACTTTGGTCGTAAAAAAAGTAGAACTCGATTCATTCTCTCTTGATGTCGCGGGACAAATGTAGATAAGCCAACGTCAATATCACCTAAAGCGATTTCCTTCGGGTCATCGTTTTTTCCTCTCGTTGCTGAGATTGGAAACATCACAATCCATAATATTTATATTTTGTTGCACAATCAAGGTTGAATCGTCGTCACATGTTTTTTGTTGTTCATCGTTTGTTTGAACAAGGTTGTTCGTCGTCAAAATCGTCATATTAATCTCTATGATAAAGTAAGTAAATTACATTTTATAAAGTGACATATGATTTCCGTAACAAAATAAGTATTGTATTTGATATGTTTGAGACAACTTAACGTTTGATAAAATAAATAAATGACATTTTATAAAATAGAATATGATTTCCATTTCGCATTGCTTGAGACGTATGCTCATGTTACCTCAGTGGAAAATGCTGTTTGTCTCGCCTGAGCCAGCCTTTCGCTTCCAGATTCATTCTAAAAATGTTTTAATATTTTTTTTGTGGGGAACTTTTCCTTTTCCTTCCAAATGAAATAAAAACCTAAGTACAATAACAACGAAGTCAACAAAAATCTATAAATTAAACTCAAACCAATTTGTTAAAAACTTTGGTTTGTTGAAATAGAACTCAGCCGCTCATACAAAAAAGAAATAGTTTAATATTTTCAAAATGGCATTTTGCGTCATGAAAAATTTTAGCGTCATGTAGTCGTGCCCAGAAAACACCACAAAGTATGAAATGATCGATAGATAGCCCTGCAAAAGAAACGTCAATAATTGAAAGGCACTAATAAAATTTATAAAAAATTAGCACTTACGCCGTATGGTGCTCCATATGTCTCGTCTGATATCTAGTTGAATACAACTACAAACGATGTCACCATCAAATCAAACTGATTTTCAGGACGCAATTCTAATGAAGCTCGCATTTTAAGTATAATAATTAAATACACACAAAGCAAGGGACAGTCATTTGGAACACAGGTTTGCAAGAACCAAATTGAATTTCTTGAAATTCTTCAAAACTAACTGAAAACTTTTTTTGTCTACCCAGTTTATTACGTTTCCACACAAGTAAAAACAACCCATTTGCTCCTTTTTTCTGTATTTCAATGAATTGTTGAGCACATTTCCATTTCTTTTTTGCGATCTTTTTGCATAACATCGTAAGGAGAACGGATATAGAATCTGCTGCTCGTAGTAAAGCGCTTCCGGATGTGATAGCGTAAATTGATTTAGGAAATTTAAACGCTTTATGAAAATCATAGTAGGCAAGAAATTTCATTTGGTATTTGCTGTAACGTTAAAGCCAATCAACTCGATTTCTTTAGAAATTAGAGGAAATTTTGCTCAACTTGGGCTTCTCTAACACTTTTCGATTTTAGATAGCATTTTAATTTGCAAGAATTCAAATTGCTCAGGCTGCGAAGGTACGGTCACACTTGATTTAATGACGCCCTTCAAAAGTAGGGTAAAGGTTAAAAGAACTCTCAGACTGCGAGTTGCATGGGCGTAAGATTAATAAATAGAAGAAATGTTATTTTTCTAGCAATCGTCTAACACCATCACCAATCCCAATAACTTTCAAGTAATTAAAATTAACTGAAAGGATGACACAAATCACGATATCGCACAATAAATTCTGATTAAATAGCAGTGGAACTGAATAACTATTATCAAATGCCTTTAAAGTTATGTTAGTCATAAATGATGCTGATGAGGTGATGCTTGGTGATTTCTGTGACCTGTGTAATAACACAATAACAGCAATAGTAAATGTAAAAGTATTCAGACCATAGGTCAGACCAACGCTGTTCAAACGTAATAAAACAATAAAAGTCTCAGCACCAACGCAGCAGCGAGCGCTGATGCACAAATAAAGTAAGTTTTGTAAACCTGAAGCTTACGTACATTCTGTCTTACGCTCTGACTGTCCCATTTGAAATTATTTTTTTCGCATAAAGCGGTTACTTTTAGAATTTTGAAAGAACGAAAATAAATAGTGAAGATAGCACATCGTCGCAGATATCACATGTATATAAACAAAATTTGACAGAGAATGACGGAAAACTTTCCCAAATCATATAAAATCTAACCTTACCGGAAATATCATCCATATCATGAAGCTTTCACATGATATTCTATGTATACATTTCCTTCTCTCTTTTACTGCTCAATGGTTTTGAATGGGTCTGTACTGATTGTTAGCGTTTGTTTAATCGTAGAGTAAGAATTAATTTTTTTCATTTATAGAATTGGCTTTGCTTCCTCTTTATTTTTATTGTTTGTATTTCGTTGCCATTTTTACCTGTTTGCATTTTAATTTTGTTCCTCGATTTGCCCGTAATTTTCGTTTCGGTGGGAAAACCTTTGTCACTGGCTTAAGTTGCCGTTAAGCCAATCATATTGGCTGTTGCTGATTGGAAATTGAAATGTATGAATTTATTCTTCTTTATTCTTCGAAATAATTTCCCCACCGAAGTTAACTGCGACTACTCGCAACCCAACTGAAGGCGTTCCTAATCACTTGTCAGACATATACATTTTCAATCTTCTTCACTGTATTAATTCTTAAGAGCTTTTCTCAGGGTTTTTCCAAAGGGCATTTTGGTCACGTGTCTTTCGCGCTAACAGATTAATTCGTTTCCACATAGATTAACTCGTACAATCTGTTGTTTTTTCATTAGAATTCTCATTGTTATTGTTGGCAAAGCTAGATATACTCAATGATGTCCTTTCTTTTACGTTACAATTTATACTTCGATATTTCTGGTTCGTATTTAGATTCTATTATTTACAAAGGAATTCTAAGAATCTTTATCCTCAGCCCTTAAGCATGACCTCATCATCTGGCTTTAGATGGAAGCATTGTGAAGGCGTTGCTTTCCCGGTGTGGGGAAGGTGTTGGTTACCGGTATAAATTGCATATAATTGCTGTTAGTGCTATACATTAAATGTGCCAGAAGAGATTTATGCGTTGTCTGGGTAACTCAGCGAGCTCACAACTATCCAAACCATAATACTGTAGGAGTAGACTCCACAAAGGAATCGCCGGAATTCTATTCCGTTCACTTACTGATAAAAATGTCACAAGAAAAATCGAAGGAGAAAATCTAGGAAACGAAACTTATATCTTCCTGGAAAAAAGCGAAAATTTATGCGTTCAGAATTTATAGTTTCATCTTGTGGCACTTTATTGTCCCGCTGAGTTCAGCTTAACTATCCTTTTCCGCGTCTGCGGTCTTTTGTATGCTTTTATCTTTACGTTTTTAAGCAACCACTGCAAAGTAAATAAATAAACTAGCTTTATTTAATAAATATTTATACTTGAGGTTTATCCTGAAACGGCCAACGTCGCTTTTATCTCTTACACTGCCTCCATCGTCTGATGACTTTATCGCAACCAGCACTTCCAAATTGCGGATGAATTTGTGCGGCGCCTTGTGGTCAAGTGAATATTCAACTTATAGTGAAGTTCGTTGCATAGGAAGTAATCACTCATTGACAACTGCATCATGTTACCGTGATGAGCGTGAAGTTAATAAACGCTTGACTAGCAACAAAAACAAACACCTAGTGGTATACTGAATAGAAAGCAGCAGCAGAGGAAGTTCAGTGATACCTTTTCGGCAATATTTTAAAATTGGTTTCTTGTACTTAGTAATAGTAAATTAGTAGTGGCGGAGATCTGTTGGTGATTTATCAAACTGAGTTCCACTTTCTTGTTGACCTCTTTTTGTTAAGTAGAGAGTGCTACCTAAGAACCATTCCTTATTTTCTATTTATTTATAGTGTATTAAGTGCCAACTTCAGGCGAGACTCGTACGCTGATAATCGTAGGTATGGAATCCAACGAATACTACGGGATAAAACAGCAAAAAATGCTTTTCAACGTATTACAAATCGTATATGCGACAGCTATAATGCGGGCTCCACACTGTTGAAGCATATTCCAAAATTGGGCGAACTAAGAAAGTATATAAAGTTTTTGTAATATAGGGATCGCCAAACTCCTTTGCCTAACGTTTGATGAATCCCAATGCGCTATTGGCTTTGTTAGTAATGCGACCAATATGAATATTAAATCGTAATTTTGGATCCAGCACCACACCGAGATCATAACGGACTCCAGCTGAATCAATTTATCCCTTTCGATATTGTAGGGGAACACAATTTGGTTGCTACCGGCAAAAGTCATCTGATTGCATTTCGTTAAGTTTAGTGTCATGCAATTTAAACTACACCATGCAACTAAGGAATCAAGGTCATGTTCGTATGATGTTCGTATGTTCGTAGGATTTAAAAGTTTATCATCGTCAGCAAACATCAAAATTCTTGAGAATTTTATAAATAGTGGTCAGTCATTTATAAACAGAAAAAATAGCAGAGGCCCTGGGTGAAAACCTTGTGGGACTCCAGATGTGACCAAAATAGATGGATGTGACGTTAGATCTCGTGTTGTTAAAGAGTGCATATTGCATACGATTACTAAGGTAAGACGATATCCAATTGATCAGACATTGCGGAAATCCAAATAAGCGTAAATTCAAAATAAAATTATTCACTGAATCAAAGGCTGAAATACTAAAGTCCGCATAAATAACATCCGTTTGTTTTCCAAAATTAACGTTCTTAACGTTTCGGATACGATTTCTATCAAATTAGTAGTATTGGACTTTTCAGGAATGTAATCATGTTGAGACTTAAAGATTGCAGGCAAAAAACCTTAGGCAAAGCGCTGAGTTTAGCAATATCACGGTAATTACTTATGTCGGATATACGTTCAGACTAGTGTAATGGTATAATATAATCCTCTGTTCGCACTAGGCCGAAATTGCTTCTTAAATTGACACAATTTCGTCTGAAATTGACAGTGTTCGGTTAAGACATTCACAATTTCATTTGACGCTTTATTTGTTTATTTCGTGAGATTTTCGACAACACTAGCAAATAATGGAAATTGCACACATTTTTCAAATTTTTAATGTTTATATGGGCTTCATAAATAATATAATAATTTCGCGAACACAGCTGGAGAGGATGTGGATATCGAAGAGAGAAATAATAAGAAAAAAGAAGTTTGTGCTTGCCTCTCTAATGAGCCGGCAAGCAACTTTGTTATCTTTGGTGTCTTCGCAGTGACTGACAGTGGTGAGGGAAAGCATTTGTTAATTTAAATTCACAAATGCTCACGATTTTCATCATAGAATCGAAAGATTTCTTTTGGGGAGCCGGACTGTCAAGTCAACGATGACAACTTTTTCAAAAGCAATTTCCGTTTGGACCTCAGTAATTTTATATACTTGTGTGAAATGCTTCAAGATCTCGGAAAACAGGATACTAGATTCCGAAAATGTATTCCGCTGGAGAAAAGCAATGCTATTGGATTATGCGCATTAGGTTCCTCTTCGGAGTATCGCAGTATGGGAAACCTTTTCGGAATAGGAAAGTCTACCGTATGCGAAATTCTTATGGACTTCTGCCAGAAACTTTCGTCATTATTGACGCATATATATATTTCCAATTACTCCCGCTAACTGCTGACAGATTGGCCGAAAATGTATTTGATTTCCAGAGCTTGGGGTTTTAGCTCCAGACCACAGTGTCTTGGAGCTCTTGGTAATCTAGAAATAAAATATTGCCCAAACTACCTGTTCCAAATATAAGAATTCACATTTTCCAGACGGTTGCCACATTGAAGTACGCCCCCGTGCTCGACATGCCACTGATTTTTATAATTACAAAGGGTGGTATTCCACTATTCTTTTGGCTTTCTTCGACTGTAGGTACTTTACATTTATTAATGTTTACATATTCCCTAATATCAGAAATACTAGATATCGTTCTATATACATCAATGTCGGAAGCCCAGGTTGATCCAATGAATCCCAGGTTTGTCAGTCTTCAAGTCCTTTCAAGACCTTATGCACATCTTCGCGAACTCGGCGTTCAGATTTTCACGAAAAATAATAAAGCCCAACCCGTATTCATCTGACCAACCGGAGGACCTGAAACAAATTAACTACGTGCTCAACAAAAGTTGGAGAGTGGTGGAGAATGCTTTCAATCATCAGAAAGCTCGGTTTGGTCGGATCGGAAAAGGCATTGAAAACAATATTATTAATGCTACAACTTTCATTAAAGCATGCTGCGTCCTACTCAATTTTCTGAAAGATGGAAATGAAATAAAGAACCAGAAATGGGTTGCTCTTCAGAACATTAATAGAATTCGTGGAAACTTGGACGAAGTCACGACTATTGGGGACAGAGATTCACAAGCTCGGGAAATAGAAGTCATAGCTTCTTTTTTGGGTAACACATTAATTCATTTATTATAATTTATTTTTTATTCAATCTAGATATTAATTTTTTTTATTTAGAACACATTTATTTGTTTGTTATTAAAAAAATCTTAATATGTACTCCTCTAATTCCGCATTCATTTGGGCGCTTCTTTTCATTATTTCGTTCCTCTCCACTTTGATATTGTATAACTGCCTTTCGAATGCCTTCGCTTCCTCTTCATCCTTTTTAATATCGGCCAATAGATCGGCAGTGTCCCTGCTGCTTTTATCTACTCTTTTTAATAGTTCCATTTGAATGTTTCTTCCAGCATTGCGAGATGTGGGTGCTGAAGAGACCGGCGGCGATGGATTGTAAGTTGGAATTGATTGGGACGGTGGTGCTGGTGAAAAATTTGGCGGTGTTGGTGAGGAAGCGGACGGATGGGGACATTTCTGGTGGTAATGGCGATGGTGACATTATTGGTGACTCCACAAGTGCAGTTTTTTGAGGAAATAAGTTAATCATACCATGTTTATGTGTAAATAATTAAATATAAAAAACTAAAAAATATATTTAAATACCGATTTGCACTGCGTTCCACAAAACTGCCATGTTTGTTGTTGGATACAGGAATAAGGGTGACATGAATTGGTTGCACTTGCCAACTCAGGTTGATTTGTGGCAAAAACTCGTCTAAGTTCAGCGAGGTGTTGCGTGTCTTATCACGCTTAAGACAGCATTATAAATGATAGAAATTTAGTCCCATATTTTAGATAATTTATGCATTATGTATGGAACTTGATAGAGCCCACCTCTAGACGATGAATTAAAAAAAAATTTGTATCTAAGCGAATTTACATTCCGGCGGACTATAAAGAAATCCAGTTACTCATATATGTATAAGCGGTGTATAAACTTGCATTTGTTACTCCACTTACTTTTGAGAATAATATGTTTACCAAGATATTAAAAAAGCTATTTTTAGTGCCTTTTCTGAATTTATCTTGAAATTTTTACTACGGAATTATTTCTAATGGGTTCTAAAGAACAGTCCGTAATCTTCTAAAATATTAATTTATTATTTCCGATATGAAGGCGTTGTTAGCTTTAAATTATTGAAAGGTTTTGACAATTCTATAAATGGTTTACGAAATGATGGCTATAAAGTAAAGCAGAAAAAAGTTGCAATTTTGGGCCAATGACTACTTCTTTATTACCTTATATTTAAAAGAAACATAATTTTCTGATTTTTTAAATTCGAGAATCGGTTTCGTGTATTTTTGCTCATGCTACATGCATGAGCATTAAAAAAATAATATAATATCAACAAAAATTAAAATAAAAATCAGCATGCACATTTACAAATGCAAGTGTTATTTGGATTGCGGACATAACGAGACGCAAATAGATGATGTATAAATTTTAATTTTTAAGTCCTCAAGTGTTCACATAATATGGTTCATAATTGTTCTCCAAAAATAACATCTACGGCATATTTGCGGTCGACCACACAACACAATCTCATGCATAAGCCCTATATCAGTGCGAAGAAGCGTAAAAATTTGTTTCTTTGCCACATTTTTTCATGGGAAACGAGTTTCCCTATTTGTTATCCTTGACAATTAGACTCTATTGCAAATACTGTAGTATACTATAAAACATATGCACACTACATTGTGCAAATTCGCAGTAAAAGTTCCACGAACATGCTTAAATGACCGCGCTATATATTACGTTACATCTCTGCATCAATATATTATAATATCTGAGTCACTGGATATCACAAAAATTATTAGTAATAACAAGTAAGTAGTGTTGGGAACTATCGCCTGATTTCAACTATGGATAGATGGCTACTGAATGATTTTTTTCATTCATTCTTACATCCATTCACTCGACCTATTCGAGTTCAACTTATGCGGTTACAACATAAACAACTGACTCGTTGCTCTTGGTTTATTAATTGGGTGTCGGCCTGTGCTTACTGACCGATTGCTGATTTACTAAGGACTACCGAATGGATGAATTATTCGATAGTTTCTAATAATTACAAATTCGCAACACCTGCGGGAAAAATATAACTGCTTATTTGCCGCAGGTGACAATAAATTTGGAAGGCCTGCTACTGTGCAATACCGGATAGATACAGGCTATGCAAGATCGATTAGGCAAGCTTAGGCAATATCGATTAGGGCTTACATAGTGGTCACTGCAAGTAGATATTGAAAAATTTGATCGCGACAAATCTGCCTTTAGAATGGGAGGAGGATTTTGACGCAGTAAAATTTGAATTGTGCAAATGTGAACAATAGATTAATTCACAGCGCCAAATTTTATCTATGAGCGTCACGCTTCTCTTGAATTCTTCTTCGCGTTTACCATATTTGGTATTTTTTATCTCCGTCAGAAGAGTTCGCTAGCCCTCATTTTTTTAACAACAACACAATCAATATTACTTACGCGATATGTCGCTACAGTTCGCATTTTTTACATAACTCAGCGTTGATATCGCAAACGTTGAAGTGTCAAATCGCATATTAGCAATATAGCAGTCGTTGAGATCACACAGTAACGTCATGGAGAACAGGAAAAGGTAGGTGATATTTATTTCATATTATTCATTTATGCAATTTAATTTAAAAATTCTCTCATTTCATTCTATTTATAAATATTTTCAGATTAACGACAATGGTTCAATTTAAAGAATCGTTAGAACAAATGCGACAGAGGCCACATCTCACAGAATTATGTTTCTCAGTTATTCTCTCAGTTATATGAAAGGAACAAACGAAGTGCCGACGAGGAGTGGGAGTTTATTCGAGGAAAGTTGAACTCCTTGGGACCGCCATTGAGAACAACAGGCGAGTGGAGAAAGGTAAGTAAAAATTTAATAGTGTAATTTATATTAAATAAAAAAAATTAAAAGTAAATAGTTTAAACGTATATTTAAATTTTATATTTGTAGATTTGGACCGACATGAAAACTAGGACAAAGAAAAAACTATCGGAAAACGCAAGCGAACTGAAGAAAACCGGAGGTGGCCAGTTTCGTGCCTTGCACTTAACTCCACTGGAGCAGGAAACAGATGAAATTATGGGGTATTGCTCTGCAGCGTTGCCGGCCGGTGTTGGTTTTGGGCTTCCGAGGACCCAAAATGATGAAACAGGTAAAAAGTTTATAAATTGCGGTTTATGAGTTACTGACGTCACATACTAAAATTTTTCTTGTTCCAGCTCAATCAATAAGCATAGAAACCGGCGATTCCCAAGTTATAAGCACACTTGGGAAAGAAAACGATGAGAATATGGATCCAATGGGAAATGAAGGTGATGACAAGAATGAGAGTGGGGAAAATCAGGGAAATGGACGTCTTGAAAACACCAATGAAAACGAAATTGATGATGGTAGAGAAGTTTTAACGCCGGTGGATATTGGACGCGCTTCGGTTTGCCGTCAACGAAGGAAGGCAGGTAATAGGACGAACAGACAGGATGAATATCTGAAACTGTTACGTGAACAAAACGCAACTCAAATTGAAATACGAGCAGCAATCAAGAGACAGAGAACTGCAATTGAAAGGCAGACTATTGCACTAGAAAAGCAGGCCAATGCAATGTAAACACTCTCAAATGCAATAGCTCCAAGTGTTGAACGAGGAAACCGTAGGCAAGCGGCGGAAGCTCTTTTAGATTTAAATTAGTTATCTAAATCTCAGTATTTTCTTTTTTTATCAGAAACAATTGTGATGCTTTATTAAATATGCCAAATATATATATACATATATCTATATTAATATAAGAACAAAATATTAACGCTAAATAAAAGATGTGATACATATGATAAAATATGAATTTTAATATATAAAATATTAAAATAAAACAGTCTTAATAGATTTCTCTTATTTTTGTAACAGATGAGGATTTATTTAATGGATAATTTTAGTTTACGATAATAGTAAGTGGAGTACAATTCTATTTGGTTTGTTTGGAACAATCTCTCGATCAGAATGAAAAAATTTCTTTTTCAATTTTATTTCAAATATAAAAACAATTTCAAATAATATCTAAACAAAATCAATATAGTGTTTCTCAATAGGGTGTATAACAACAAATTCTTTATCTCAATCTCTATTTTATTTTGCTTCTAAAGAGAACTGATTTGATGATTTCGTGAACAAATCTTTAAAAATACATATTCCGTGCCAATTCATTTCTCACCATGGCGCCTTCGCTTGTCGGTACCTCATCTTTTACATCTAAGTTCGATGCTTCTTCTTCAGTATCCGCACTCAGCTCCCAATTATTTTTGTAAAAGATACATGTTATGCAACTCACAACATGCATTCACAATTTGTATTGCCATTAAGGGAGAATAATGTAAGCCCCTTTCGTTGATTATGCATCGAAATCTGTTTTTTAAAACTCCAAAACAGCGTTCTATTCAATTCCGCGCCTTGACGAACTTCCTATTATATTCTCCTTCATGCCTCTGTTGTGGTTCTCTGTAAGGCGTTAATAAATATGATGATAATGGATAAGCTGTAAAGTAGTAGTAAATTAGTTATTGTATTAAAGTTTGGATTTGTTGCTCTTACCTAGTAACCACGTGTTACGTTTTCCAGCGTTATAACGTGATCTCAGGTATTCGTCGGCGTCACTCATCCTCCAGACGAATGCGTCATGATTTGCTCCCGGATGTCTTGCATCGACATACGAAATGCAAGAAAGTTGCCAATTTGTTCATGGGCGGAATAGCTGACGTCATTGATGACTCTGACAATCTGGGACCTATTTCATCCAGAAGTTGAATGAAACAACTTTTGTCCATTCTGTAGTTTAAGATGAATCTGAAATTATGTGTATATGATTCAACCAATTTAAATTTCGCAGTTTAAACGGTCACTACGATTTTCGTCTTCAGATCTCCCTGATGGTTAAAGGGTTCTCGTCAGTTTAAGTAATGTATTACACATTTTTTTATACCACTCTATCACCATTACTAATATATATTTTATAAATTCCTACCATATATATATATATATATATATATATATATATATATATATATATATATATATATATATATATATATATATATATATATATATATATATATATATATATATATATATATATATATATATATATATATATATATATATATATATATATATATATATATATATATATATATATATATATATATATATATATATATATATATATATATATATATATATATATATATATATATATATATATATATATATATATATATATATATATATATATATATATATATATATATATATATATATATATATATATATATATATATATATATATATATATATATATATATATATATATATATATATATATATATATATATATATATATATATATATATATATATATATATATATATATATATATATATATATATATATATATATATATATATATATATATATATATATATATATATATATATATATATATATATATATATATATATATATATATATATATATATATATATATATATATATATATATATATATATATATATATATATATATATATATATATATATATATATATATATATATATATATATATATATATATATATATATATATATATATATATATATATATATATATATATATATATATATATATATATATATATATATATATATATATATATATATATATATATATATATATATATATATATATATATATATATATATATATATATATATATATATATATATATATATATATATATATATATATATATATATATATATATATATATATATATATATATATATATATATATATATATATATATATATATATATATATATATATATATATATATATATATATATATATATATATATATATATATATATATATATATATATATATATATATATATATATATATATATATATATATATATATATATATATATATATATATATATATATATATATATATATATATATATATATATATATATATATATATATATATATATATATATATATATATATATATATATATATATAATATATATATATATATATATATATATATATATATATATATATATATATATATATATATATATATATATATATATATATATATATATATATATATATATATATATATATATATATATATATATATATATATATATATATATATATATATATATATATATATATATATATATATATATATATATATATATATATATATATATATATATATATATATATATATATATATATATATATATATATATATATATATATATATATATATATATATATATATATATATATATATATATATATATATATATATATATATATATATATATATATATATATATATATATATATATATATATATATATATATATATATATATATATATATATATATATATATATATATATATATATATATATATATATATATATATATATATATATATATATATATATATATATATATATATATATATATATATATATATATATATATATATATATATATATATATATATATATATATATATATATATATATATATATATATATATATATATATATATATATATATATATATATATATATATATATATATATATATATATATATATATATATATATATATATATATATATATATATATATATATATATATATATATATATATATATATATATATATATATATATATATATATATATATATATATATATATATATATATATATATATATATTGAAATATATACTTACTCTTTCTCCGGAATATCCAATATGCTGGAAGAATTCCTTAAAGTTTTATTCGTAGGTTTGTAAACACACTTCATGGAAATTCAATTCGATTTCCTCACCATTAGTGTGCATTATTGTACATTTCTTCATCATTAATGTACAAAATGTTTATTTCTGTCATTTATTTTTCTCAGATTTGAGGCAAGCATTTATAATGCTTCCATGGTTTTCGATAATAAATATTTTACGCTGTGTAAAATTCACTCAGAATCCTTACTTGAGAAATAAATTTCCCGCAAAATATTTAATTTCCCAAAACTTTGCATCAGTGAAATTTTGAGAAGAACTGAACACAGCTTTGACATACCACGGTCATTATCGCAGGAAGGCGTCACTAACGCTCGGAGATAAAAAATCCCAAAATGGAGCCGTCACGTTGAGTACTGAGCGTGCTTGTCGTTAACGTCTCGGAGATAAAAAATTTCACTGTCAATGTGATATTTTATTTATGAAAATTCTGTCTTTTTCTACGAAACGTCCATACAATTTCACCACACTTGAACTTTGTATTAATTGAAAACTGGCCTCGCCGACGGCAATTTCATTTGAATGTTCTACGGCAATTCGATCCTCTGACGAGATCGTGAGAGTTGACAGATTTGCATGGAAAAACAAAAGCAATGCATTGAATGGCCATTCAAATGATTACGATAAATTAGCAGCCTTAGAGAATCACTAAGACAAATCTTTGTTGCTCACGCAAGTTACGAAAGTGGTTACCGTATTATATGGGATTTTGTTAATGTAAAGTTACAGACTCCGACCACCAACTTATATAGAGTGTGAGGTCGTTAAAACAGGAAAAACATTTCCGCAGGACTTAATTAAGTTGTAACGAAAGTGTTTACCTGCCCGTCCGTGACTTTGTTATAAATTTTCGTACATAATGAAACAACAACGAAATCGAAAACAAGAGCAAGTCTTGACATTTGTAATAACTTTTGGACAGCTGACCCTCATGTCAAAAAGTTAGGAATTCAATGATCGGAAGTTTAAACGAAATTCACGGCAGTTGGGTTAACGGAATGAGTGGCATACACTGCTGGAGCTACAGGATGAAGGCGGGTGAAATTTGAAGTGATTGTAGCAACTTTCATTATTTGTTTTCGTGCAGGGAAGTAGTGGTATACACAAGAGTCCAATGCGAAAGGACTAATGTATTTTCGAAATTGTTGTACTTTCTTAGTTATTTCCAAAAAAACGGATTGTGGAATGTCACTAAAAGCACGCAATTTTAAGTTAACCAGTGATCAGATTCAGAAATTCGAACCCCATGACAAAACAACTTGAAATTAGAAAATTATTCGTTGACTTAATTACTTGTACTTGTTATCAGTATTCAGTAGAGGGTTGCGGTGCAGCGCGACGCCTTTTATAAATGTCAGGTGCATAATCAGTTCTGTAATCAGTATAGAGCCAATCAAAGTAAAATCAGTTTGATGCTTATACTCCTGGTGCAAAACAATGAACAGAATTACCTTAATCATTTTGCTCAATCAATACTAATGTGTTGACGTATCCTCTATTATGCGCCCTAATATCACCTTGCCTCGCTTAATATTAAAGAGAGTTACAGTTTTTTGATGACATTAAAAATCTGTACAGAATGGACTAGTCAACCCTCATCGCATTCAGCTGTCATAATTCTGCATATATTTTTCCAAGATGTTTATTTTCTTTTTTTAATTAGATTAACTCTGTATTTCAAGTCTCCCCATCTAACTCTTCAAACCGTACGCTGAACTAAGTCATTCGTTGATTCCATATTTTTACTATTATTGTTGCTGTCTACGGCGTTGTTGCAACTGACAGGCTTCAGACCTCACCAAAGAAAAATCAGTGATTCGAACAAAATTGTATCAATTTGTAATACCTTTGTTTTGCTAACCAAAAAATCGTTATATATTTGCATTTTTTCTTATTAGTTTTAGAAAAGCAATACAAACCTAGTGAACAAAGTTGTCGTACCTTCACTTTTACCAACGCTTCTGGTACTGTACAAAGTACAAACTGCTTAATGTGTTTCAGAAAGTCGTTGAAAAACCCAAAGCATTGCGTATGAAAATTTACATAAATACAATAAAAATAAAACCAAAAAATATTCAAAATATAGCTATTTTTCCTTGTATCCGTAGCATTCAATAAAATCCATGCAAAAAATAAATCACTTTAGAAGCGAATTTATTCCTAATTTAAATAAAAAAAAATCATGAAATATTCATAGGTCTCATAGTAATATAACATGTTGTGTAAATGTACTAGACTGGCGCAAAAATCGTGACGCATATCTTGCAAGACCCACATTTATTTATATAATTATCAGGGGGCAAATCATACTAGGTTGCTCATTGTCTAACCAATTTCAGTCAGTCATAGATTTAATTTTTCAACAACTCTAGGCTGAATCCAAGTAAATATATCGTGTTCAGGGGTAAGCAGTTCAAACTCTGAAACCAATTCTGATAAATTTGCAAATTTCCGAAACAGCGAGCACTATATTTGTTTTCTCTCTTTAAATTTGTTGAATAATTTCTGCTAAACTCAAACAATAAAATTTTTAGTTTTTTTCAGAGCGACAGATCATTATTCTCAGCACAACATAAACAATACCAAGAACAATGACACCAACTGCAACCGTTAGTGTTGAAGCAGCAACAGGACCCATTTCTGCTGATTGTATTTAGAAGTGATGAAGTAAGAGCTCGATAGTGTTAGCCACCGCAATAGACATACCAGAAAGCAACACATGTATAAAACAATCGCATTTCTGGATGAATGACTGGACGAACAATCATAATTACTGCATATGGGATGACTCCAACTCACGTGAGGTTTACGAGGTGGCAATGGGTCCACAAAAAGTTACTGCTGTTTATGAATTTTTGAGCTGCGGTGTTATTGGTCCCTACTTTTTTGAAAACGACGCTGGTAAAGCCATTACTGTTAACGGCGTGCGCTATGTGATCATAACAGACGACGTATCATAATAGACAACGAGTGGTTCAAGCCCGACGGCGATACGTACCACAGATCGAACGCCACAATCGACATTCGGCATGAACGATTTGAAGGTGTGATTATCTTTCGTAGAGTGACGTGATTTGGTCGCCAAGATCATGTGAGTGGACCAGGCCAGACTTTTTCTTGTAGGATGTCCTGAAGTCGCAGCTCTATACTAATAAGACGCAGTAGACTAATGCTGTTAAATTCAGTATAACCCAGGCTCTCAGTTTCAGGCGGATATACGCGGCAGGGTCATCGAGGGCAACTAGGATTCATGCCATCGTGAAAAGCCGCGGTGTACATTTGAACGCTGTTACAAAATGGCATACGTGGGCCTTTGATGTAAAAGAATTTCATTAATACCTTACACACTGATTCTTCTATCCCGTTTCGTCATCGACTCGCTCTATTTGCAAACCAATTTATCTTGGAGCAACAATCTTCCAATAACACTTTTACATGAAAAATTACTCCTATTTTGGTCAGACATCCCATCCCTTCCATTAACTACAGTTATTATATTTCAGTCATGCCCTACCATATTAGAAAAGGGCTGTGCCTTAACGGGTGCAATCAATTACGCAACGCAACAACATAATTTCGTTAAAAAAAGAATAATAACTAATAAAAGTTATGCCTCGTTTTGATGCCGGGCATTAGTAGGACTATGATAAGAATAATAAAATTCAGTGGTCCTAAAAAACTAAAAATACGTCGGTTTCCCTTACTTTATTTGTATTGATATTCGTCACTTCAATTCCAAAACGAATTCTTTCAATTGCTAACAACAACCTGCTGCAACATGTGCGTGGTGCATTCCTATCATTTCCTTCTATCTCTCCATGCTTCCTGCCTTCCATCCTTCCTAACATTTTCTAACATTTAGGTATCCTTTATTTCTTTAAATTACTTTTCGTAATTTTTCACTGGAGAGTTTATAATTCATGTTGTAGCGACCCCATCCACGCTGCGGAAAGGCGCTTATCGCCTCGATGAAATCTCCAAAAACGCCAAACAAGAAAAAATAATAATATTGACACGAAATTCCATTAACACACAATTTATCATAACACATAGATATATAAAATGTATGGATCTAATATGATTACTGTTCAGTGCTTCCGTTGTGAGGTAGAGGCACAATGTTTGCATTCTCTTCCAACCGTCAAATCAGATAAATGCATGTTGTGTAATTTAGTCATTTATCCATTGTTGCTGTTAGTGCTTTTTGTTAGATATAAAAATACTTTATCCGTACGCATTGCATTCCTAACACTCGTTGTGCAGGTGATCAAATCTTTTTGAAGGGAATAACATGCTGCACAAAAAAAAAAAGAAAATCGAAAAAGCGCAAATTATGTTGCACTAAAAGCAAGCTAATTAGTCAATCAGTAAAAAGGTCATTCTATGGTTTACCCGCCAACCCTGACGCGAACATTTTTTTTACTTTAATTAGTGGAAACGATAGAAAATTATGAAATATGTAGCCAAGCGATTGAAGTCAGACGTCTCTGTGAGCTTCGTTTCTTTGTCACTTGACTCATGTAAATTTCTGCATCTCTTATTGTAGACATGTCGACACATTTATAAGTAATTAAGTAGTCACACGTTATTCTCCACACTCCCCTATGCTCCTTCATTACTACTTCCCTAATTCATAAAATTTGGAACGATTTTCCGTCATCCCTAGTCAACTTTGGTTTGTAGACAAACCGGTTTCGGCGATGTGCCATCTTCAGTGTCTGTTTTCGTTCTCCGAAAGAACGTTCTCCGAGAACGTTCTCCGAGAGAACGAAAACAGACACTGAAGATGGCACATCGCCGAAACCGGTTTGTCTACAAACCAAAGTTGACTAGGGATGACGGAAAATCGTTCCAAATTTTATCAACATCCAACCCTGTCGGAAAAATCAACAAATATCAAGAATCCCTAATTCATATTCATGCTTTCACTCCAATGGCTGCTGACTGCGGACTGCGGCGGGCGCCAAACTGACTTCCCTTCATTTGCGCCCAAGTTGCTTTATTTTATAAACCACAGAAAATTGCTTGCAGAGGACTTTCCAATAAGAGCGGGTCGATGTTGAAATTGAATAATACATGCTGCGTGTGACGTATTAACTCCGATTGATTAAATTTTTTTCTTATTTGAAAGCTCCATTTACGTTCTTATGTATGGAGTATGATATCATTAAAAGTCCGCCGCGGCTTCGCACCACGGATCCGAGAGGTCCGATTTGAAGCCATCGGTCGATTGCTGGTTATTTGAATAGATCCGCGACTTTAGAAAACCCCACAAGACAAAGTCTAGCTGGGTCAAATCGCATGGTGGCCAACTCACGTCATTTCCGCGAGAGATAACCATACCCTCAAATCGTTCACGCAAAGTGCCCATCGTGGCGTTAGTTGAGTGGCGACATGAAACCACATGTCGACTAGGCCCATATCGCTCAATATGGCCCAAAAGAATTTGGATACCATCGGATACCATTAGATAGCCACACCAACGTTGTTTTGGAAAAAGTACGGACTCATAACGCCGCTAGCCCAAAATCCGCACCAAATAGTAGCCCTTTGTGGATGCATTTCAACCTTGTGAAACTTGTGTGGGTTGGCGTCGTGATGTGTGGAGCTGTGTTGAAAGGTTAATAATTTATTTCCGAAAAATCTCCACAGACATTAATACCAGCCCATGCAAATATTCATACTATCAAAATATCAAATACCTTTTATTAGTATATACTATATATATACTAGTATATACAGCATATGCTGCATATAACAAATATATATTATATTATATAACGTACATATTTAATAAATCCTGAGAATTGATTTAAAAAGCGAAATGATACATTTTTAGTGAGACGACATCAATTTAGCGTTTGGTGACACAGCGCATCGTTCATTATTGTATTTGTGAACACCAAAACCTTACGTTATTGACAACGTCTACAATAATTTCTAAACAACGGACATTTTATGACTTTTAAATTTATGCAATGCAATGCCAAACACCTTTTTCAAAAATTGCATTAATATTGTCATTAGTTTAAAATTCGGAAGCAAACGTATTAAAAGAATTAATATGTAAACAGTTTAGGGGTTTAACAGATATAGCAGAGATATTTGATTCAATGATTTGCAACACAATTCTGAACTAGCTATCGGTGAGTATATTTATTTTTTTATTATAAACTTTATTATTACTTCTATTATTGTAAAGAACAATAAACGTACATAAATTCAATGTTTCATTATTGAGAATATTGCTTTTGTTATTTTCGAAAACAAATTTATTATTCACTTAACGCCAATGGACGAGCGTGATATGCGAGGAAGTTAAAGAACAAATGAAGGAAAATAATTAGATATAGTAAACTTAGGGGGATTTACGATGGGTGAGGAAAAATGGTGAGACTGGAACGGCAGTCGGTGAAACAGAAACCAACACAAGCGTGGTGAAACAAAGTTGGAGCGACAAATCAGCATATCACTAAAACGAATGCAGGGTAATACCAGTTCTAAACAGTTCTGGATTTCATCATTCAGGTCGTGGTATTTTTCATAACCCCTCCCGTTCTTCAACCAAAATTTTTCCTCAAAATTATCCTTGTCCAGATACTTGGGGAAAGTGGATAAGTTGTTCGCAAATGTTGTATATTTGGACGGCGATAGACCTCATTTATACAGGATGATATCTGGCCGAAAAACTGAAAGGCTGAAAACGGAATTCAATTGCAGTATTTTTCAAGGAATAAGGTCAGAGAATATTTGTATAATAAAGAACATGGATTTTCCCG
Source organism: Physocephala rufipes (assembly GCA_963966595.1). NCBI lineage: Eukaryota > Metazoa > Arthropoda > Insecta > Diptera > Conopidae > Physocephala > Physocephala rufipes. Next base: position 18,091,064 of record OZ016503.1, read on the forward strand.
CAAAATAAATGAATTTGGAAATGACTGATTGTTGAAATTGTGTATCGTCAGAAATTTTAATCACTAATTATTCTAATGCAAAACCTGTTATTTCTAAATTTATGTTCGATGCATGTGTGGGAGTAGAAACGAACCGCATTTATTTGTGACTTAAAGAGTCTTCGCCAGCAGAAAAGAGATTAATATGAGCCCTATATAGACCTAAAAATACATTCGAAAGTATCTCGGTAGGGAGGATCATTGTGTATAAATACAAGTACATATAGGAGATTTTTAAGAGTAATATACAAACATGCATCACCTTGTTGTATTTACTTATGGAGATAATATACAGAAATAATTACAGAAAGGTTATGCCCATAACCTTGAAACGAATGATATCTATCTTTTCCACAAAGTTCTGATTCTTCTCATATTTCTGTGTAGAGATTGGTGCGGCTGCGGAAGTTGAAGAAGTGTCATTAAGTAGCAACCTGTTGGCAGTGTCGACGTAGCGAGACCTTTTAAGAAAAGGCACGGGAAGGGAATGTGGTTAAGAGGAATAAGTGCGCTAATTACTTTGGGCGGGTTTGCCGTGTAATTTTTGGATATGCATCGCGTTACGATGATGATATTTGCCTTAATATAGGGCTGATTTTAATAAATAAATAAATTTGGATACGAACAAAAGTGAAGTCGGTGCGTAAATAAAGCTATGGCAAAGTCGGATGGAAATAAAAAGGATTTAGATTTTGCACTGTTTATTGATCCATCATATTTTTGAATATGAAACAAAAAAATTACCGTCTTGCAATCTCGGAGTCCAGATTAAGGATTTCAAAAATGAAGCTTAAAGATCTTAAAGGTCTGAACGCTATAGTTTTCGGAGTTGATTATCAGCATATAATTTGTTTTATTAAAATAAAATCAGCAAAAATTCTCATGATATTTATCCAAAATTTAATTGTCAACAGTATCTTCAACCGACTGTAATGCTTTATTCGTAAAAAGGTAATTTAATCTAAATTGTAATTTAATCATTTAGTTCTGTTCATGTTCTGTTTAATTTAGTCATGTTCTGAAAACATTAAAAATGGGCGTTAATAGTATAAAAAATTGTAATATGAGAAATTATTCTTTTCTCAGTAAGATTCCGAGCAAGTGGAGGGGTATGGAATGATTCCCATTCGCTGGCTGATACTCACCTCGAAATGTTACACCGTTATTCGTCAGCATGTTTTCCCCATTAAATAAAATGGAATTTTATTATTTCCATTAAATAAATGTTCATAATTATTCACTTCGGAATATTTATGATGATGGAACGATAACAAAAACATAAAAAGTTTAACACGAAGTTCCATTATTACACATTTTGAATAGACAACAAAGAGTTCGGAAATTGATGGGCTGCATATGAGTCATGAGTTGGGCCCATGACCTCTTCTCACCATGGAAAAATCAGAGAAATGCAAGCGGTGTAATTTAGCTGTTTGTTGTCAATTGTTTCTATTAAATTTAAACAAGATGTTATCAGTAAGCATTACATGCACAATAATCGCTATACAGTTGATCAAAAGAACTCACATTATGCTGTCCAAACAGCATGTTAATCAGTCAATTAGTCAAGGTGTTAATTAGTTAACGTGAGCATTTTATTCACTTTTGATAGCGGAAACGATGGAAATTTATGCGATATACGGACCAGTGATAGAAGGGTGCTTCCTTTACCTGACATTTGACACATGTAAATTTCAACACCTCGAGTTGTAGACTTTTGACATTTACAGATAGCTAGGTGCTCACACCTTCTTCTACACATACCTCCTGTACTTGTTCAAATTAATTTCCTCCATTAATATTCCTGATTCCATTCTACTGACCAATAAGGCCAATAAGGGAATTACCGAGGTGTCAAACTAGCTTCGCTTCATTTGCACGTTTTGATTCATCACAATTTTCAAAGTTATCAAAAAATTCTTGTAAAGCGTTTATATATTCATAATTTCTAGGGCCCCATTACGCAAACCGAAACGAATGGAAAGACTACGGCGCTGACCTTGACCCTGGGTAAACTTGAAAGACTACTGCTTATCAGCAAGCTGTCAAAGCAGAGAAATATCATGGAAAAGACAAAAGGGACGCCTTTGCTTGGTTTTGTGTAATGAGGCCCTTAATACTAACTTCGTCGGCAGGTGTTGGGGGAGTATATTTTGCATATTACGGGAATGTACACACATTCCTTACTTTTAGCGAATTTGTATGGGGTAAAAGATTTTTCGAGATCTAAAACATTCAATTAAGAACATTGAGTCCACGGTTTGAATTTAAAAAGTTTAATATAAATACTTGGTACTAAATCCTGTGACTTGAATAACCGGTTGTGTCGATAGACGATGGCGAATACGAGATCGAGCTTAAAGCATATTTAGAACTTATTTAAAAGATCGAACTACTGAATGGTATATAAAATAACACAAATGGGCAACATGGGGATAAGTAAAAAAGCTTGCTAACAATTTGTTTAAATTTTCATAAATTCCAAGATTTTCAATGGATAAAAAAGTAAAATTGGCAAAAATAAAGCTTTGTTCATAACATTAGTTTATCATTTGTAGATTTTATATATTGAGGAGGAGGCCTTCTAAACGGTTGTATTCAAAATAATCACTTTAATACTTATTTTCTTCCTTTCCTTCTATAGCGCTCAGTTGCATGGACTATAATATATCAGGGAGCAACTCAAAGTGATTAAGTGATGAACATTAAATCAAGGAGAAAAGCAAATATTTTGTACCGAAGCCGATAGAAAATTAAAAAGTTTTGTTTCGCCCGAGCACATCAATGACAATGTACGAACATATGCACCTGCACTATGATTAAGGATGTCTGTAAACAACACCAAACGTAATTATTTATTCCGGGTAATTTTTCCGAGTATCAATTTGTTTGCACGCAGTGGACGAATAAAAGAAGCAAAAAAATTGCTAGAATACAAAAATTTGAAGCGACTATTGTTCTCAAAATAGAACAAAAGCAATAGAAACCTTTGTTTTTCACATTAGGTTTCAGATTTTTGGAGAAAATCTGCAGAGCCAAAGAATTCATCTAGACTGAAGAGGACACGCGACTCATTCGTTGAAACGTATTAAAAACATGTTTGTGATCATTGCCTTTGATTTTAGCCTAAAATTTCTCAGAATTTTTAGAGGGGTTACGCTTTGTTTCTTTATCTTTATCCGATGAAAATTAAAGGCCGCCAGGCGTATTGTACCCGCGTGTGATAGCGAGAGATGGAGAGGTGACGTATTCTCTAAAGCGTGACACACGCCATCGGCAGTTCCAATAACAACTGATTTCTAAAGTAGAGGAAATTTACGTGAAGAGCAAAATGAAGAGAGGTAGGTCCGGCCTCGATCAACTATTTAAATCTGCCAAAACCAACCAAACATTTTGTAATGTTGCCCTCTATTCGTTCTCATAGGATATCACGGTGGTGGCACGAAGTTGAATTCTATGAAATTGTATACTTTCATCCTGCGGCTCATTGACAATCGTTCTCTCTTCTCTATCCACGTCTGTTCCAAGGAAGAAAATGGGATTGTTCATTTTCACTCGTCTCAAGGGTCTTTTATATTATCAGTTATCATGGTTTTCTAATTTTATTGCAATTATGCGACAAGCGTCAAGCTAAACGTGCGCCATGCAGACTCAATTTTATCAGTGATGACCACTGGGCAGTGCTTGTCGATACTGACGAAGTGTGAATGTTTATAAACAAAGACGTCACGGACAGGGATAATTCCTGCCCACAAACTAGAGCAAACGGAAGAACGTTCTTAAGGAGGGGTCAGCTTCAGCTTCAACTGTGCCATTAAAGGGCTACTAAGTGTTGTAAAACGTTAATGAGTTCTGTTCTCTCGGCTTTCCTTCTTAATAGTTTCAGTGTCAGGAACATATAAAAAAATTATAATAATAATAAAACCAGTAAGAACGTTATCTTTAGCCTGGTCGAAGCTTACATATCATATTCCCAAATCTCTCGATAACAACGTTCAAATAAAATGTCGGCAGCTTGTATAAATATATTATATATTTATATTTAAATTATTATATTTACATTTATAACCAGCCTGTGATGACAGAGAACATTCGTACCAAATTTCATGGTGATAGCTTTATTTGTTCTTTTGTAATCGTGATTTCCACAGACAGACAGACGGACGGACAGGGCTAAATCGACACAGGGGATCATACTGAGCCAGAATATATATAATTTTCTATGTCTATTGTAGCTCCTTCACTGCGTTACAAACTTAGTATCAACGTTAATATATCCTCTTCCCCTTTTTTAAAGGGAATAGAATTTAATAAAAATGCTCTGGATACTTATATATGCCACAACAGATTTAAGGGAGACAGTTTAACTTTAAAACTGTCGAGTCAACATCGGTCCCTTAATTTAAATAAGGGTACTTATCGGGTCCCTTAATAAGTACTTCAGCTTACTAAGCGGTAAAACATTGGCCTTTTAAGAAGACGTAAAAGATGGAATTCCGAAAGTTTCCTGGAGTTCCTAAATATCTTTTTACTCTCCCTAAAGTGAATGGAATGGAGACAGAATAGGCACTGACGTTTTCGACCAGTAAACACGGACCGAGTAATGTCAATAAAAAATATCGACGAAGATCATATTTGTGTATGGTTTGTTGTCAATTTTAGTTGATTAAACTTTACAAAAACATTTCAAATTTTAGGTGTTGAAGAGCTTCTATCGATCCTTAGGTAAGATAACAAATTTTTTTTAGTTTTTTTTAAATTTTACATACAGAGACCTACAATGCTAAATGCATTTATTTTGATCACAGTTGGCAGTTTAAGTCAATTAATATCCAATACCCTTTCATATTGAGTAAGTCCCTTATAAAATGAGTATAATTAAACCTTTTCGTATTTTTTGTTGGATAATTCGTATTTCCTCCGCTGATAAACCTCATGGCATTTGACAGAGACGTAAGTGGTTGGATGGAACGTCCAAGGGGACGTTTATATCATTTTTATATCCCTACACCCAAAGGGTTAAGGGTATATTAAGTTTGTAACGTATTAAAAGTATTTCAGTAAATTAAAGGTAAAAACGTATTTAAGGTATTTACGTAATTATAAACGTATTAAAGATAAATTGAAGGTATCTCCGTTTGTAACCTATTTAAGGATGTGTGACAGGTATAGAAAAGTATATATTCTGTCTTCTGTGTTCGGGTGCCAGTCCCGAGGTGTAAGGACACAAAATGGCAGTGACCAACAGGTGCGTTAACGGTCGCTTGCCATGACACGGTACCGTTGGTTACGAAGCCCGACCAGCAGCCAGATCCTAAGATTCGCTTAGCTAAAGCTAAATATCCATCGCTAAAATGCTAAAAATAAATTGAAATTGAAATTAAAAAATATTGGAGATGCCGCAATAACGCGATTATGAGTCTTCTGTTGCTTAGATAAAGAATTCGTTAGTTCTATAAATATACATAAATGAATTCTAATGAATTCCCGAACTTCGTCGCCGCCTCCTCATTCTCCCAAACTCTGGAAGAACGAATAAATTGCGGTTAAAGAGACACAATCTGCGATGTTCCACGGAAGTTTTCGACATGCCAGAGAGCGGTTTTGTGGAATTATTTAGACTTCCCAAGGCCGTGTGCAACGAGGTTTTCCAGGAATTAACTCTTTTATGATTCCAGGGAAAACCAATACCCGCTTACCACCAAAACTTCGATTTTTATTTTAAATACGATTCTTTGCACAATGTAAGGAACAAACAGAAATATAACGTATTATGATAATTAAATTTGAAAGCTATCAGCGTTCAGTTGGCCACGACTTCCTCCCAAACGTGTCACAATGTTACATTAGCCCATGCGTCCGAGAAGTCGTCGAAATTTTTGATCGCGATCTTCAGGCGAGATATGGCCGATTTCATCTCACGACTGGAGAAACACTGACTGTGAAAACGAGGTAAGTGAAAATGCATAATTATAAACAATAAATGGAATGTTTGTGCCCTATATGAAATTATAAAATTTTTGTCTTTAGTTTTTATGAAAAATTTTGCTTCCCAGAAGGTATAGGTCTAATCTACGAGTCGCATATTAATATGAAAGTCCCGAATCATGATATCGAACACGTATATGTGTGCCGGAAAGGGGGAATTCCATTAACATTCAAATAGTAAGACTTTAATTTGCAATATGTATTTCCAATTTTTTTATATATTAATTCCTTTATGCTACTATAGATATGCGAATACAATCTGAAGATATTGGATTGTAATCGTTGTTTTGGTGGAACGGCACATGATGCGGCTGTCTGGAGGGCAAGTGCTTTGAAGGTCTTGCTTTTAGTATTACCATACTAAAATGCTATCTACGTTACAAGAGGTGGTGGTTACCTGCTGTTTCCATTTTTGATGACCGGTACAATGAAGCCAATTACACGGCGCAACAAAAAATGAAAAAATTTTACCCTCCAGAAACGAAAGTTCAATTTTCTATAGGAAAATTTTCCGCTGATTCCGAAAATGTTTTTAGTTTTCTAGTTGCGGCTTTAGTTTTCGAGATATCAACAAAAAACCGTTTTTTGGTATTTCGAAAACTTAAATTTATATAATTAACTGTAGCTACTTAATTTTTTATTTTTTTACTACTAAAATTTTAAGACTACGTTTGTTAAAATCAGCTAAGGAATGCCAATTCTATCGCAAAAAGAAGTCAGAAAAAATAAATTTTTTCGATTTTTTGAAAAAATATTGAAATAATCAATCCAAATAAGTTATAAAACGTATCCCTCCAAAAATGAAAACTCTAGTTTCTAAAGTGAAATTTTATGCGGTTTTCAAAAATGCTATTAGTTTTTTCCTATCTCATCTCATTTTTAAGGTATCGCCATTTATCCAAAAAAACATTTTTTTAATCATACTGAATATAACGGATATAATGAGAGTAATCAACCGCAGCTCCTTTATTTCTAATTTAACAGGAAAAATTCTAGGTATGAAATGACAGGTAATCCTTTAATAAAGATTTCAAGACTTATTTTGAAAAAATCGGTTGTAAACTGTTACCTCAGGAATTGAATTTTTGTCATTTTTTATGTTTATATTGACTTATTCCGTTGAAAAACTTTTTTCAAATGAGATAATATTTTTTTGTTTTATATATGTAATAATATTACTAAAAGCATTTTTGACCTTAATGTGTTATAAATAAATAAAATATACACTTATTTTTAGAAAAACTTAAAATTTTTGTTAGAAAATTACCTTTACTTCCATAGTCGGTTTTTATTAAAAAAATAAAAAATTAAGAAGCTACAGTTAATTATATAAATCTAAGTTTTCCAAATACCAAAAAAACGGTTTTTTGATATCTCGAAAACTAAAGCCGCAACTAGAAAACTAACAACATTTTCGGAATCAGCGGAAAATTTTCCTATAGAAAAAAATAAAAAATTAAGAAGCTACAGTTAATTATATAAATCTAAGTTTTCCAAATACCAAAAAAACCGTTTTTTGATATCTCGAAAACTAAAGCCGCAACTAGAAAACTAACAACATTTTCGGAATCAGCGGAAAATTTTCCTATAGAAAATCACTATCTGGTTTTTGGAGGAAAATCTTGTTGCGCCGTGTTATCAGAAGCTATTATTGTAATTATTATTATTATTACAATTTTATATTGTTCTTTGAAAAAAATAAATAAAACTAATATTACGTGATTTTTTTAATTATTGCTCGCCTAGGCTTTTCCCCCCGTGTCATTCATAAATCTAAAAGAATACGAAAAATGTTTATGTTAATAGTTATATTAATTTCAATTTTGCTGAGACTCTTTACTACGTTACTTTCGTGTGCGAATGCGCGGTGCTCCTTTAAATACTATATTAAGTATATTTTCTGTTCCTTAGTAATTATTCTTGAATTGTTATCCATTTCCATGAAACAAAATAATAATCTTATTATAAGATTATCTTATAAGAACTTTTTAAAGGGTCTTATTTTCAATTTAAAAAATAGCGCCTAAATAGGTCTCACGGCTAAAAATTTAAAACTCTTTCTCCAAAAAGATTGCTTATTTCAAATTAGAATCGCGTAACGTAAGAAATCGGTATTCGCAAAGACAATAATTGACGACGCGTCGTCTCAAATAAGACGACACCAAATTAGGTGTCGTCTCCTAACAAAAATTTACCATTTTCCTTTTTAAAAATGAATTCTCGTTTTCAAAAACTTGTAACAAACTTTCTCTGCCTGCGTATACTCGCCGGTGCCAGGATTCGTAACAGAGAAAACAAATCCCTCTGTGTTCGTAATATCGTTACAATAATATTTATTTATGTTTCTGAGACATAATTTGCATAAAACGATGGCCTACAATGAAGCGGCTGGCGGTTGAAATGCTGATGCTGATGCTGGTTTGAATAGAAGAGCTAATTGTGGCGCGGCGGCCCACAATGTAGCGTCTGATGAAGAAAAAACTGATGATAATAGGCGCGACGACCTACAATACAGCGTCTGCTGCGGCTGATGCGTGGTTTCAACAATAGAAGCGATCTAGTTGTAGTTGTACACAATGTAGCGTCCGATGAAAAGCGGCTGAGACGATAATGGCGCGACGGCCCACGATACAGCGTCTGATGAAAAGGCTGACGATAATGGCGCGACGGCCCACGATACAGCGTTTGTTGCGGCTGAAATGCTGATGCTGGTTCTGATGCGCGGTTTGAATAAACGAGCTAATTGTGGCGCGGCGGCCCACAATGTAACGTCTGATGAAAAAGGTTGAGGCGCGACGGCCCACGATACAGCGTTCGTTGGAAAGGTGTGTTGATAATGGCGCAACGGCCCACAACACAGCGTCTGATGAAAAAGGCTGATGCGAGGTTTTAACAAAAGCGAATTGTGGCGCGGCTACCCACAATGTAGCGTCTGATGAAAAAGGTTGAGGCGCTACGGCCCACGATACAGCGTTCGTTGGAAAGGTGTGTTGATAATGGCGCAACGGCCCACGATACAGCGTTTGTTGCGGCTAAAATGCTGATTCTGGTTCTGATGCGAGGTTTTAACAAAAGCGAATTGTGGCGCGGCTACCCACAATGTAGCGTCTGATGAAAAAGGTTGAGGCGCTACGGCCCACGATACAGCGTTCGTTGGAAAGGTGTGTTGATAATGGCGCAACGGCCCACGATACAGCGTTTGTTGCGGCTAAAATGCTGATGCTGGTTCTGATGCGCGGTTTGAATAAACGAGCTAATTGTGGCGCGGCGGCCCACAATGTAGCGTCTGATGAAAAAGGTTGAGGCGCGGTTTGAATAAACGAGCTAATTGTGGCGCGGCGGCCCACAATGTAGCGTCTGATGAAAAAGGTTGAGGCGCGACGGCCCACGATACAGAGTTCGTTGGAAAGGTGTGTTGATAATGGCGCAACGGCCCACGATCCAGCGTTTGTTGCGGCTGATGCGAGGTTTTAACAAAAGAGATCGAGTTTTCGGTGGGATCTTCTTTTATAGTATCATAACGGGATTATCTAGGTACAGTCAGAATCTCGCGTCCTTTGATCATGTGTGCCTTTTTTCTGTAAATTGAATGTTCAATTCTTCATGATTTTCCCTCTCGCATACTTCCGTTATCCCATATACCGCAAACCATACCAAAGAATTACATATTGCATTTGTTTAATTTTTTTTTTCCATATTTATTTTGTGTAAGATTTATGCGACATAATTTTGTCCCCAAAATTTGTTTGTCATATTCCCCCTTTACTTTCCCGGAGTTTGTTCACTAGGAACCGATTGGGAGTAACGACTACCCGGAAGTCGTCAACTTTGAACACAATTCTATGCTTCCGGCCTTTTGCGCTCGTGCGTCGCTGTATTTCCTCACTCACCGTTTTCGGCAGTCGCGGATCAGTCAACACATCTTCTAATGCCTCGTAGGTTGTGAACTCAAATTTTTTCTTGCTGGGATCCCTTAAAGCATCGATTGTTTCTTCCTTTCCTGGATGCGGTCCGCTTAGTTCCGGTGGTTCAGTTAACCTCTCGAAGACGGCCTCTATTCGCCTTCTCTGCATGGGGGCGCCTAGGGGATCTTGCCATTCGTCGTCAATAACAATGGGGTCACGGAAATCCTTTATAGGTTTTTCAAAAAATGTCTCCATGAAGTATAGTACGTATGGGCCACAATCGTTTAAATTTGGCTGTTGCGGCACATTTACGACAAGGACAGGCAGCTCGCTGAAGTCCCTCTTAGGCAGCGTTGGGTTTTTTGTTGTATATTCCTCACACAAATATCCTCGGAGGATTCTAGCCAGATCAGTTCTTGGTCCAATCTCCAAAGAATTAAACTGAAGGAATACTGGCTGTCTCACTCCCCAACTTCCATCCGGTTTGGCCTCTTCCATCATCTGCATGCCCTTCAGCCCCGGGAAGCACAACACAAAGAGGAACCAGTGATGGTGCTCATTGATCGGCATGAACACGAAATCCTTTTCGAATATGTTAATCCTCTTTGTCCAGTTTTTGACGCGTTTATGCCTTTCGCCGTCGGTCCTGCCCTCTTGTAGGCATGGAAAGAAAAAAGAATCGAAAAAAAACGTTCGTCGCCGTTGCTCTTCTGTGAGTTTCTCTTGGTAGATCCACTTGCTGTAACATTCGACAATTTTGTCGTTCAGCCACTGGCCCTCGTGCAATAGTTCACGGTCTGCCGCTTGAATGTTGATGCCGCCGGTACCAGGGGGATAAAAGAAACCTTGAACATTTTCGCTTTCCAAGCGTCGCAGTATTTTCGGTGGTGGAGCTTCCGCGTCGCCGTCTTCAGAGTCACTTAACTCGATCGTTAGGATATCAAGTTCATCACGGTATGTTAGTTGCTGATGAGTCATCTTTACTTTCGGCTAATGGGTTTTCTCTTGGTTGTAGAATCTTAAATTATAAAAGCAGTGCCGATATCACGAAAATTAGTTTCACAAAGGGTTATTGATGAAGTTAGTTTGTCCGTTCTCCCTAACTTGGTTGTCGTCGGTTAAATCTGTCTTTCGCTTGGGTCGTTAAAGGGTTTCAGTTGTCCGATGTAAGCTGTCTTTGTAACCCGGCTACATTCCCTCTGAATTTGGACGATGACTGGAGACGTGAAATTTATAACTCGGTAGGGTCCTTCGAATTTCGGCCCCAATTTGGCGTTAAATTTGTTTGCAGCTTTTGATAATTGGTGGCACCGAAGTAGGACCAATTCACCGATCTCTGGCTTCCATGCCCGTTTGCGAAGGTTATAGGCCCTACTCTGGTCCTGTGCCGCACGCTCTAAGTTCCGTCGAACTATTTGAAATACCTCTTTCATTTTCACGGTCCACTCCGCTGTCGAGGGGGTAGTTGTACCTGAACCCAAACTATGCTGATCAAACAACGTGTTTGGAAGGCGGGGTTCTCTTCCTTGCGTTAAGAAAGCTGGGCTATATCCGGTTACCTCGGAAGCGCTCGTATTTAAGGCCAGCATGATTTCTGGAATTAATGCATCCCATCTCGTTTGTGTGCCACCCGTGAACTGTGCGATTATTCTCTTGACGTTCCGATTTGCCCTCTCCGCGGGGTTCTCTTGCGGAGTATATGGAGCGGTATACTGATGGCGTATCCCCATCTGCTCCAAGTAGCGCTGCAGTCTCTTATCGCAAAATTGTTTCGCATTATCGGTGACTAAAACCTTTGGCACGCCATATCGTGTAATGATTCTCTCGCGCAGCGCCTTCTTGAAATTTTCGCAGCTTGCTTTCCGCATGGGTACTATCTCTGTCCATTTCGAGAACTTGTCAAATATCACTAATAGCATAGTGTTACCGCTTGTCGATCGTGGAAGAGGGCCCACGAAGTCTGCACATATTATAGACCACGGTTCCACGGGCAATTGTACTAACATTTTCCCCGCCGCTTTCTCCTGGCTTGGCTTGTACTTCTGACACGATACGCAACTCAGTACATATTGACGTATGTCGCGGAACATTCCAGGCCAATAATATCGATTAGCTATGCGCAGCGTCGTTTTCCTTACGCCCATGTGTCCAGCGGAGGGGCTATCATGATTTTCCTCTAGTACTTGTTTCCGTAGTCCTTTTGGTACGCACAGCTTCCAGGAAACACAATCCTCGTCATTGGCCCTGCATGAAATATGGCGGTATAATTGCCCGTTTTCTACGACATATTCTGGAAACTCTTCTGGTTGTGTTTGAGCCGCTGCTAGTTTTCTGTCGTACCAACTGCATATTTGTTGGCCCGCGCGTAATTGAAGGCAAACTTCTAACGGCTGTCTAGAGAGCGCATCAGCCACAACATTTTCCTTGCCTTTCCTGTATTCTACGTTGAACATATATTGCTGGAGTTCCAGTGCCCATCTCGCGATTCTACCCGAAGGATTTTGTATGGAATTCAACCATTTAAGTGACAAATGGTCGGTAACCACTGTGAACTTATACCCTTCCACATAAGGTCGCATCTTCCTGATACCCCAAATTATCGCCAAGCATTCTTTCTCCGTTGTCGTGTAATTCTTTTCGGCCTGATTGAGGTGTCTGCTCGCATATGCTATTACGCGTTCAACGCCCTCGGATTCTTGTGTTAGTATAGCACCTAGACCATACGCACTTGCGTCGGTTTGTAATTTAAACTTCTGCGTAAAATCCGGACAAGCAAGAACTGGAGCTTCGGTCAACTTTTCCTTCAGTTTAGAGAACGCTTCTTGTTGTTCTGCTTCCCACCTCCAGTGCTTTCCCTTCTTTAACAACTTGGTTAGAGGTGCCACTATTCCAGCAAAATCGGGAACAAACCGTCGATACCAAGAAGCTACTCCTAAGATTCGCCGTACATCTCGAACGTTCTTTGGTGGTGCCAAATTCTGAATCGCCGCGACTTTATCCGGATCGGTGTGTATTCCATTTCTGCTGACGACATGTCCCAAGTATTTGATGTCTTGTTTAAAGAATTCACATTTGTCGACATTAATCTTTAAGTTTGCTGCTTTTAACCTCCGGACAACTTCTTTCAGGTTAATCAAGTGTTCCCGTAGGGTACTTCCAATAACGACTATATCGTCCAAGTAAGCGAAAGCGTATGGCTCCATATCGGGCCCTATTACTTGATCGAGTGCCCTTTGAAAGGTGGCTGGGGCCGAATGTAATCCAAACGGCATGACTCGCCATTGAAAGAGACCCCTGCCAGGCACTGTGAAAGCTGTGTACTGTTTACTTACTGGATCCATTGGTATCTGCCAATAACCGTTTTTGAGATCCAAACTGCTGATGTAGGTGGCATTTCTAAGCCGGTCCAAAATGTGGTGGATTCGGGGTAGAGGGTATGCATCCGGCACTGAGTGGGAATTTAGCTGCCGATAATCCACACACAATCGCCACTCGCCGGTCTTCTTCTTAACTAACACTATTGGGGCGCTATATGGACCATAAGCTGGTTCTATGCACCCCCTTTTGATGAGATCGTCCACCTCCTCATTGATTATCGCCTGCATTACTGGGTTCTTGGGAAAATACCTTTGCTTGATGGGCCTCTGATCTTTCATGATTATCCTATGCGAAGTTATATTCGACGGTCCTGACATTTTCTCGAACTCCTTCAGCTCTTGTTGCAAGAAGTTTTTAATATCCTGTGATGATGGTTCACCTGCCCGATCATCATTGCCCAACACCTCTAGTTGTCTCTCATTGTTGCTCTCTGCTTCTGCGGCTTTAGTCGTAACCTGACCATCACTGTATTGTTGTTGATTAGTAATGGTCGCAGGCAGTTTTTGGACGTCACTCATCTGTGTTAACTCTGGTGTGACCGGATTTTGCGTGTCGGCTAAGTCTTGCCGTGTTAACGTAATGGAGTCTCCACCGCATGTGAGGGTAGCCCCTATTTTAATTAAAAAATCCATTCCTAATATAAGATTGTCAGACATATCCGCCATTACCAGCAGCTCCTGTCGACACTGCACGTCTCCGAGGCGCAAATCCATGATAAGTTGTTCCGGTACCAGGCCAACCCTCTATCCTTCAAGAGTTCAGGTAATGCACGCGGAATCAGATCAATATCCAGAGCATATGCTTCTGCCAGCTCCTCGACCCGTTCAATAAAAGCAAGTGGATCTTTTCCCCCGTCGTATTTGACCGACCACTTCCTAATTTGTTCCATTACCGCCGAGTATGGTTTCGCCGCAGTTGTTCTCCAAGCTGTCTGTTCAGCGACTTGGTGGGAGATAAGAGGTATCTCGCTCTGTTGTGGTGGAGTTGGATCGATTCCCTGGCTATATTGAGATTTTTCTAGGTTTATATCTGCAGCGGAAGCTTTTATCTTAGTTCCTGTCGATAGTCCCGGGTCAGGAGGCTTATGCTGTGACACAGTAGGTACCTCTAGTTGTTGTTTTGTTGCCGGTGAGTTTGATCGGCTTCGTCGAAACTGCGTTTCCAACTCTTGCAGACGAGGTAATAGTTCTTCTTTGTATTTGCCTTGTGATATCCACTCAACTAGCCGTCGTCTCATTTCTTCTACTGTAGTTCCTGTATCATCTATATTGAATTCGGCTAACACGTTTTGTAATTCGTGTTTCGCGAGGTTGTATACCCAACCAACTTGCACCATTTTGCCTTTATAAAGTTTAACTGGCCAAGAATTCGTACGATAGTGGTTTTATGCAATCTTGTCTGTCCCTGCTCGGGCGCCAATTGTAACAAACTTTCTCTGCCTGCGTATACTCGCCGGTGCCAGGATTCGTAACAGAGAAAACAAATCCCTCTGTGTTCGTAATATCGTTACAATAATATTTATTTATGTTTCTGAGACATAATTTGCATAAAACGATGGCGCGGTGGCCTACAATGAAGCGGCTGGCGGTTGAAATGCTGATGCTGATGCTGGTTTGAATAGAAGAGCTAATTGTGGCGCGGCGGCCCACAATGTAGCGTCTGATGAAGAAAAAACTGATGATAATAGGCGCGACGACCTACAATACAGCGTCTGCTGCGGCTGATGCGTGGTTTCAACAATAGAAGCGATCTAGTTGTAGTTGTACACAATGTAGCGTCCGATGAAAAGCGGCTGAGACGATAATGGCGCGACGGCCCACGATACAGCGTCTGATGAAAAGGCTGACGATAATGGCGCGACGGCCCACGATACAGCGTTTGTTGCGGCTGAAATGCTGATGCTGGTTCTGATGCGCGGTTTGAATAAACGAGCTAATTGTGGCGCGGCGGCCCACAATGTAACGTCTGATGAAAAAGGTTGAGGCGCGACGGCCCACGATACAGCGTTCGTTGGAAAGGTGTGTTGATAATGGCGCAACGGCCCACAACACAGCGTCTGATGAAAAAGGCTGATGCGAGGTTTTAACAAAAGCGAATTGTGGCGCGGCTACCCACAATGTAGCGTCTGATGAAAAAGGTTGAGGCGCTACGGCCCACGATACAGCGTTCGTTGGAAAGGTGTGTTGATAATGGCGCAACGGCCCACGATACAGCGTTTGTTGCGGCTAAAATGCTGATTCTGGTTCTGATGCGAGGTTTTAACAAAAGTGAATTGTGGCGCGGCTACCCACAATGTAGCGTCTGATGAAAAAGGTTGAGGCGCTACGGCCCACGATACAGCGTTCGTTGGAAAGGTGTGTTGATAATGGCGCAACGGCCCACGATACAGCGTTTGTTGCGGCTAAAATGCTGATGCTGGTTCTGATGCGCGGTTTGAATAAACGAGCTAATTGTGGCGCGGCGGCCCACAATGTAGCGTCTGATGAAAAAGGTTGAGGCGCGGTTTGAATAAACGAGCTAATTGTGGCGCGGCGGCCCACAATGTAGCGTCTGATGAAAAAGGTTGAGGCGCGACGGCCCACGATACAGAGTTCGTTGGAAAGGTGTGTTGATAATGGCGCAACGGCCCACGATCCAGCGTTTGTTGCGGCTGATGCGAGGTTTTAACAAAAGAGATCGAGTTTTCGGTGGGATCTTCTTTTATAGTATCATAACGGGATTATCTAGGTACAGTCAGAATCTCGCGTCCTTTGATCATGTGTGCCTTTTTTCTGTAAATTGAATGTTCAATTCTTCATGATTTTCCCTCTCGCATACTTCCGTTATCCCATATACCGCAAACCATACCAAAGAATTACATATTGCATTTGTTTAATTTTTTTTTCCATATTTATTTTGTGTAAGATTTATGCGACATAATTTTGTCCCCAAAATTTGTTTGTCATAAACTATAATTCTATCCTTGTATTTGTGATATATTTGTTATATGCAACCAAATGAAAAAAAACATTTGAAATTTTTAGTAGTTTTCACTATTATTGTATTTGACTATTATACAATTGATATGGGCAATTTGGCGATTTTTCGAAGATAAATTATAAACCTCCTAAAATGTTCCACACATTACAATTTGTTATTTATATAAATGGCGGGTTCGATACCAGTTTATTCCTCTGGCGGTGCTTGTTTGCTTCGCTATTTTCTATATTGTATATTGTTATATAATCTCTTATAATCTCTTCTCACTTTAAAGTATACTTTTCGACTAAAAATTAGGAACATATTGGAACTACCGATGGTCCACACTGTCAGATGAAGTATAGTATACTAGTTGTGAAGCACCACAAATATTTGAAAATTTTTCAGTGTCTTATCACTTTATCAATGTGCATTTTCGACGGAAGATCAGACCTTATCCTTTGTAAGCTTTACATAAACATATTTATACAGAACGACCTACGAGTGAATTAAAATATGAAAATTCACTCAAGATATCGTTAAGATGCTCTCATAAGAGAAATATAAAGCCACTAACATTTTTGGGTACAACCTATCGATATTATTAGTGGATTTTCGTATTTTAGTCCATTCGTAATTACTTCTTTATGAATTGAGATTCTATATTGAGATATTTCTAATAAATGTTTACATTTATACAAATTTGCACGGTTGCATAACTTCCAACACTAAAAATTATGCTTGTCATTATTGTTCAAACAAAAAGCAAAAAATGTTATAAAAAAACAAAATAAATGTTTTTATAACATTTTCTACCAACTATTCTTTGTTTTTTCAGCGTTTGTTGGTCTAATATTGCCCAAAAAATCAAAAAATTTTGAATATGGTGCAATTTTTTTAAAGAAATTTGTTATTGAGCACAGCCGCAAGAGTAAAAACACTGAAAAGTCCACCATCTTTAAATAACAACAAAAACACTACGTTAAGCAGTGAGAACAACGTAAAAGCGGGCCACCAGCTCAAAATGTGACTTTGTGAATACGACTTCTCTTAAAAAGTTACTTTTAAGACGACGACGTCTTAACTCACCAGGTGAATTTGTGAGTAAGGGTATATGTTAACATATAATGTATGTATTTAGAAACTATAATATATAAAAACTATCACTGCAAAAATATGCTGTTAACGACTCAGTCTCTACTTGGAATACGGATATATTCTGTGAGTGTAGGGTACATAAGCTAGGCCAGGCCGAGGATATCACTCCTTCTTGGAAAAGTAAGGAATGTTACTAAATAATTTTGTCCATTAATAGTAAACTTTGGAATAGGACCATCTTTTAAATGGAGAATGCATTGGATTTTTCAGTCCCCATAGACCGTTGTCCACTGTAGATTGATCTTGGTCTTGTTTTTTAAGAAGTAACAACACTGTATATGTTCGCAGGGCACGATGAATATTCACCGAATCATTTCTTATGGCGTTTGTACATTAAATTTAATAAACATCGCATGGGCGAACGAAGATTATAGATGGAGTTATGACGGACGGATGAATTTTGTTAGGTTGGTGAATATTTTAAATGCCTAGTAGATGTTCAATTGTATTTATATAACCAGTCACTCACACAAACACACTCTATAGCTCAAGTTACATTAATTTTCGCAATATAATTGACATCCTTGCGTTACTTGTTTCCAATCAAAAAATTGGTTCAAAAAGGCAGCCTGATGATGGTATCGTTGTAAATATAGCATGCCAGTATTTGTGTCAGGCAGGCATATCAGGTATAATGGGTCAGATGCTTCCATGGAGCAAATTCAAACAAAATAATTGTTTCTATGAAACAAAATTTGAAAATATTAATAAAATGTAATTGTTTTTAGGTGGAGCACATTGACGAAGGTGTAAGTTATCATTTGTGCAATACGCTTCATGTGCGGAGGACAACTTGTCAAAATTGTTCAGTTGCTGGTTTTATATTATGAGAAAAATTATTTCGCCCGTAAAAAACACGCGAATGAGGAATCGGGTCTTCTTGCTACATACTATAAAAACAGCAACATGTGCAGAATGGTGCAACACAGCAAAAACACATGATTTCTGAAGAAATAAGTGACAACAACGACACTAAGAAAGTAGGTGAGCAGATTTGGAGTAAACAGGAAACCGCGACCACATGTTTATGGTTTTTTAAGACAGCCCATATACCACAAGCACACTGGCGCAATACTTAAATGTATATTACGTTAAGCTACACAAGAACTCACCTAAAAAAGGGTGACAACTAATGGAAGATGTCACTCTATTTTATACAGTAATCTAATGCTTTCATTTGTCGACTACTTTAGGTCCTAGTACTAATGATATTAGTCAAGTTATTCCACGTATCGACTAGTATTACAAGTATTTTTAGTATTACTGGTATAGTATTACTAGTATTAATACTAATACTTTTTAGATAATCCTTGTAGAGATAATATTAGTGAAGTGATTTCGAGTGCCGTTTAATACTACTGCAGATCATTGAATGCTTGCAATCATTATATTGCATCACGAACGAAATTATGTTGTATCATTGAAAATATTTAGTGGCCAGTGTAGCGTAGTGACAATATTACTCGAGTGTTCTCAAGTGCTGACTATTAAAATGTTTGAACATTTGAAATTCCTAATAGCAATAATATTAACCAAAGGTGTTGGTTAGTATAACTTAAAGTCCTTAGGAGGATTTCGTTGAAACAATTTTGTATATCTTAACACACAAGGATGGCTACACAATTACGAACTAAACGAAGGTTGAAGAACTTTACGCGTTTTCTGCTTAGAATAGGAAGTACATACAGAGAGATTCTTGTACAAAGTTGAAAAAAAAATAAAAGGGAAACAAAAATTATAATAATAAAAAATTGACACTCTTACTCACTAAGTTACTTGAGGTTGAGTTGAGATGGCGCCTTTTCAAAATTGACCCTCTGGAAGACGGCGTATTCACAAAGTCACTTCATGATAATCACGCTGTATTCACCACTTAGCGGAAGAGACTCGTCGTTTTTGAAACGTGGAAAAAGTGAACTTTTTAATTTTGGCATACAGTTTTACTCTTGTAGCGGTTCTGCGTTCAGTAATAAAGTTATTTGCAAAAATTTTACCACATTAGAAAGCGTTTGCTTTTTTGTGCAGTATTAGGTTAATAAAAGCTGAACAAATACAAAAAATTGACGGGAAAAATCTTTAGAATATTTTTTTCCTTAATTACATTTTGCGCTTTTCTTTGCAACAATAAGGATAATGTTTCTTTTAGTGTTCACTGCTGAAGAATACCTGCTAATTTATACCAATGAATTATCATTGAATTTATTAGAAATACCTCAAAATATTTATATATAAAAAGGGATAAGAATGAATGAAGACACGAAAATTCATAAATAATATCGATAAGCCGTATCGAAAAATAAATGCTTTTTATATATTTTCTTTGAGTACGACTTATCAATTTCATGAGCATTCTCGTATCTTTATTCGCTAAGTAAGTAAGTTTTTCTCTGTAAATGTATTGATACGGAAAGTAAAAATAATGTGTGTTCTACCGTCGGTATAGCATCTTAATCTGTTGATTAGGACCACTAAATAAATTTCAAATATTTGTGGTGGACCAACCCCCGTACCTTTAAGCTTCCTTTCTTTTTCATCATCCTCTGACTTTTTCAAATCTATCCATTTCCATATACCAAGGTGTAGTGTGTGGAACGATGTTAGGAGATTAATAACTTATCATAGAAAAATCGCCACAAATATTATTACTGGTCCGAAATTAAAATGTATGCTAAAAACTATCAAAATTTCAAGTAATTTTCACTAATTTGGTGCATATAATAAATATATTCCGAATACAAGAACGTGACCACATTTTTTAAAAAAACGAATATTTATTCACAAACAAAATCCGACGGAGAAATGAACATGATCTTCTTGATTTTGCCATCATAGAGCCACCGATGGGAGAGTATACTCTCCGGCAATTTTCAAGACGATTATCTAATGGGTGTGAAGCAGGCATGACGCTGGCGTAATTTTTTTTTAACTTCATTCAAAACTAAATTAAATTCAAAATCTATGATTGTAGGGAATATTCGTGCCAAGTATCAGGTTGGTACCTCTGCATTCAGCCGTAATCATGTTTTCCGCAATCAGACACACAGAAACACATAAAGAAAGGCGGACAGACCGACAGGCATCGTTAAACCGACTCCGGCGGAGATTCTGAGCAATATCATTGATTTGAGCACAATCTACAAATAACACGGATAATGTTGGTCTCCAAGGCGTCGATTGTCGCTGGTTTACTCGTAATTTCATGCGGCCCACAGGAAATAATAAGTGTTAAATCGCACAACCTTGGCGGGCAATTGACAAGTCCATTTGTCGAAATCAACTTATCACGAAATTTTGATTTGGATAAGTCGATAGTTGCCGTCGCCATATGGTAGGTAACGCCATCCTGTTGTCACATTTTCGTCTGGATCGATATCACCCATATTTCAAAACAAAAAACATTGATCGATTGAAACGCGAGCTCCGGCCTCAGTTTTTAAGTAATAAGGTCAAATTATTTCACCAGCATGTAAACTGCATCAAATGGTGCATTTTCCTGGACGCAATGGAGTTTGCATGGTCTTTTGTGGAATCGTCTCACACCATATGCGTGAGCTCACTCCATGAGCTCCATTGCTAAACACAATTTTGCGATAAAATAACGGGTCCAACTGTACTAAACCCCAATCGGTGAAAAACGGCACATATGACGGTCTAGTGGCTTTAAAACCTGTACCAGTTGGACCTTATACGGGTGTAGGTCAAGATCTTTACGCAAAATTTTCCATACGATGGACGAACATAGCCCCAATTCCACCTCCGACGGTGAATTGATAAATTTGAATCCCTTTCCGCACTTTCATTTACTGCGGCAATATTCTCATCAGTGCGCACATTCCTTTGGCATGTTGGAATTATTCAATCATTTCAAGAGTATGTGGTACGAATTCTATCCACAATTCTATCCACATTCCAAAAAATGGCTTGTTCATATGGGCATCTATGTGTGCCATAAAATTCACGAAGTTATTCGAATCGACTGAATTTCAAAGTAAATTTGGATATTTTGGTAGCGTTGTCCAAGCGTGAGTCCATTCATGATGATTTTCCAGACTATACTGAACATTAATACCAGAACATCAAGTCAGAGCGACAGCTCGTATTGGCCGTTGTCCCTATCGAAGGTTATAACTAGGCGAAAAACAACCTTTATAATTAGTTGCGCCCACCACGCCTCCTTTAATGCGTTATAAACGGCAGCGCAAAGTGAATATACCTACATCCCTACATTGGCGTGTAGGGTATAAAATACAACTTTTTGAAAATTAAACCAGTGGAACAAGTGCATACATTAATTAAAGTGAGCATAATAATAAAATAATATTGAATAAAGAAAACAAATAGCAGCGTTTAAATTTCTAGTTAAGCGTGGTGTTCCTACCGGAAAAACAAAAAGAAACCAGAGGAACTCTTTTAGATACGACGGGAGAAAAGACTCCGTTAATTTTATAAAAAGAGTAGAGGAACTCACGGAGGCGTACAAACTAACTAAACATTTATTGCCACGAACTATGCCGTAGCTCTTGAAAGACAAAGTTTTTAGTTGGTTGCAAAACAATAATTGCGGTCTCTCTGGATGAGAATTTTTGAAGCGAGATTTCTCTGAAATTCTTTTTGCCGTCGAATTATTTTGAAGAAGTCGGTGGAAATGTGCGACTCTGAGCGCAAAGAACTCCGGAAAACTGTAGAAATTATACGCTGGCTATGGAAACATAAACGCGAAACATATGGTATATGTTCGCTAACTCGTGTTGATTGATTACCATTGACGTCACTTATACACTAGTTAAAATCGTTTATAAATAAAAACCTATTATTATATATTATTTATCATTTATTAATAAGAACTTATTATTAGGTCTGATTACCAGTTGCACTTGATTAATTATTGGTCGCGTTGCGTTTCATTGCGTTCTGCAGCAAGAACACCTCTCTCTCTTACTATAATGCTTTCTCTAGCAAGGACGCATATCCTGTACGCGTCAAAAATTGTGTTTAAAGCTCTCCGCGTAATACAAACGGATGGTAGAATATTTCGGCTCTCGTGAGACGCAAAAGCGCTGCATTTGGTCACTGACCTTACCTTCCCCTTCTTTTTTTTACTTGAAGCTTAAACTAAGTATAGTACTTTATATTTTAATTTAGGATAAAGTAAAGTAAGACAGCAATACACAGAGACTTAAAGAGTTGATAAGAAGTTCAAATTTTCCGTTTCGTTAACCAAATATAGTCAGAAAAATTAATAACAGGATATATTAAATTAAAACCTAGGCAGGCGTTCCGAAGCACTAGCTAAGATGATCTGCAAAATTTAAACGAATGGATCATTCGTTCCGACGTACGACGTGCAACGTTAAGATGAATGTTGCTTAGAAGAAGAGGAATTCATGACACCGGATAGAGTGTTCAAGATGATAACAAAATTCAACATTATTCGCAGATTAACGAATCATGGCAGGTTTATAAATTTTAACCGCGATTCATAAGATGTTAAATTTACTGAATTATCCTACTGTAGATTTCGCAGGCAAAAAAGAAGAAAATGCTTTTGTACTGATTCAATATAGAAGATGTAGCAGCCATAGTACAGACTCTAACAGGTGAAGTATACTCCAGAATTGGTCTCACTAATGGGGTATACAATAATTTATTTACGTAATGGCTAACAAATTCCTTTCCCCATCTGTTTTCCAACAAACTGTTTTCTTTGCTAGCCATGCCGTTAATATGAACGCGTTATTAAAAAATCAATATGTCAAGGGGTGGCTTTTAAACATTTATAGTTTAAATCACCTCTGGAATTTTTTATCTGGTGAAGGTTTCCAAAATATACCGAGAAGGAGACTTTTTCATGAGCATTTCTTCGGTCAGATTAGGGGAGGGTGGCGGGAACTGTGTAACTATAACCGCGCATATGTTCACTGGTTTGTTTCAGAAGCGATGGGGCTTAGATTATATAGATATTGTTAGAGGGAACCGTGAGTCATTTGTATCAGAG
Source organism: Physocephala rufipes (assembly GCA_963966595.1). Lineage (NCBI taxonomy): Eukaryota > Metazoa > Arthropoda > Insecta > Diptera > Conopidae > Physocephala > Physocephala rufipes. Next base: position 18,114,485 of record OZ016503.1, read on the forward strand.
AGAAATGGATTAAGCTCCGAGGACATTTTAACGCAGGTATATAATGACTCGCTAATAGAAGATGGCAGCAGTTCCAATGTCTTCCGAGGGCACTATTAACTGTAGTTGATTACTCTAGAATAGAAGTAATCAATCTATTAAATCTATGAAATCAATCTATTAAAGAAAATGCTTTAGCTTACGTTTGCTCTTGGTTGTATTTAAAGTATTAGAGACATAATTGTTGGCAGCCTTCGCCAAACCATAGAAATGATGGCATGTTCGAAGAATTCCTCTTCACCGTCTAAAAGGAATTCAAGAAATTATGTTTTAATTAACTCCCCCTCGTGAATTCATAATTTATGTCAATAATTTAGAATCTCCGTTTTTCGAAATTTTTGATTCAGTTTGTCATCGGAAAGGTGTCAGTAATTTTTTATTTTCCGGAATGCTAAACGTAGAATTATACGTGTGTTGGGGAAATTTAAAAACCCGCGAACTCGTAGCTCTATTTGCCGGGACTAAAATATATTTTGCTTAAAAGTTTTTTAATAGATGGCTTAAGTCTCCAAATTTAACAAAAGTTTCTTTCCGTCGCACATCTATAGATTTAGTTCGGTAAAATAATTCAATGGCAATCTGTTTATTTACGATGTGTTATTTACCTTCACTTTCCACTTTTTTATACTTTTTATACAATTTTAAGTCTTCAACAACGTATGATGTATAATTTATAAAATAAGTGTATATTGTATATTTGTATATGGGTGGTATAGGCCTACTGGGGAGCCGGACATCCAATAAATCCGGTAACGCGCATACCTCTTGGGTGGCGTGGAAATGAATACAACTTCCTCACATGAAGGAAAAATAGGTGGTATAGGAACGTCATCCATTAGATAGTGAGTGGGCACTCCTAGAATTTATCCAATATGTACTAACGTCAACGTCCTCATTTATTCCGATGACTTTAAAAATTCTTCTTACCTCTTAGACATTTTCTTGGCGACGTAAATTCAGAGAATTCCTCATTCCGCACGTGTATAAACAAAGATGGTAAGGGAGTATGAAGTCTTTCTCTAGTTCGAAATTTGGTAGAAAATTTTTAGTAGTCTGATAGTATTTATAAAAATTAGATACTGGCATCCAATCGCCAATGCCCTTTAATAGATTGGCATATGAACTTGTGAATATAATATTAACAATCCATCATTGTTTACACAACATCCTCATTTAATGTCATACGTGACATATCTATGGTGCATTATGCATACGCAAAAAGAAAAAACCTTGGACGTGAGTTTCGGGCATGTAAGCATTTCCTATCTCATTATTTCTGATTTTGTAGATTATTTCTGATATATATATATATATATATATATATATATATATATATATATATATATATATATATATATATATATATATATATATATATATATATATATATATATATATATATATATATATATATATATATATATATATATATATATATATATATATATATATATATATATATATATATATATATATATATATATATATATATATATATATATATATATATATATATATATATATATATATATATATATATATATATATATATATATATATATATATATATATATATATATATATATATATATATATATATATATATATATATATATATATATATATATATATATATATATATATATATATATATATATATATATATATATATATATATATATATATATATATATATATATATATATATATATATATATATATATATATATATATATATATAGCACCTTTACTTGTTTTTAGTAAAGGATATCACCTTTACTTGTTTTTATTTGTTCTACTGTGCCTGTTCTGAATCCGGCTTAATTTTGCATATAGACCAATTGTTATTTTTGCGCATTGGCTTGTTTTAGTTAACATTCGGTACATAAAATTATTGACAGCATGACGCTAACGATAGCGACAACGGCAATGTCCCCGACAAGAAACAAATCCGTTTTCCTTTATTAGGTCCATAGCACATCCCCTGTCTTCAAATGTTCGTGCTGAGTTTCTTAAAATACTCCTGAATTTTATGAGACCACAAGTTAGTTGTTGCCGTTGTTGTTGGTGTTACTTTGATTATAGCAATAACAACAAAACCCTTCGATTGTAGTGTCCTTTCAAATCGAGTACAACCCTGTTGTTCCTTGAGGAACAAAAGCGATCACAACAGCCTGTTAAATTTCTCTCGAAGAAACTTGAAACCATAAACATTAATGCTCGTTTTTAACACAGAAGAGAGAGTGGGTAGGTGCGCGTACTTGTCGTATATATTGGCTTACATTTTTGCGTGAACAAAATTTAGATTGCTCTCGGACGTAATTTCGGAAACAACAAACAGGTCAATACCGGCAAAAGTAAATCCTTCTGTATTAATGCCATTACTATTGCGTTCTTACGCACACACAAACACACAACTTAAAATAATAATGATTATGGGTGAACGAAGGAACAGCTAAACAAATGCTTAAATTAAATTGTACGTATTTGTAGCGCGATTTTGTCGACATGAAGGCCACGCGGAATTTTCGAATCATGGGTGACACCCCCCTGTTAATATCTGGAACGCGCTAACAGCAATTGAATGGTATTTAGTACCGGACGGTGGCAAAATATCTGCTTTTAATCGCGAATATCAACGCTTCTGGATCGTTCTTGATTGGAAGAGTTAGTGTCATAATGAAACTGCGAGGCTTGGAATATTGTCTTGGACTGTGATTGAACCAATCGTGCAAAAGCGAGGTCTGAGAGGAGAGGAATGCGAGCATGATGGTTTTCTATTTAAGAAACCGAACACGCAGTTACGCTCGTAAAATTTAATATATTTGCTTCTGCCAAGTAAAACACGTTAATACCAATTTATTAGCCGATATAATAATGAACCCATGGGTTCACTTTAATGTCTAAGCTCAACTGAATACCTAAGTAAGTTTTTCCACACCTAACTTCATGAAAAGGAAATATGGATTAAGGGAATTAGCTGAGTTTTTCATCGACATTAAATTAAAATTTCAATACAATTATCAATAATTTCAACAAATATGGTATACTAAAGAGTACAAAAGTTAGGACAATCAATTTCCTAGATCTATTAATGACCCCATTTATGGAAAGCTATCGTAAATACTACTTTTTCAATCGGAATATGTCCATTCTTATCTAATAATTGACATAACCCCACAGTCTAATTGCAACGACAATAAAACCCTTTCCTAGGCATTAAGACGGTATTAAGCTGTAACGTTTAATATTACCAGAATCGATGACTTGAGGAAAAGAAATTTGAGAAATTTCATTCAGCTTTTGATTACAATTTTACGTAGTATATTGAAGCAGAAGGGTATTCGACGCTGTAAATTAAAACTGGCCATTCCTTGCAATGTTGTAAGGGCCAGTCGTTACGGAGACCGTATTTTAGTTAAGTTTGCGCACGCAATGTGTGAGAACTCATCCGAAATTGTTTTTGTTTGCTAACGCGTTTGTTTGAGCGTTTGCTGACGAGAATAATTCCATTGAATAGATATATGTGCCATCGAGTGTGTTGAAAATAGTTCGCATCCTTTTTCTTACAAAATTTCATTGATTGAAAAACTTTGTTGGACTTTGACTGTCGGAGTCCTGGAAATCCTTAAAGCGTCTGTTTTCCAGAGCACTCTAATATACAACGTCGTCCCATAATTAAGTTGTTTTAATAAAAATTTTAATTTACCTCATATATCCTAATGTTCTAACACTTTCCTTGTGTTTGTTATTTTCACCACACGGAAGCCTATGGTTGGGCCTTATTTTATGCAATAAAATTGCATTGCACTTTATGTTATCAGTGGGGATCACAAAATTTACGGTTCAAGGAAACCAGAATTTATCGATTTCTGATCGACCCCCGAGATCTAATTGATATTTAACAATGTTATATTGATTCCCGGCTTAAATAGCCTGTTTGAGACATTCACGAAATCGGACCGGCTTCGTTGATTGCGCAGTTTTGTTGTATGCAGTTTAGGTGCACCAAAACATAAGACGCAACATCGACACTTTCTCACAAATTGTTTTTTTGCAAGCCTTAAATTTATTACCTATTAATGACATCACAAAGAAGCTATATAATTATAAACCAATTATAAATCAGATGATCCTTTACTACCATAATTTTTCCTCCACACTCATCTTTCAAAGTTTTCGCCATCTTTGAATAGATATTGTATAATTATTCTCTTGACATAGTATCGATGCTGACCCATTAAATCGTGTTTGGCTTATCTTCTTCCGTACTCTACGCGGATGACACCACCACCTACAGCGCCCATACCAAACGACAGGAACCCGTTAGCCAAATACATGCTCACCTATGCGAAATTATTCAGTACTACCGAAGCCGTAAAACCTGGATTAAATTTTGCAAATCACATGCACAATAATAAACGCATGCCTCTCCACATGTAGACACTAAGATTGCTACACGTACAAAAGCAGCACGACTAAACAATCTACGAAACATGAAAATGATAATGAATACAAACGAAATGAATCCATACAGACCGGGAAAAAACGCCGCAAATAATCAGAACTAATTGCACCAATAAAACAGACGATGACACTTGAATAGTGCAGCCACCGCCAGTAAACATTTAGAAAAAATTCGGGATTTTAAGAAACGAACAAACCAGAACGAAAGACACTGAAGATAGTTGAAGATGGTTGACAACGGATTGTCTACGAACCAAATTTCACAAGGAATGACGGTAAATCGTCCCAGTTACATAAATTAATTAGGCGGCGTATGATGTCCCTTATTTATTTATATTGTATATATAAAATTTCAACTTATATGCTGTTTCCTGAGAGCGGGTTGGTTTTTGGTCCAGGTTTTTGAACGTGATAAACTGTTAAGTGTTTACTACCTAAATTGGTTTTATTTTGCGAAACAGCTGTGTAGCGTTCACAAATTGTAATTGGAAAAATCAAATCGAATGAAAATAAATATATAAAAGTCCATAAAATTCAAACCAATCTCAATTGTGTACAAATTTCTATTTCAATAATGGATAAAGCTAATCAGAGAGGACAGAATCCAAATTTTTAAGTATAATGAATATTTGTATACATATATATCGCATCATACGATATTTTATTTTTCTATATTTTTCTCGAACTAACTGTAGAAAGAGTCAAAGATATTTAGAATACAATTTCGAAATTCGAACCATGGATGTGAATTTCCAAAAACATAAGTTTGTTGTTTTTTAGGTTTGCCTGAGAAAACCAGTTTTGCACAAGGCTGTTGAAAACCGCTCTCATGAAGACCGTATAATGCACTCTTGTTGGAATTCCAAAAACATTTGCGTCGGACATTAAAGAAATTCGAACAATAAACGAACTATTATCGAACTGGTAGCTGGCTCCTTCGAATGCAGTTTCATTTTTCATTGGCTCCCGACTAGTGTCGGGAACTATCGAATAAAATCTATAGACTTATCCTACGGTTGTAAATTATTTATTCATTCGATAGATTTCAGTCATTCAGAAACCATTAAACAAGCAATCTGTTTTCCAGAGTTGGTAATTACTAGAAACTATGGAATAATTCAACCATTTTTAAAATACGTCCTATCCATACGGCAATTATTTATTCAATCCCTTTTTTCTTTATCGACATAAATAACATACATATGTGATCTCTTGTTTTTCAAAGCTTTCATAATATCGAGTGATAATTAAACAAGGTTTACACATTATATTTATTTACTGGCTATAGTAATTCCTAAATCATTTAACGAATAAAGACCGATACCCAATTAGTAAACAATAAGCAACCGCCTTTGGAATTATGTTGTATACGCATAATTTCAATTTCTGCGGCATTCAAATACCTGACGAATATGCATGCTGTTATTTTTGTGTTACAGCAAGATAAAATTTTTGCAAAACGCGTATAATGAGTATTAACATGTCTATCAAAATTATTTTCTCTGTGAATGATAACAGGATCAGTAAATGAAATAATGAGGGAATAAAAAAGGATTCGATAATAGTTATAATCATTCAGCGACAACTATCTATAGCTCAAATAATTCAATAGTCCGCAACACTACTCGGCTGGGGTAACGCAATAAACTGTTAAAAAATTCGGCTTATATTTACATAATCGTAATAGCTCAAATTTGTTCGCAAGTTTTTGCCGGTTCTATGCTTCCTTCCTAACTCATAAACATAGAGGAAATTCCTATAGTTATAGCCCTTCGAAATTTGAAAAATATATACTGAAATCTCATAAACTGCGACGGCTATTCTGGTAAAATTTCTAAGTACCGTTAGAAAGCTCAAATAAATATCAATGTCATTTTATGGAAATGTTAATAGTTTAGTTATCATTTTTTTCTAAAATTTGTGACAAGTGCATAGGGTTCTACTTGAAATAATTGACCAGATTATTTCAGCTTTCACACAAAAGTTCGTTCATACAGATCGGTGATACATTTATGGAGAGAAGCCAATTAATTTAATTAAAATTAAAAATTAATTTTAAAAATTAAATTGACAACTAAATACTTTTTGCAATTAGTTGTTCGTACAACTTTTCAAACTAATATGACTGCGGCGCTATTCTAAACTGGACACTTTTTAAGAGAAATAGGGCGATTTCGCCTGCGGCACAGAAAATTTGCTCTTTTTGCTATTTGCTCTTTGCTTACATTTGTTTTAGTCTGAAAAGACAGTTTTTGAAACCCAGATATAATCTTTGCAGATATATTAAGCTGGAAATAAAAGAAAGTTTTACAAAAAATACTCGTCCTTAAATCCGTAGAAATGTAATACCTGTTTTATTTCAGAAAATTTAATGTTACTCCTTCGACCTACAAACTCGAGAAAGCAACGTTCGTGTATTACTACAATCACGATCGTTCCCAAAAAAAGGTTTTGTTCTAAGCGACGCTTTTGCCGTAAACATTACTCTGTTTTTTAGTTATTCCAGTGATATTCCGGGCTCCCAAGAAAAGTCATCTCTTCTGCGACTATCTGGTCTCAAAACAAATTTACGGTCATTTTCACATTTTAAACATTTTTTAATTAAATTCTAATCCTGGAGCTTCTTTATAATATCCGGGGTAATGCCTCCGTCGACTTCAAAATTGAAAATTTGGCATATATTTGTTAAAGAAAGTCGACACGTAGTAGCGCATTCGTGATTCGCACAGTTATAACAAAATATTTAAGCTTAACAACAATAATGGGCATAACGTTCGAAGCTTATGTAGCGTCATTATTGCTAGAAAATCCACATCAGTATGAATATTCAAGTAACATATTTTTAAAAGTTGATACACTATAGCTGTCCTTTTCCCACCTTCGTTAGTAGTCCATGGTTGAAGTTTTCCTAACTGTTCGGTGTTGAATATTAAGAATGCCAGATCTACTCCCCGCTTAGAAGGTTTTCCGAACTCTATGTTTACTGAAATTTGACTTCTTTTGTCTGATTTGATTTTTGTTTGAATATATATTAAGCCTTGCTATATATGTCATAGAGCCTCGCTGATGGGGTAAGATTATGTGTTCCTATTGAATGCTATCATTGATCGCAGAATCTGCCTTTGCTAAAAAAGCTGGCTTAAGGCGCTTTATCGATATTGTTTTTTCATCGCCGTCGACCATAATAGTGAAACGCCTGCCATATAATCTTCTTTTTGTTTCATAAGGACCCGAGTACGGTGGTTTTAAATGTGGCTTAACTTCGTCGAGAAGATAAGCCCCGTCGGTTCAAATAATGCGAGTTTTATCATGCTTCTTGAATTCCTTCAGGTATGAATTCAATGGTATTTGCAAGTGATCTGCATGCGGAATGCAGCGATAATAATTAATCATTCCTAAAAGACGTCGGAGTTTACAAATTGTTTCCGTTTTCAGATAATCCACTATCTAGTTAAGATCTCGGAACATTGAATCAACGTATCGCTGACAAGTTTGGACAGAGTATCGAAGACCGAATGGCATATGCTTATACTCAAATAAACGGAAAGGAGCGATAATTGCTGTTTTCTCTGCGTCATCAGGTGCCATAAGAATTTGACGGTAGGCCTTTCTTAGGTCTATTGTGGGGTTTTATTGTTTAATATTTCGTTGCGTTGGACATGACATCGGTGATTTGTGTCAAAGTGTTTCTTTCCAGTGTTTTAAGTAGAGCGCTGGTCGTCAGTAACGCGTGATGTTTCAAATCAGATTCGACGACATAAAACCAAATGTCGGGTCTGTATGGCACGGAATCTGTAAGTTACACTTTTCGTATTGACGAGAAATATCCACCGTGAAAGAAATAGACGTATACTAATCCGGTTTTGTGGGTTTCCTAATAGCTGCTCTTTCTATAGCTGCGAAATCGATGCCGTGATCGAGGAAACAGTGATGAAAGTGCTTGTTTTACTTTTCGTTTTTGATCCTCCAGTTTCCGTATCTCCTACCGTTACGATAATTGCCTTGTAAATATTGATCAACTTTTCTTCGTTTAAACCTAATTCGGGGCCACCAATTATAGCGTATTTATTGCTAGAAAATCGACATCAATACGAGTATTCAAGTAATTTATTTTTAGAAGTTGATACACTATAGCTGTCCCTTTTCCACCTTCGTTTGTAGTTCAGGGTTGCAGTTATCGTAAGTGTTCAGTGTTAAGTATCAAAACCGCCACACTTAAGCTATTATAAGAACTTTATAATTTTTTATACCTTATAAAGTCGTATTAATACAAGAATGTATAGTGACAAAATTCAAAAAGTGTAATCCATGCTTCCAATAAAAATTCAGTTTTCTCCGTACACCGCGGGCGAAAAATTGGTGAATTGGGACTTGATTGCCTACTCTTTCACAAAATAAAATTATCTCATCTTAAGTTTCTATTGAAATTATAATGCTGGACAATATAAGTCCACCAAAAAATGGATATCGCACGCTTACTATTAAACTTTACCATGTGTAAATCTTTTGAGAATTAGTGAATTAGTAAATCTAAATTAACCAAGAAAAGAAATGAAACATTAGAAGGTGAGTATATACACCATAAATGCTTAACACGAATATAGAGGGTAAAAGCTTCGGCCAGTCCCAAATTAGCATTCCTATTTGAACTTTTTGATGTTCTTTATACACTACACCCGAAGGAAAATGATAGATTCACTTTCTGCTTCCGTTTATAGAGTATTAAATTAGGTGTGTTAGGTGGAGGAAATTATATATATTCTTGCTTCTTAGTCGACTTAGCAATGTCCGCGCGTCTATCTGTCTGTCTGCATGGCTATGTTTTCTGCATTTTCTTAATAATGACGACATGAAGCGTTGACATGGCATTTAGCACGAATATACTTTGTCGTAAGAGTTTTTTTAATTAAAAATGTGCCAAATCGGACCAGTGTCAAGTCTACTTGTAACAAATATAACTTAAATATTTCAAGATTTTCATCGTCGCCAGAATTATTATTAAGTATCAGTATATCAATTATTTTAAATTGTATAATGGAGTTATGGGTCCGAACCCATAAAGAACAGAAAGTATTTTATAAATGCGATGCTTCATCCCTTGGCGCGTTGAAACATTATTAAAATTAATGAATCCCTTACGGCTGTCGCAAAGAACGAAATTTCCAATACTTTCCTTGTTTTTCAAAGAGGAGTGAATTCTAGTTTACTTAGTCTTCTTCTAGTTAATCTTTTTCATATGCCTCTATTCGGTTACGTAGTCGCAACTGTGATTAATATAAAAATATAAATAACTTTATAAAATGTTACAATTGCACCGTTTTCGGTTCCATTTCTTGTTTTTCAGTTATCCAGAAGCTTCCTCTTTCAATTTGTTTATGTGGAAGCCATTTGGTGGCTAAGAGGGTGGTAACAACAGTCGAGGCAGTCAACTTGTTGTATAAATTGTCTTAGAAAATTCATTAGATTGTTCGAATATGCGATCAAGCATTCGTTTCAGTCAGCAATTCATTCGATTACTCGACCAAACGGCAATTAAAACATCTAAACGCGATTGTCACTTTTCAAATGGAAAGAACTTTTGAAAGCAATATAATTATATAAATTTTGGAAAAGCTTTTTGGAAAAGCGTTTCTGGTCCATCTTTCGCTATGATATATTATTTTATTCATAACTTTCAAAAGGGTTACATGAGCATGTTGATATCTTTTCTAGAAAGTGCACCACAGTGGATTACGGTTGATAAAAGATTAAGATATAGCTGCAATTCTTTGTGAAATCATAAGTATTTTTATACCAAAATCCTATATAAGCTTTTTCTAATTCGCAAATATTTCATTACTTCCCTCGAATCTTTTAAAATAGCTAATATCATCTCATATATTGCGGCTTATCGAATTATTTTTAATGCCTATACAATATAAATATATCCGATAGATCTTCCTCGAAAATTATCCCTTGCAGGATAAAAGGGAATTTATATCGATTTCCGTGAAATTGATATAAATTCAGCTGCGTCAAGTCATCAACGCGCTTTAATTTAATGCCGTTAATTTAATGCGTTTGCGAAAAAACCTGCATAGCGGACGAAAAATAGAGACCGTGTGAAATCGGAAACTATAAAATGTCAGAGTTACTATATTAACAACGCGAAGTTTAGCAATGCAATAAAACACATTGCTGGCACCTTACTTTGATCCTTTTATTTGCTTTGTTTATTGCATTAAATATTAATTTGAATTTACGTTTGCACGATGTTAATGAAATGAAACCAAAAGCGAATTTCGATAGCTAATGCCTCCTCGTCAATTTTCTCAGTAATACCTTTTACGCTCATCTGTTGGTGATGGTATGTGTAATATGTGAGCCATGCAACGCATAACCATCTATGCACTGTGTTCATGCGCGGCTTGGTGTAATTATTGAGATTTCACTTCAAAACTTAAATTCCGAAGTCCACACTGTCGTAAAATTTTATGCTGATTGTCCTGCTTTTATGTACAAAATGTTTGGGCTTTCGGATTGACAAATGCGTAGCATATCATAAACATTCAGCTCTGTGATTTCTTTCAGTTTCACGCCTCTGACAGATGACAGTTTGTCGTCTTAATTAATCTTTCTAGCACAAAATCAAATTCAAGTTTCTCAATGATTCCCAAATCTTACATGGTCAAATAGAGCTCTTCCTATTGTAGTTGTTGTTTTTGCTCTTTTCATTGTTACTTGTAAGATAAATGCATGCCGACATCAATTACAACATGAGAAACGACAACAGCAATGCATGGAAAGTTACTTTTTGCTAAGCCTAAGAAAACAAATCCTTCATACATTCATCAATACTTGATGAACATTCCCGTCTGCCATTCGTATGCGACCTAAACCAACCTCATTGGACCAGCTTTTAAATTGCATTAGCTAAAAATCAGCCAAGAAGGCAACACGGTTGAATATGGCCATTCTACAATTGACATATTACATATGTTTTTCATATTTCCATCGAATTTTTATACACATCTGCTTTGGAAGATATAAAATATGCAATTTTTCTCAGACTTTATGACAAACCGGATGTGTTACAGTGAGGAAAAATAGAATAAGATGAAGAAAACCAAGAAAAATCTGTCGAATTTTTCAGCAGTTTATTGCGTTACATATCCGGCGTGGTTGGCGCGATGAGTGTTGGAGGTTATCGAATCAGACTAACTACAGATAGTTAGTTACTGGATGATTTTGACTACTATCGAGTAAATTTTTTTCATTAATTCTTTCTTTCATTTACTAACCCGACTATAATTCACGGAGAAAAAAATTTTGATAGGAAATCTTAAAAAAACAATTTTTCCATTCCAACAAGTTTAGTTACGCTTTTATTTTGCTGTAAGCACACAAATAACAACATATTCGCCAGACATTTGAACGCAAGAAATCAACTTATATGTATACAACATAATCGCAAACCCGTTTCTCTTAATTGATTAATTGGGTATCGGCCTATAATCGCGGATTGATTTTTTAATTACTAAAACACAGTGAATAAACATAATGGTTGAATCATTCTATAGTTTCTAGTAATTACTAGTTCTGAGAGGGAGATTCAATCGTTTAATGATTTCTGAATGAATGTCGCAAGAAAAATGCGAAAGTTTTACATTTTACGGACATCTTTCGTCGAAGCCGGCGCATATTTCATTTCGTGTTCATCTTATATTTAAAGGCACTATCGCTCCATCAGATAGCGTGTTATCGGCAAAGCCCACAAATCTACCCCTGCGGCGCACAGTGGCAGATATTTTGAAATAGCGGCCAAAAGTTTTTTTTTTCACAGTCGCCAATTTTACAATTAGTATGCTTATATGAAAGATAATACATCAGAACCTAGGGTGCCAAAAAATAACAGCTCTAATTTGATCCTTTCACTAAAAACAGGACAATCAAAGCTAGTCCTTTTCTGTTTTGGCCTAAAATTTTTGATTTTCTGTAATTTTTTTATAGTTTAAATAATTATAACTCGGCGAGTTTTGCTGATATTAAGTTCCGGTCTTTTTTATTTATTTTTCTAATCTATTTTATATTTAAATAATATTAAACTAAGTTAAATAAGCGTTACTAATAATATGTAACAGGTATTTAAAAAATGTACCAAATTTCAATAAATTTTCATGTAAATTGGATCGGGAATCAAAAGGGCCAGCGTCGTCCAGAACAAATTTTACACGATCGCATAGCTGTGTCTTTTCTCTAGATTCTGTATATAGTTTTATTTGCGGAAGCTTGCGGATGTGGTACCTGGAGTATTTTTTATGACACAAAGTCATCTAATGCAAAATTAAAGGATTCTTATTTCATGTTTTTTTTTGGCTGTTAAATGATTATGAGTATTTTGTTTCTTTAAATGATTGTTTCGTTGGAAAAATAAGTGTTGTATTTTTAGTTATTAGGTACCTATACTTAATTATCAGGTACCTAAAACATTAGGTAATGGTAGGGTATGGGTATAAGTAAAGTTTAAACGTTTTGATGAATCAGGTAGCAGTGTTTATGAAGAAAAAAACCAATTTTATGACCAAATAATTACCTACAAATAAAATAAAATTCAAAAAGGAGACAAAAGATGTCATAGTCGAAGAAGTTGATAAAATAAAAAGCCAAATTCAGGAACTGCAGCCAGTATTTTTTGAGATTTATGGACATCGTATTCAAATAGATTTCAAACTTCTTCTCACTATGATTGATGGAAAAGTAGGACAAGCCTTAACGGATACTAAGGCATCATCTAGCTGCATTATATGTCACCAAACCTCGAGTAAATTGAACCAAGTACCACCAAGTGATAATGACTGTAAAGATGCGTACGAATTTGGATTGTCCCCTCTTCACACTAGAATTCGTTTCATGGAACATATTCTCAAATTGGCTTATGATTTGGAATTCGGAGCTACAGGAACAGTTAGAAGAAATGAATTGAATCTGGAAAAAAGAAACATAAGGAAAAGAGAAATACAGGAGCAATATCGTCAACTAGGTCTGATAATTGACCAACCAAAACAAGGAGAGGGTAACACAAATGATGGAAACACTGCTCGAAGGTTTTTCTCTGATCCTGAGACTGCAGCTTTCATAACAGGAGTGGATATTGAAATAATAAGGCGGTTTAAAGTAATTATAGAAGTTATAGCATGCAGCAAAATGATTGATGCGAAGAAATTCGGAATATATGCTAAGAAAACCGCAGAGATATATAACGAAAAATACCCTTGGAGGAATATGCCATCAACAATACATAAAGTTCTGTATCATGGAGAACAAGTAATTGAACATAGTCTGCTTCCACTAGGTGATCTTTCCGAAGAAGCACAAGAGAAAAGAAATAAGGATTATAGATTTTTTCGTGAGCACAACACAAGAAAAATGTCAAGATATTGTACGAATGAGGATCTTCTTACAGTTTTGCTCTGCACATCAGATCCATATATTTCGAATATTCGTCAAAAATGGAAGTCTTCATCAATTGAATTGGATAATGATGCTAAAAATTTACTATTAGACGACCAACAAAAATATTTTGCTGAACATTTTGTAAAAATTGCTTAGTTTGCATACACATGTAAATATTTTGTCTTTATTTATTGAATTATAATCTTAAATTATATATCTTTGTATTTTGCCTTTATTATTATAATAAATAATTAATATAAGTATTCAAAAAACACAACATTTATAAAAAAACGCAGTATGTTTGCAGTGTTCTTTATTCATGACGGATATGCTTAGAAAGATTTAGATTGTAGTAAAAGTACGAGGTAGGTTGATAAAATCTGTCATATCTTTGGTTCCCCCATGTCAATTTTAATGGTTGTAGCATGAAATTAAAGCTAAAGATTAGGGTAGCAAAGAAAAAAAAAATAAATTAAATAATTTAACGCGTTCAGAAGATATAGACTTTTGACCGCTATTTCAAAATATCTGCCACTGTGCGGCGGGATTCTGTACCTTCTTAACGACAAAATTTGATGTGGATACTAACCAATAGTTTTTCTGTATGAGCTGAGAGCTATTGTGTATGTAAAAACTTACGAATGAGCGATGAAAATCGTTGCTTATTTAAATTTTTCGGTATCTTAATTACCATTTTTTAAGGCTCGGTAAGTCTACCGAATTCACAAATACTCAATTTTGAAGTAAGAATTTGAAATTGATATTTGATTTTGTGAAATATTGCGAAAACCTTCGCTAAAAAAATTCACACATACGCACTAATTCTTCATATTGATAAGTAATTTGTTACTAAAATTATATAAAGAGTAATTTTTTAATGTTTTATTAAATTAAGTTGGATACAAATCGTGACAAAATACCCATAATCTACGTAGCGCTTTAAGTTGCCTTGCGCTCGATTTAGGACACTTAGCGAATAGTGTTTATCATTCACAGTGACGAAGAAATAAACGATTGTTACGGCGATTTGAAAATCTTTTTGAATTCAACAATCAAGAATTTCTTCAGCTTTACAGTTATAAGTCCCGAATCAACTTTTTTGAGGAGTGCGATGTTTGAACTGATTTTGTAGATACAATAAGTAAGGGAAGGGAAAGAAAATGCGCGCGAATGGGGGTATATTAACTTTTTTCCTCAGTTTGTATGGCTTTAAAAGAGGCATGACAGTTAGAGGATAGTCTCTATATTCTTGCTCGGAGCTACCTCCTGTATCGTTTTAGTCGTGCCCGTCCGCCTGTTCTTCTGTCTGTGGAAATCACGTTAACACGATAACAAATATAACAGCTTAAGCAGTCTTGCTTATCGTTAAACCTATCATCATGAAATTAGTATGCATATTCTTTGTCGTCACAAACAAAGTGGTATAGGAAATGGGCCTAATCCAACCAGAATCATGCCAACTTTTTTATGAAATAAAATTTTTAAGTCCTATTTTAGGTCTCTATTAAAATTTTTAAGTTGAAATTTTATCAGCGGAATTGTGGTGCTAGACATAAATTCACTAAAAACCGCACGCGCGTTTGCAAAAAAGAGAGAATATTATTCAGCTAGTTCGAATGCTGGTTGGTCCTGGGTCTGTTACATTCAATCAATTTGCACAGCTGGAAGCAATGATAAAAGACATTTGACAAGTCCCAACATAATAGGTGGAAGGGAAACCATCATCGCAACAAGAAAGCCGTCAAACTGACAGTTAAGCAAATTGACCTCTTTCGAAAAGTAGAACTAAAATATTTTTCAGGAGAGAATTTTAGGTGAAAATGGCTCTCTTATGGAAAAAGCAGAAATAACAACAGCTCAAAAGACCAGAAACATTTAAAATATCAGCATCATAAAGTAAAATTAGTAGAGGAATATGTTTGTAAAATTGACCCTTGATGTATAATAAATAAAAACGTACCCACTTTACTGACATTTTAATTTTGCTCTGCAGAATTTGTTACCTATTCTCATTTGATTTAACTGTCCAAAACAATTTCATGCCAAATTCACTCGTTTTTTCGAGTTTTTTGACAATGCTTTCAAATATACAATTTCTTACCATAACAAGAATTCGCGCGGAGATAGGATTGAAACGAAACTTTTTAGTTTTTTATTAAATATTTTTTTGTTTATCCAAATTTTATTTTATCCTAAATAAACCCATCAACACAAAATAATCCGTTTCCATTTATATAAGGGGCGATATGTCGTTATATGGCCCGTTATTTAGACGGTGAGACGATAGTTTTCTGTTGCAAACTCTTATCGGATTTGATGTCCTCATTTTCGTTGTAATTTTCAATGAATAGTTTGACATGACAGCAATTTTTCCACCTCCCTAAAAAGGAAACAATCTATTTATAATTTAGAAACAATTGTCTCCATTACTGGTCTGCTTGACAAGCGAGAGATTTAAGAGATTTCGATTATTTTTAACAAATTTAGAGTTTACTAATCGCGTCATTACTTGCGTTGCATTCGTCTAATATTCGTTTCCACGGATACCACTGGCCGAGTGACTGTCTCTCCTTATATGTTTTCGGGGTAGTACACTAGGGCGTGACTAGGGCGTCACTAGGGTTGTGCTCCGTTCTGTTTCGAGCAGAAATTAATTTCAAATTCTGTTTATTCTTGGATATTAGAGAAACTATTAAATGTTATTAATTCTTCTCATTATAAGCAACATTTAGAATAGAATGTTTATATTAAAAAACGAAAAATTTAAAGAAGATTTTAATATAAATAAAAAATATTCATAATTAATACACGATTTCATAATACATCAAAAGCCGACACCACAAAGGCAGAATAATTTACATCATTAAATTACTAATTGAATTTTCTATGTAAACTAACCAAAATTACCACAAAAATTACATAGCACACCATTTCGACTGATTGGAAATGGTACATATTGTGATGGAACTTATGTGCGTACTTTGAGATTTACTTTTACGTGGTTTTACTTTAAACAAATTTTAATTAATTAATAATGCTACACTAAATCAAAGACTATAGAATCTCTAGAACATTTAAAAATTAAAAATTATGAATTATCTTTGAAATACATATTTTCCTTAGTATTTTTAATTTTTTGATTGAAAAAAGTGTTTAATATGTTCTCAATTTAAAGACCATTTCCCTATTTCAATTAACCAGATTTTTCTGATTTTTTTTCTGCGAATCTCCGAAAAATTTCATTTTTATGTATAAAAATATTTTTTATCTTTTAGCAAGTACTGCTTCTCAAACATCTACTGGATCATTTTTTTAAATAAGAACCAAATTAAATTTCTGCCACTAATTTAATGTGTCATGTGTGCTGTTTACCAGACAAAATTTAGGTTCTCTAATTTAAAAGCCACTAATTTAGGTAGGGCGAAACTAAATTAGGTTCTGTAACTCCGAGCACCCGTAATTTATATATACATAACGTAATAATAAATTTCTTGAAAAAGGCACTCCGAACGTTTCATGAATATATTTTGTTTTAAAAATTGTATTTCATTAATTTTGCCGCAATAACATTAATTAAAATTCGGATAGTATATTTTATTAAGCTATCTAATTGGGTTTCATAACATAGATCAAACAATAAGAGCAATTTCATATCTATCTAAGCAAATGGAAGAGTTTACCTGTTAACAGGTAACTACAATAATTAGAAATTATTATTAAATTATTAAATTATTAAATTATTGAAGAAAACCTGAATCCATTCTGTGTAAAGGAATTTATATCACTAGGCCTTTAAACATTAATATTTTATCGATACACAGGGTGGTGTGGTACATGGTTAACTCTAGTAATAATATATTGTGCGCCTGTGCTTACAAATATTTTCATATTATTTCCTGTGACTAAAAACAAAAGCGACTTAAAACAGTTATTTTGATATCACACATAACCACTGTTAACGGATTAGTTTCAGGATCCTGTGCATATTGTAAAAATCGTAGAGGAAGAAAATTAACAAAATTGGTATCTGTCGATTCGCATGGACCTCAGAAAGACATCTAATCAGGTGACATCGTGGACAAGTTATATTTATGCTTTTTATTAGGAAAAATTGTGACCACTACTAACAGGTTAATTTCAGGATCCTGTGCAGATTGTAAAAAGAGAAAGAAAGAGAGAAAGAAAATCAATAACAGTGGTTTTTGTCGATTCGTAAGAAAGACTAGAATACACATAAACAGGTGGCGTCACGCATGCATTATGTTTGCGGTTTTTATAGAGAAGAGAAAACCGTAGAAGTAGAAAACTAACAAAAACTGTCCCTGTCTATTTCTGTGAACCTCTGGAATGTATATGATTAGTTGGCGCACGAATAAATTTGCACTTTTGTAGGCAATAAATTGTGACCACTTTTAACAGATTAGCTTCAGCGTCCAAATTGCAAATTGTAAAAATCGTAGAGATAGAAAGCTAATAATAGTGATATATATATATATATATATATATATATATATATATATATATATATATATATATATATATATATATATATATATATATATATATATATATATATATATATATATATATATATATATATATATATATATATATATATATATATATATATATATATATATATATATATATATATATATATATATATATATATATATATATATATATATATATATATATATATATATATATATATATATATATATATATATATATATATATATATATATATATATATATATATATATATATATATATATATATATATATATATATATATATATATATATATATATATATATATATATATATATATATATATATATATATATATATATATATATATATATATATATATATATATATATATATATATATATATATATATATATATATATATATATATATATATATATATATATATATATATATATATATATATATATATATATATATATATATATATATATATATATATATATATATATATATATATATATATATATATATATATATATATATATATATATATATATATATATATATATATATATATATATATATATATATATATATATATATATATATATATATATATATATATATATATATATATATATATATATATATATATATATATATATATATATATATATATATATATATATATATATATATATATATATATATATATATATATATATATATATATATATATATATATATATATATATATATATATATATATATATATATATATATATATATATATATATATATATATATATATATATATATATATATATATATATATATATATATATATATATATATATATATATATATATATATATATATATATAATATATATATATATATATATATATATATATATATATATATATATATATATTATATATATATATATATATATATATATATATATATATATATATATATATATATATATATATATATATATATATATATATATATATATATATATATATATATATATATATATATATATATATATATATATATATATATATATATATATATATATATATATATATATATATATATATATATATATATATATATATATATATATATATATATATATATATATATATATATATATATATATATATATATATATATATATATATATATATATATATATATATATAATATATATATATATATATATATATATATATATATATATATATATATATATATATATATATATATATATATATATATATATATATATATATATATATATATATATATATATATATATATATATATATATATATATATATATATATATATATATATATATATATATATATATATATATATATATATATATATATATATATATATATATATATATATATATATATATATATATATATATATATATATATATATATATATATATATATATATATATATAT
>OZ016503.1:18137109-18200742 GCA_963966595.1 Physocephala rufipes
AGGATTCTCGGAAAGGGCATTGGTGATATTCTTCAATAAATAGGTTTGAAAATCAGAAGACGATATCAGTGGTGCGCTATTACTCTGAGTTACTACACAAATTTATTTTATTTTTAAAATACATGTCGCGAAAAATATTATCCAGAGAGGACATTTGCCAGTGCCTCCAAGATTTGTCACCAGATCAGTCTGAAGATGAAGACCAGCCAAGCGGTTCAAAAGATTCAGACTCTAGTTGGGAGCAACTAGGAAATGGTATTGAAGAAAGCGATTCTGATGCAGGAGATTGTGAGAACCTTTCCGAAGAAGAAAGTGAAAATGTGTGTCCATGTAAGTTTGCGCAACTTACTAAATAATTGCAACTATTGCAAACTTTCCATTTTCCGTTATTAGCTTTTGCTCCAAGAACTGGAAGAATAAAGGTCGGAGAAAACGAGATAGCAAAATCTGGCACCATTTGGATCCGAATCCCACCCGGAAGTGCTACAGGAATATACTGTGAACAAAATGTTTTGAAAGAGGTGGCTGGTCCTACTTCATATGCTAAGCGGTCAACGGAAAAGGATCGCGTAGTCACCACATGGAAATTATTTGTTAGTGAGCCCATTTTGAGGCTAATAAAAACATATACGGAAAAAGAAGCCAGACGTG
Source organism: Physocephala rufipes (assembly GCA_963966595.1). NCBI lineage: Eukaryota > Metazoa > Arthropoda > Insecta > Diptera > Conopidae > Physocephala > Physocephala rufipes. The sequence continues at coordinate 18,137,761 of OZ016503.1, forward strand.
TGAAAGGAGACTCTACATGGACAGTGAGTTTAGAAGAGTTGGATGCCTTTATTTCTATTTTATATGTACGTGGGGCATATGGAGCACGATCCATTCGTCAGTCCGATCTGTGGAATCAGAAATGGGGTCCGCCTTTTTTTGGTCAAACCATGGGGAGGAACAGATTTACGGAAATTATGCGATTTCTACGATTCGATGATAGAACCACACGAGGAGAACGTAGACAACAAGACAAATTTTGTTTAGTTTCTGAAATGTGGAAAAAATTCATAGAAAATTGCCAATCATGTTACCGCCCTTCGGAAAACATTACTATTGATGAGCAGTTATATCCATCAAAATGCAGATGCCCTTTTACCCAATTTATGGGCAACAAGCCTGATAAGTATGGCATAAAGTACTGGATTGCTGCGGACGCAGAACACAGATATGTACTTAACATTTTCCCTTACTTGGGAAAAAATGAAGCACGGCCTTCAAACCAAAGTTTGGGAGAAAGTGTTGTTTTAAAACTAATGCAGCCATATCTTGACAAAAGCAGAAATGTGACCACAGATAATTTCTTCACTTCATTACCCTTGGCAATAGCTCTTCAAAAAAGAAAGACCTCGATAGTTGGGACTATAAAGCAAAGCAGAAAAGAAATTCCTCAATCTTTAAAAAAAACGAAAGCTGCTTTATATAGCTCCGTTATTTATAAAACCGATAACATAACGTTGACATCATATCAGGCAAAAGCTCGCAAAAACGTCTTAATTCTAAGCAGCATGCACAATGGCGTCATTATCGATAATACAATTAAAAAAAAACCAGAAACCATTACGTACTATAATAACACAAAGTTTGGTGTGGACAGTATTGACCAAATGGCACGGAAGTATAGTGTTCGGTCAATGACGCGGCGCTGGACAATGCATGTATTCTTCAACATACTAGATTTGGCAATGATAAACGCTCATACAATACACAAACTAATCTACAAGAGCAAAATATCTCGGAGGGCTTTTATTCTCAAGGTGTCTGAGGAGTTGTCGGCTCTATATATTTTGAATAAAGCTGGACCAAGCAATGGACCTGCTTCAATTGAAAATCAATTGAAAAGAAAACAGTATCAAATAGGATTTTGCAACAGCAACAAGACGAGAACCTGTTGCGGATATTGCAAAAAATTAATGTGCGGACAATGTGAAAGCAACTTTAAAATTCGTAAAAAATGTGAACAATAAATGAGACAATAATTCCTGAAAAGAGCTCTTATTATTCTCTTCGGCTTTTTTTGCTTTTTAAGTCAAAATAATAAGTTATTCTCTTTGCGGTCAATTGACCGCTCACGGTCAAAATAAGGAAATTTTTTTTCCGGTACCCCTAGTGTTAAAGAGGTGTAAGAGGTGTAAATATAGAGGCTGTGTTTCCATATTACATGGACAATTTTATATTCACTGAAAAGGGGTTAAAGGTTTGCGAAATTAGGATTTCCGCAATGCATGGGTGCAGTTGGTATAGTTTCATTGTTAATATATATTGTTAATAATACAACAACTTCAATGTCGAACAGATCACTACCACATAGAAGTCCATCCCAGGCGAGATGATGTCGATTTTTACAATTACAAAGGATGGTACTCTACAATTTTATTAGTTCTAGTAGATGCAAAGTATACAATTATTTGTTATCTATTTGTGATTTATTTATTAACTATTTACTTATTCTCTTATATTTAGATACAACTTTCTCTACATTAATGTTGGCAGTCTTGGGAGGTGCAACGACTGGAAAATACTTGAAGAGTCAAAATTAAAACTTGAACAAAGATCTGCTGCTTTCCAGGAAAAGGCCAAATTAATAAATGGAGTTAGTGTTGGTGTATTTGTTGTAGGGGACTCAGCATTACCTTTATTCTGTACTGTATTGTAAAATTCTGTATTGTAAAATTGTATTCTGAAAATACAAATTTTATTATTTTTTGAAGCAACTTTTATTATTTGCTTTTGGAAAATACTTACTTTTTCTTTGTTTTCCTTCAATTTGGAGGTTGTATTTTATGACATATAATTATGGGCGATATTTATCTCCTTCTACCACACGAGTTGTAGAATGAGACAAATATAAATGGTTCTTTTGTTCGAACTTTGAATCAGGGTTTTGAACTAATAAACCCAAGAATTTTCTTGGATTTATGAAAAATTCACAACAACAATTTCTATGGAACAAACCTGGGATTATGTTGAATTTCACTCTAAATCCGAAACCTAAGTAAATCCTTTTTATGTAAACGCGCTGTTACACGTAACTTCAATATTTTAATGTGAATGATCTGAATCATCGTTATCATAATAATCACCATTATCATCTTCGGCTACCCCATGATAGCCATAGTTGTTTATATTGCAGCTTGGTTGCCGAATGGCGCTTCTTGCAAGGGTGTGAGTGTCCAAAAATGCTTGGCCTAAATTTTATGACCGGAGTTTTGGGTAAGAATTGTACAAAAACTTAGTAATGGATGGTGCAAAGCAGGCGGGTGAACGTTTAGTGAATTTGGATATTTATGTGCGGTGACAACACGAGCGACAATGGTTACCAGCTTCTTGAAACATCCTTATGCAACTTCACCTTGTTTGATGGTAAGGATGCCCATTTATTCTTGGAAACAATTTATTGCAAACTATCAAAACCTCAAAATAAAATAATGAACCATCTTAATGAAGAATACAAGAAAGGAAGGAAGGAAGGAGGGAGACAGGTAGAACGGAGAGAAGGAAGAAAACATGAATGAAGGAGAAAAACGAACAGCTGAGGAAGTAAGCATTTAAAATACCTAATGTGGAGATTGCGAGGCGCTATGAAAACCTACATCTTAGCTCTCCTGTCCTAATCAACCACAAACTATTTATTGAAAATGAAGATAGAGTATACGTCGACGTCGCCATAGATTTATCTGACGAATTACCCAGAGTGTATGTGTAGTGGATTCCCACAACAATTCTTCGAATGATTTGCTACGAATAGATCGTTTGAAGTCAGTTATCGTCTAAATTCAATTATGGCAACAATACAGCCAAAGAATGTTCCTATTCTCAGGTGGCTCTCCTTTGATCCAGTTGAGAATTTTCAATTCGCAGAAATTGCAGAAGTGGCACGATGCGTGCCATTGGACTTCAGGTGTTTGTTCTTTCAGTGAAGATAATGAACAAATGAACGATTACTAAAATTGGGCTTAATTTTCTTTCCGAAAATAAAGAAAATTTAAAATCGTATTTTTCCTATATGTATTTTTTCGAATTTTCTATAAAATTTCCTTCCTTGGCATGAATTTAATGACACCAGGCACAGTTCGATATACAAGAGATCAATTGGTCAGTTGTCGATCCATTTCAATGTAACTAAATGTGTTGAGTTTGTTCGTTAATTGCTTCGCTTCTAATCGTTTTTAATCCCGCTGCGTCATTTAGCCGGCCGGTGGGATTGCATTAAGTGAAGTGGGCAAACCTAATCAGACTTCAACATAACCACTCCCCACTTCATGTGGGAATCCATTCACCACGACCACGTTTTCAAACGCGATTTTGAAAACTTTTTGTAAAACTTTTTGCATAAAAATTTGAATAATGTGACAAATGTTTTGTTATTAATTAGGCTCATTAATTATATGATGATTAAGGAGATCCGGAAAGAGAGATTACAACAGCATAGCAGAAAGGGTATGCAAAAGGTAGAGAGGGAAAATAAGGTTAGTGAATATGATAGCATATTGTTAAGTACGGAAAGGTCTTAATTAAATGTCGAGAAAGACTTTTCTCAGCTTCGAATTCGAGAGCATGGGGCTTGTTTGGAGCACTGTGCCACTTTGCATTCATGCGAGTAGCAGGTGTCAGACACGCATCCGCGTGTTTTTATAAAATGTTCGCTTAGGGTTTAGTGTGGGTAATAATGATTTTAGAGGAAAGTGCATATGAAAATATTGGTTAGTGATAAGTTGTGATAAGTTGGTTGGTCGAAAGTTGTGAGGAGAATATACTTTGGGGATTTAGGATTCCAATTTTAGTAAATCAACTTGTTAATGGAGATGGAAACATTTTTAGACTTCTTAATTAAAAAGAGCTTAAGGAAACCTGAGTTTATCGAGACGTAATATGGAACGATAAACAGACGATATCAACAATAGAAGCATCAATTTTGCACATGCGACGGTATCGTTTTGAACACAGTGCGTTACATTTACGTCAACATAAATTCTTCTGCGATGTCTACTTCGGTGATTGTACCTGACAATTACTTTGGTTCCCGTTCTGTCTCTTTCTCCTCTACTTATTTTTCATTTGTTACTTTTCTGCATGTGTTTCAGAGACAGAGGTGTACGCGCGCGTGTGCTCGGATATATATTCTGCGAGCATAATACTTTGCTTTAATGTTGATATTGTTGTTGTTCATTAAGTTGCTATTGTATTGGTGGTGTTTTTGTTGCCATTCTTTTTATGATATGATGCTTATTTAAAAGAAAAAAGTTTCTTTATTTCTTTTGTATGCTTTCTTTCACCCAGAATTTATTGTGGCAGCGAGGAAGGATATATTTCGAAGCAGTTAAAGGAGCCCTGTCGGTTTATTGATCCTGTTTATATCGCGAAATAAACTATTTCGCTTTAGATTGTGCATATGCCAATTCCATTTTCACCATCACTGACGCCTGAAAAGTCAACTATCACGAGTGCGCGCCATTTCAGGATCCTATCTTGCCTTTCGCATGCCACATGTGGTGTGCACAGTAAAAACAATTTTATGGCCAAGAACGCGGGCTCGTCATTATCATCGTAGTTCCTTTGTAGTATTAAATGCATTTGCTAACTCATTCGATTTGATTTCGTTTATTTGCAGGGATTCATTTTTATGTTTGATTGGCTGAAGCTCTAAAATTGTTCGTTATTATTTTATCATTTTAAAAATATATATATACTCGTGTGCTTCTGCTGTTATTTTTTGTGCTTGAATAAACTTATAAATGTTTATTGACATGAGTACAAAATGAGCGATTATTATAACAAAAAAGGAGCTAACCACGAGCACTTTCTTTGTTTCAACCTTACCGAATACAGTTTTGCGAAATTTGATAAAAATATTCCGAGTGGTGAAAATTTGATCTTAATATACTCCCAAAACGAAAGTAGAGAATCGCCGCATGCAATACAATATTTAAGATTTTCGAGCTGGACATTTGACAATATATGATATTTAGAAGGATGTAAAAAATCACGGGATTATACATCATGCCGAAAGGCTTTTCTCTATGGCAAATCGTTATCGAATATAGTGCGGCTCTATCTCCAACTGAGCAGACCACTGTATTAATTGTATGTAGAATATGTTCAGTCAAAGTCGAAGCTGGCATTGTTTTGTTTTCTTCACCTTCCCTTATATTTGGAGCGCGACATCGTATTTTGTATTGGTCAGAATACAGAATTAATGAATGAATAAATGAATTGGGTTCCAATAATAAAACTTTTTCTATGATTTCGTGCTGTTTATTTTGCTCTTAATATACCCTTCACCAGAAGAGGTAGGGTATATTGACATTTTTGTTATTTACAATCAATGGTAATCAAAAGGACGCGTGCACAGACGAATCAATGGTAATCAAATGGACGAATGCACAGATGCACAGATCGGTGAAATGACTAAACCGAACATTTCCGCGATAACTCGAGATGTCCCGATGGCACGGAGGGGGTGGTGGCGTTAACAGATGTGAGTTAAGAGGAAATGGTCACAAAAACCTAGAGGAAGATGTTAAAATGTAATTAATTATCAGAAGGCTTATTTCTGTAAGAGAAGGCGTTCCCTTTTGAGTTGGTGCACGATAGAAACGAGAGTTCAATAGAAAGCTGAAAAGAATGTTTCCTTTGAAGTCAAATACCTTCCTGTGTTAGGATGATTGCTTGCATTTTACAATATCCTCACAATACTTAGCTAGCGCATGAAATTTAATAAACACTCATAGAATACTTATTCATCGATGTGATATGTGTCTAGGCATATACGTACAAGTACGATTTATTAATATCTCTCTTGATCTCCAAGGAATCGTCTCATATTTTAACACTTCGGTGCAGCATCGAAAGCAAATGAAACCCTGCAAATCTCTCCTCTCACTGGAGGAATTAACTGATGATTAAGAGCTATAATTAATATAGTGTTGTTAGTATTGGTGGTAATAAAATAATAGTAGACTACAAATATTAATTTAGCAACACATATTCTTTAATCCTGTAATGATATGCAAACGCAGTCGTTATAAGACTATTAAACGTATCCATCATCATGGTCTACATCTTAAGGGTCCGAAGCAGCTTAAAGATACGGAGTGAGTTGTGTTAAGTGATGTGAAATAAAGCACATTGTAACAGGATCCTACATCCAAAGGATCCTACATCCTACATCCACAATGATAACAAAAGGCGACTCCGGAAATATTTTCGTTCGCATCTCATGCTTGCTTCAGGAGGAGGTTATCAGCATAAATAAATATGAGGTGAGGGAAATAATGGGTGCGCAAGACAAAATTTAATTTTTATGGTTTTTAAGGTTATTAAGGTTTTTGTATATATACGCGATTTTTTTGAACAAAGGAACCTTTCTTTTCGATTACTCTTTTCTTTTGACTTCTTAAAAAATTATTGCAGGCAAAATATTCAAGTAGATATTAGAAAAAGTGACAGGATAATTAGAGCAATTTCATTTTAAAACACTTGTTCTGGTTTATCATAGTTATACTTTTTACATGGGGTTCGCAATTTCAGTTTCAAGGTTAGCAATTGCCCGGTGTTCTGATAGGGGCATCACTTTTCTGATTTTTATGAAATAATATTCAGTATTTTTTGTGGAAGTGCTGAAAAGCTTTTGGCAGGTGTTTGAAATATAAAAACAGATAACTAATAATTGCAGTAAATAATAATTGCACGCTTAAAAATAGGGTCTGAAAATGATACATAATTTGATTGATTTGATTAGTATTGGAAAACAATTCGTAAAGTTTGGAAAAGCTGTGAAACAAGTCGTCAGCAATTTGTGGGAAGACCCTTCTGGAAGGAGCAGTAATATCCGAGGAAGGAGAAATTCGAAAATAACTTTCGCCAATTATTCGAAACTCCAAAAAGGGAAATAAGGAAGAAACTTTCTAAAAAAGAGAAATTTCCAAAGGTTGTTGTTGCATGAAAGTATTTCGTAAAAGATGTTTTTTGAGAGCTTGCGTTTAGTATCTCTACCACTCTCTCTCTCACACACACGCGGACATACGCACTCTCCGCTTTATTGAGACTACCATAGCTGTTGCCTTTTTAACACTTATGAGAAACAATCTTGATTATTAATGTGAGAGTTCCGGAATGTTTATGAACTCAATTGCAGAGGGGAGAAGAGAAAATTCCTGCTTTCCTTGTCTTACAACGAGGAAGTACTTTTGCGTTCAACAACCATGACGGCGTTATACTTGAGATGTTACGTGATTTCCTTAGATTTCCGTGAGTTGTTACTTCGGTGGTTGCTTTTCGAAAGGTTACACTCTCGTCGGTTGGTGAGTACTTTTGGTTGCAAGGGTGGTTTTTAAAATATTTGTCTCTTGCTTGTTCCGGTATTTTGTGAGTTAAAACACAAACCCGTAGAAACATACCGCCGTGTGACGCGCGTGTTGCAACCACCGGTTGGTGGCTACAGTTTTTGTATGATTTGAACGCAAATGCAGCATGGCAGTCATTGCGATTGGGTCCTTGGTGGTGATTACATTCTTCAGTTTTTCGGAAGCGCCACGTTGTAAACTTTTCAGGGCAAAAACTCCACTCCTTACATACTACACCCATCGGATATCAAGTAGGGTGTCCATGGAAATGGGTTAGATTCCGCAATATTATCAGTACCCGTCACCATTGCCATCTCTTTTGTAGCCTAGCTAAAATGTGTTTAGTGTATATCCGGCGGCAAATAGGCTGGTTTTGACCTGTGAAATGAAAGAAAGGAGTGATGTGTCCAGAATATTATCACATTGCAAGCTTTCAACAACAGTGGTGATGGTGATAGTCGAGTAACGGAGCAAACATTAGCAAGTAGCCAAATGCATTGGCCCTGGAAGTGACATATCGCGAAAGGCGCCACTCCGAAATTGCCATACCAAGCAGGACGGGTACATGGGTAGCCTTTGTTGTTGAGGTGCCATTGTGTAGATCCGACGAAAAGATACAGAATTTACTTCCATGCTTGAAGATGTCCCTTTCGGGATTTTTGGTGAAACTGTGAGTCTGCGAAGCGAAGTGTTTGAAACGTCGTGTATTTTTGAAGGATTGGATTGTAATAAAAAAAATTGTGATACTAGAAATAGTAATGTAGTCTTGTAATTCTAAGCAGAGTAGTAAACTAATTCTAGAATAATTCCGTTTGGTTTCTTATGAATTTGGTAGACTACATTCATCACCGATGCATTTTACCAAATAGTTACTACTGATCATTTATAACTAAATAAATGTTCTCGTCTATGTGTCTGTATGCGTACATTCAACCGAATAGTATATAAAATATACTGACATTATATTGGTGCAATAATAAAATTAGAAATATTTTATTATTGGGTTGTTAAGAAGTGCGAAATAAATATAAATTAAACAGCTTCTGCGGTTTTTTATGAATTGGAGATATAAATCCGAGGTATATTTTCTTGCATAATTAGTTTTTTAGATTTCATAAGTTCGTGTGTTTTTCTGGCTCCGCAACACCTATCGTATTGCTTACGATAAAAACTACAACAACAAAAGTGAAAATATTGACATTTTAAAGTAAAATTTAAATTGCAAAATATTGTCTACCATGAATAAACAATACATTTTGTAATCTAAGGTATTTACAAAATTTGGAGCAAAGAAGGAAACACTTTTTAATAAGGTTTTGCTTACCTTATTTTTTATTAATTTAACGATATAGAGAGGGAGAGGGAATGCACTTTAAAAAAATTAACAAGATTATTTCAATGAAAGGAGAAATAAATAAGTAAATATTACATATTATCAGATTTAATAAATCTGCTAAAATAGCAGATTTATTAAATCTGATAATATGGAATATTTATTTATTTGCTAAAAGCAAAAAATCTATAGATCTGCTAAAAGCCTGCTAAAATAAGTAACGAATTATCATTGTCAGTAAAAGATTCGTTTTGATTGCTTTCAAGTAAATTTTGTCTATTAGAAGATATTTAATTAAACTGAGTTGTAATAGACTATTTAATGAATAGTTTATTAACTGCTAAAATTATATTTATTACACATACGTTTAATAAACTGGATTTCAAACATACGTAGTTTGGAATAAACTGGATTTTTAAAATTTTCTTTTTTTTATACTAGCAATTAATGTGAACAATGGAAATAAAATTGATTGATTTTTCATAGTATGATAATTCAGAGTATTCGACGGTTCAGCAAAATTGCCTCACACTGAAATATTCTCCACTGTCGTAAGGTCGACACCAATCTTTCGTGAGGTTTGAATTAAAATTCTACCATTCTGTCTCGTTGAATCCTTTAGTAGTTAGTTAAGTGTCGCACATTGGACTGAAATTGTCATTTCTAGCTTACTAGCGGACACAAAACGTTGCACGCTTTTAATGGAAGACAATATTTTAATGCAGTAAAAACTTAAAACTAGAAGCGTAAAATATCTTAGAAATATTTACAAAAGTGAAATTCGTGTAAATAAATATTGTATCAAAGAAACAATCTTTTAAAATATGCATTTGCTAATTGCATTACAAAGTCTTTGGATCTCTATATGGGAAATTTGTTGGAGTCTTTTATTAACCTTTTTCATCATGTAATACGGTCAAATAAAAATAGAAAAATTTTAAACAAATTGAATTTTTTTACTAGTTAGCAGTCTCGTTTATATGTTAGAGGGTATACTTTTAAGCTTTCTTGATTGCTCCACAGACAGTAAGCGTGCGAAAGATTCACTATATGACATTACTTAACCATCCTCGCATCAATCAACCATTTCAAAAAATAGAATACTATTATTTGTTTACTGTAAAACCCAGAAACAAAATCGTCTGAACTGTGAAAGTGAGCGTTAATTTTTAAGTTAAAATAAATAGGCTAAAATTTTAGCTTATGAATATTGACAATATATAATTAATAACGTTTCTAATGATTCTATTTCATGAAAAATAATTTTCTTTCTCCTAATCAATCATTCGGATATACAAATATACCTACCATTAAATCGACAAATATTTGAAGTATTTTTACTGAAGCCGCAGGCTTTATTTATGGAAGCAGTATGTATTTTATACGCAGGAACTGAAGCTACAAAAAATTATTTATCCTTGATTCCTAAGAAACCTCAAACATCACTTCTACTTTCTTCTAAAATCGTTGTCCTTACGAGAATGTGCCTTTTGATTAAAACTGCTTCATTTTTCCTCTAGGCGTTTTTCTAAAGTCCTGAATATTTTAAATCCTAAAATTTTAAAATAGGACAAAAAATCTTTTAAATCTTATTGATTAATCAAAATTATTATTGATCCAAACCGACCAATAGACAAAGTATTTTTAAGAAAGACTTTTTCCTCAACCTTTCCCGATTTTTCGATATTGCAAAAATCTTCAGTATGTTGGAAAAACGAAGATAAAGTATCAAATAAGCAAAATGAGTTCAACTGAATTGATATTAAGCCAATAGAATTGACATATTTCGATTCGAATGAAAACGCCAAACGCAAAGGTATTAAAGGAAGGCCCATGGAAAGAATATTTATCATGAGCCGTATAAGAGTACTGATTATAGCACACATGCATACATTTTGTATGTGCCTGCTAGAAGGAAACCATTAATAAACGATCGCAATTGGCGTGTGTGTTTGGGTATGAGTGTGTGTGTATGTAAAATCCTTTCTATGCCGAATAAACACGGCCTAAGTTTAGACATCGCGTATTACTGTATAAGCATGTGAGTGCATATATGTGTGTGTGCGTGTGGTAATGTTAAATGTGTGTTTTAAAATATATGGGATGGCGTAAAATAAATTCAAAGGAAGCGAACCGCAAGTATACAAAAAAAGGAAAATCCTCTTCAAAGGATTGCGTTCGCTCCAAAACTTACATTTCTCTTCTAATACTAATCCTCAATATTTTTCTGCTGCCTTATAAATTTAATTATTTATAAATAAATATTTTCTAATAAATAAGGCAAATATTTTGGTTATGTAGCGAAGCTTTTGTATTTTCAGGACGTTCCTAATCTTCAAGTTTTTCTGGCGACACAGTTAATTGAGTTTTTCAAGTTTCCACTTATAATTTGATTATTCTCGTACAATATTCACTAATAAATTGAAGCACCAAAAACCCACACAATAAGCAAAAGAAAAAAAAATTACGGAAATTGGTTTTGTTATCATTCTTGAACCTTAATTGAAAGACATGGGTATTATTTATTTATTTTTGATCGCTGAAAAATTGCATGTTTACAAAAGAATCCTTTGTCCAATTTTCGAATAAAATCATTTTCGAGTAGCTTAAGAAACGTGCTTAAGGACGCGATGTCCATACGAAGGTATAATGGATAGAGATAGAGATTGCTTCCTTATGATTCCTCTTGGTCAGAGATTAGACTTGTCATATCTGAGTGTAATATACTGAAGAATGCGCTGAAACAATAAGAATTCGTGATTAATAATGACCACTTTGAGGGCACTCCTATAAGTTTCCCTCAAAAATAAAATTATTATCAATAGGAGGAGAGCTTGCTAAAAGTAATATTTTCAAATTAAAAAAATAGATAAAAGTCGTTGCTGGAGAAAATTTCTTTTGATGCCCCTGTCCTTGAAGGTCATTTTGTAAGAGACAGGATTCCTTTGCGCAAAGAATGAATGAATAAAAAAATGAATACTCGTGGATTTGATGAGGGTGAAAAATAGGTCAAGGTTTGTTTTTTCCACTTTAAATAAAGTAACAGAAACAATAACGAAGAAAAAACATACGAATTATGGGTCTAGTAAAACCAACGGAAAACGTGATATACCAAAATATTCTTTTCGTATTTGGAGGCCATTTTCAATTAGTTGTGCAAAAAATCAGTAAAAGTCACGAATTCGTGAACCTTCTAGAGCACTAAACAAAGAAGAAGAAAAAATTTTACTCAATTATGACAGAACTTATAGGATTCTTTCCAACTTAAAACACACTAGGGGAAAAATTGGATCTTCCAAGGTTTAAAAAATAAGAAAAATTTAATTACCAAAGATATGACATTTTATTGAAAATCGTATTTATTTTATTTGACAAACTTTGTCCATTCTTCCAAGGAAACCCAAAATAAATACTTGTAAATTAGTAATAAAATTCTTGGTATAATTTAATTTATTTCTATTCTTTCTCTTATTCCGTCGTGTTCCAATATTGGTCCTTAAACAGTCATTTCCCAATCCCTTATGGTTTACCTTCTTCGACAATTTCCTAAGAGAAAATCTACTACTTCTCTTTATTCCTTCCTGTGCCCTTCCTTCCTGTGCGGAAATTTTTCGTTTTTGCAAAGAAATAACGGAAGGGCAGACACAGTGGAACAATTTCACGAATGTGCACTCTGCAAACAAAATTACACACGTCCTTAATTCAAGACACCTAGGAGATACGCAAAAGGAATTAGGTGGTATCGATCCATATCTACTGACTTTTATAGGATATCATAAAACAGTAATGAATTGCGTTTTCACAAAGTAATGCACTTTGGTTTTGTTCGCCATACGTCATCTATCCCTCCGTAAGTCCAAAATCTTGGTAATCAAATCATCTGGTGTTTGTTGTTCGGCAGAAGCAATAGCATCTGCCCCTAACGCATCCTACTCAAAATGAAAGAAAAAATTTCTTTGACATTAAGAGATGACAAACCTTAAAATTACTTTTTGCTGTTTAAGAATTCAGTATTAAGCCGCTGAGCATCGAAAACATAAAAATTCTTTAATGGGATACGTGTTGTTGAAGGCACTGCTGAATGCTGGATCCCCATTTTCTTGTCTGTTGGGGACCTAAAATGGAAATAAAGTTTTATTCTAATAAATCCTTATCCTTGTCGTCTCTTGGTTGCCTGAGAATGAGGACAGGTAAAAGAGATAACGGATAAATATGATAAAATATATATTATAAATATGATAAATAATATGAAATAACGGATGAATATGGTTTGTCTAAGCCGCTTTTTGCGATTTAAGTTCAATATTTGCCGAAGTGAATTTGGCGACAAAAAGTTCGTCATTTTAAGGATGAATATACTTTTTTCTGTGAGAATTTAATTTAAACCCTAACAAAGGCGGTAATCTGGGTGTAAAAGAGAATTATTAAAATTGATTCATGTTGTATTCTAGACTTGCAAATTCTTCGTAAATGTATAAATGTGGGGAAATATGAATCAACCGGAAGTGAGGTATAAGCGACCAAATGGATCATGGAGAAAGCAAGCAACCTTTAATGAGGTGAGGGAGAGAACACATCCTTAGTGAAGCGAAAAAATAAACCGCCAACGTCCAAACGATTAAACCACAGTAAACTATCGTCGTCGTTCTTAACTCTTATTGTTGTTTTTGTTATTTTGTGTTTTTTATTTCATAGTTATTTTTTGGAATGGCAAAAATTTGTTTTTGAACCAAATATTATTTTTTAATGAATTATTAGAGAAGTAGATATCAAAGTATTTTTGAATTGAATTAGATCGAATTAGGTTATTTGAAGGGGCCGCCTTCAAGAATTTGCAAGTCTAGAATACAACATGAATCAATTTTAATAATTCTCTTTTACACCCAGATTAATTGTTTATCAAGGTGGTGCAACTCGCGTAAGCGGTAGCTCGTATAAAACAAACAAAATCTAATGTTTTTGAATATTTTGTTTTTGAATCGAAACGAATTCATAAATATTGTCATGCGATAATAATAACAGCAAAGCTGTTACTGAAGTTCTTTAACTATTTTAGTTGTATGTGATAAAATCATCCTAATTAAATCCTTTCTGCAATTTAACGTCTTTAACACCGTTCTGGTATCTAAGAAATTTAGCATCGTCAGCGAGTGAAATGGAAGTGTGCCGACTCCAAATTCCCACCCCTTGACACTAAGCCACATTACTCATCTTCTATCCTTATATCCGTTTATATATTGTGCGCATTTGCTGGCAGATAATTGTGTAATAAATTAAACCGATTGCAGTGTGAATGAGGAAATGGTGCCTAAATCTAATTCCACGCAAGCAGACAAGAATGGCATAATTAGATTAATCCTTAATGAGAAATCCATATCGTAAAGAAGGTGATTTCCGAGAAGACCAAGGACGAGGTTAAATGAATAATTGGGAATGCATTTAAGCAAACTGCATTTCGTATTAGTTTATGGCATGTGATGGCATAACGGAATCTTGCATGACTTTTCGATTTTGCTATTGAATTTTATGGATATTTCTGTTCCACTAATCAAAAGTGAAGTAACTAATTATTACATTAATTGTCACTTTAATTATTAATTGTCAATCATTATTTATAAAAAAACTGACGAAAACATTTTTCCGTCTTATAAAATCGCACGTAATAAATAATTGTTAGCAAATAACGTCGATCATTTGGTAATTGAGAAATATTGTTATAACCTAAAGACTTATTTTTTCGGGTTTAGTGCATTAAAAAATTATTATTTAAAAAAAAAACTTCAAACCCAAAAACAGTAAGATTTAGCGCGAAATTAAGAAAAATTTACCCCAGGGCTATTCCTCACTAATTCAGCAAATATGGGTTTGATAATTTCACCAATGAACAATTGTCAAATTAAAAAGAAGGATTGCGTGGTCTGTTACTACAGAATTAAGGCGTGGCAACAGATGATGACATCAGCCTCAATAACAATAAGGATAATATTGGAAAGGCTTGATGACAACAATTAATTTGTGATAATGTGATATCGATAATCAGGATTGCACGAGGAGGAAAAGTAATTTAATCCTATTAATTAAATAACAAATACATAAGGAGTAGCAGTTTTCATTTTAGAATTTTCATTATAACTTTATGAATAATAATTACTAATTTTAACATGATTTTGGACAATGACGTGAGTTAAAAATTTAGATATTTTCTATAATTTCTCAGACGGTTTAGAGACAAAAATCGATATTATTCTCTTATCCTACAATGGTGTTAATATTTTAGCGCAAAAAGCATGGACAATTTGAGTGAAATCAAAATCCCTAAATGTGGTTCTTTTACCGAGCAACATTGTTAACAACGATATCATCACAGTCTGTTAACTTGCTCCATACCAATCACTCAATCATGCCTCACTATCTTCTTCATAATTAATTCATCATAATAATACATACGTGCGCGGTCTGAGTGACTGATGGCAGTATATTCTTTGTTTTTTTTGTAATGAAGAAAAAGTAATGAAGAAAAAAGTCAAATTCTTTGCAATTTCGCAAAATATACAAATTACAAATAAGTAGTCAAATAATTTTCAAATAAGAAGTCTGCCATAATAAATGCAAGCACACAAACACACAAACGCACACTGAGGAATACGTCCATGCGAGGAAAACAATTTTAAAAGTAAATTTATTACTTACAACAGCAGCAGCAGCGACAATAAGAGTAATACTAGAAAGGATACGTTATATTGTTGTAAAACACTTTAAATATATCTGCCACACGAAAGTGAATTTCTATAGATTGTCGGTTAGATCTCGCTCCGAACGGGTTTTACGGCTATGGAGTTTTAAGTGCAGCTAAACTAGGGAGGGAGAGGTACCTCGGTGCGATGATAAATAATGACCAATGGGCTCTGGGGATCACATTCATTGTGACTCTGGCTCTGGCTCCGGCTTGACTGCTGTTCTGCAGTCAAGCTGTTTTGTTGGTTGCGAAGGCGCCAACTAAAAGTCTCCGTTGCCACCGTGGAGGATGCACGGCATAAGGAATCTTTAATGGGCTTTTCATTTAAATTATTTGTAATTGACGTGGTCCAGAAGGCAATGCAGTCAGTCCTTGAAATTGCCACTCGTTAAAGGGATGAGGATTCACCAAAAAAATTAGAGAAAGGAGAAAAATTTACTTCTCGAACATAACTTTTTAAAATAGTTTCACACTTGCAAACTAAGATCACAGGACAACGATTCTGCAAATTAAATGCTCTTGCTTTTTATTACAAGTCGTGGGTCCAAATTTTGCAGGAAATATCCAATCAAGTTTTCGTTAACAAAGCTTTCTTGGTTTGTTACCGCTTGAGCACCAATGATCGAATAAGGAATGCATTATTTTTCGCAAAGATGTTTTCTTACAAACGTGTTTTCCCAAATTTCATTAAAGGACTGAAACGGCACAAACTCTACAATTTAATTTCCAGAACAATCTGTTGAGCACTTAATTCCTGTATTACGTTTAATAAATTATGGCTCAATTAATCTGGCTATAATGTGACGATACGATCTCGCGACAAGCTGCCGAAGCGATCAGTGAGAGCATTAACACTTATACGTACAAATGTTGCTGAATTCTATGGTCTTTGATCAGCTCGAGGAACTCATATAGCTTTCTCGCTCAATTCCATACATTTAAACCAAATTTCAATAGGTTCGTACGGCTGATCAAGGCTTAAACAACCGTGACTGTTACGTTCCGCTACGTCTGTCACCAGAAAATACCACAAATATTGCAAATTTGTTGTGGAAAATGGGTTTATGTAAAAATAGAACCAATTCTAATGAAGAAAGATATTAGAACAATTTGGTAACTTTTTAAAATTAAGAATAAATTCATTGGCTCTCACCGTGAATCCCCCAAGAGTTTTTGAGATGCCGGCAAGAAATAAATGGATGGATTTACCATAGTTACATACAGACACTTCCCCTCCCCCACACACATGCTGGAGTATGAAAATACAACGTGTATTCTATGATAACTTATCGATTTGTTCTAAAGTGCATATTTGCACTTATTTTTCCCACTGGAGTGGTGGAATTAACGGCTGCGGCATTGGTGCGATATCAGTCCAGCAACGACACGATCTCTTGGACATTCAGTAGTTGTAAGATTGAATTGACAGGATGAGGGTGGATGAAGGGGATGTTGGAAAACGCAATTAGATTTATTTAGAATTTTATTGAGTTGTTTGCACGGTACAATATGCATGCATAAATGTGTTGTGGCCGCGGCAGATGTGTAAAAAGGGCAAAGATAGAAAAAATATGAGGAAACAGGTAATCGATAAAACGTAATCATGTCAATATCACGGATGATATTTTTATCATTATTTCTCTTTACCCCTTTCCATCTCTAGCACCTATCTCTTCTCAATCGATCTTTCTTTTTGTATTTCATTTTCGAAATTGTATTAGTCATAATTAGTTGTAGTAATTATGATTTAAATTTCAAAAGAAAAATTTGGATTAAAGGTCAGACGAATTAACAACGATGAATATAACGAAAAAGGAAAAGGCAGAATTTTCGCGTTGATTCGAGAAAATAAATTTCTAATTTTTGAACTTCAGAAAAAGGCCCCTTAGAATGGGCTCATCATTTGGTGTCTCATTATCCCCAACCAGCAGTGAACAAGGGCGGATAATTCCCTCAAATTGACTGTGCTGTAATAGCGACCTTCTATTAATTGTATCCCTATCTTCAAACATTCATTAGTCTCTTGAACTCAAGCATGGGTTTCCCTCGGTCACCCCTTCCATATTACGAAATAGATGATGTATAGCTGCTACAGAAAAATCTCCTGGCTACAAAATTTCTTCTGCTCTAAAAGTACTTTGATGAACTACACCACTTGCCTTCACTTCACACGACATTTTTAGCCTATTACACGAAGTTCATTCTGAAACGAGCGACCGGTATGCGCGTGTGTATGGCCTGCAATTTCAGTAAGTGAAATTTAATTTAGTGAATTAATAAATTATTAAATTAATAAATAGTAAATAGAAAATATAAAAGTAATGAAGCTTAAAGTAATGAAGAGGTCCTGTATTGGATGTTATTTTTTTGTGTTTGTGGATATGTTAACAATGGAAACTTCTGCAATGTAAATTGATGGCAGTGATTGCAAACAAATGACATTAATGATCACAAGATCTCACTATAAAATTTCCTCGTCACGACTCTCGATCTTACGTTTACAGTAAACGTGCCGTAACGATGAATGAAAATCTGGTGTTGCATATTTCGGCGTGTAATGTGCCTCCATGGGTCCATTCATAGGTGCTAATGGATAGGTTATTTCATTCGCCTCATCATGCTCTTCGAATGATATGTTTATGACCCTTTCCTTTTCAACCCATTATTCTTAGGTTAAAAATTAATTCCTATGCAAAAATTCAAGTCTATTGTAGTTTTTGTTGTTTTAGCTAGTTGTGTCTTTGTGTCTTTTATGCTGCTGCTGCTTTGTGTCTTTTATTGCCATATTATGGTTTCCCACAAAATTGCTGTCAAGAATCACAAATTATGAGTCAGTAATCAACCAAATGCGTTTACATTCCGCAATTAATATGCTTGTTGGGTAAAAAGGGAGCGAATAATTAAATGTGTAATAGTGCTATTACTCCCTTATCCGTTTCCTCGGACAGGGTCGTTTGTTATAGTTACATTTTTAATTTTATGAGAGAAAACTTAGATATGTTAAAAAACCGTTTGGCATTTGCTTGCATAGCAAAATCTGCAAATACAGCGGACCGTTGACTACTTTACTATAGGCGTCATTAGCCTTTGTTCATCACTCGTAATTATGAAATGGTTTCAATAGTTTTGGGTTTAAATTGAAAGTTATATCTTACATCTTTGAAATTTTGCACGAATTAACAAGAGGATGGAAAACATCTTGTAATAACGGCTCGAGCAAATTACTTTCGAAATAAA
Source organism: Physocephala rufipes (assembly GCA_963966595.1). Taxonomy (NCBI): domain Eukaryota; kingdom Metazoa; phylum Arthropoda; class Insecta; order Diptera; family Conopidae; genus Physocephala; species Physocephala rufipes. The sequence continues at coordinate 18,156,671 of OZ016503.1, forward strand.
AGCTACCAGATTTGACTGAAGAAATAAATCCAATTTATCGGTCATAACTAGCAGGTATTTAGGAAAATCGTTAGTTATTGAGGATTGTATTTTTCAATACAGTTTTTGAGGAGTATCGGGCCCATAGCGAGACGAGAATAATAAAAATCTTAATGAAGTCTTTTAATAACGAAAATTCATTAAGACTTAATAGCATAACGACCCAATATACTGGTAAAAAATAATATAATGATAATACTGATGAAAATGCTGACGAATACACAATGACGAAGGCAAAGAATACCGCAAAAGACATAATTTGTGCCTTTACGGTTTCATTAAAATTTAAAGAACGCCATAAAAAATAACAAAAAAACAAGAGTAAGGAGCGTTTTTACTTAATTCTTAAAAGAAAAGGATTACGGTTAGGATGATGATGATAATGATAACGCTGCGAAGATGATGATAATGACAATCGCGGTGGTGATAAAGATGGATAGAATTTTGCACTCAACATCAAACATCAAAGTAAACGAGCGGCCAACAATAGCAACGAGAACAACAACAACAAAAATGGGATAGAAAAAAGCATATCCGAAGGGTGGCCTCGTTTAAGGGAACAAACTTCAAGAATTCAAGCTTCTGTCAATCACCATTAATATGACTAACCAAGACAACAACATTGAAGTACTAATAACAGAACAAACCATGAACTAAATAAGATGCGACACTTACTTAACCCTTTTCTCCGATAATAAAAAACAATTACAAAAAGCACAAAAACCAAAAAAGCTTAACAAACAATTTTTAGAAAAGGGGCTGAAACGCTATCGACTCTTACTCGGCTTTCGACGGTTGTTTATTTTTATAACAAATTTTCAAGTTTTATTGTTTCCCACGACCACGAAAATTAGAGTTCAGAACGGACGCAGGATCGAGGCAATTCGTATTTGTACGCCGGAGGTGTCGCCGGAAGTTTCGTACTCGACTGCTGACTGATTTTATGCGGGTACTGGGTATGCCGGGACACGCGACTAACAATGATCGCAATGGGTGCATGCATTTCGCTCGTCGATAGAAGGAAATAATCAAGGACGCTAATGAAGGGAAGGTTTCAAAGAAGCAAGCATGGAAATAGTAAAGGATATGTATGTAAGATACATGCGTATGCGGGTGGGTATATTTGTAATTACGTGTATACGACTGTTACAGTTTTGATGATTTTGAATATGTTTTCCATAATTAATCTTTGCAGATAAAAGGAAAGTGTTATCATCGTGGGATGGTGGGTAAGTCAAGGTAATATAGTATCTAGGGTAGAGGAAGGGAAATCTGAAGCCGCCAACTCAAAAAGGTACAGTCAGCGTCGCCGCAAGAGCAAGAAATTAATGGGCAAATTCAAGCCACCTATTAAGGCGTTTTGTGACGTCATTATCGACAGACACGAAAATATTAGAACATAATGCAAGAATTTTGTGTGAACCTTATTAGAGCACCAGATCTGTTTATCATGTTTTCCAAAAAATAGTTCATTTTTTAAGCTCATCAAACATTTGATGAAATTTTTTTTGAAAACACCTTAATTAACCCCGATTCGATGGAATGAGGAATGACGCATCGTCCAATAATCTGTAACCCCTGAAAGAATGGGAATATTTGATGCGGTTTTACCCAAATATTCAGATTTCGCAGGAAATTAGGCACATGAAAATCGATACAGGTATCATCATCAAAGTTGAAAATGTCTTTAAGGAAAGATAGTCCGGGGAAAACTTTATGAAGTTTTAACAAACTTTTAAAGTAGTCGCCATAACTTCTGAATTTTAGAAAGTTCCATTGAGTACTAATTAACTTTTGCTCTGAGAAAACTCTTTTCCACAGTTTTTAATCCGCTATTCTATAACATAATCCTATATCAAAACGCAAACCAAATTGTCAAAAATGGTAGAGTTATTTCCTTTCAAAAGAACAATAAAATATAATTGACGAACATCTTTGCACTAACCAAAAACAAAACAAGTATGAACGCTAACTTCACCTTATATGCCCTACACCCGTAATATAATATCATAGGCCGATCCTAATAATCAGTGGGCAGTGTACGCCCTTTTAATATTCCATTTATCTTACCTTGGTTAATTCAGTTCTTACTAATCTTCAACACAATTTTTGTCAAGAAAGCCAACATGCGATAAACAGATGTGCCCCGCCCATTTTTGGGGTCTGATAATATCTAATATCAACAGCTCGACTATAAAATTACATCATAAAAACTTACAAATCGGCCTTTAAAGAGGAAGATGTATAAAAACATTTTCAATTCCACAGACGAACGCAAACAGCTAAATCGAGGAGGCTATTTTGGGCAGGAGTATATATATATATATATATATATATATATATATATATATATATATATATATATATATATATATATATATATATATATATATATATATATATATATATATATATATATATATATATATATATATATATATATATATATATATATATATATATATATATATATATATATATATATATATATATATATATATATATATATATATATATATATATATATATATATATATATATATATATATATATATATATATATATATATATATATATATATATATATATATATATATATATATATATATATATATATATATATATATATATATATATATATATATATATATATATATATATATATATATATATATATATATATATATATATATATATATATATATATATATATATATATATATATATATATATATATATATATATATATATATATATATATATATATATATATATATATATATATATATATATATATATATATATATATATATATATATATATATATATATATATATATATATATATATATATATATATATATATATATATATATATATATATATATATATATATATATATATATATATATATATATATATATATATATATATATATATATATATATATATATATATATATATATATATATATATATATATATATATATATATATATATATATATATATATATATATATATATATATATATATATATATATATATATATATATATATATATATATATATATATATATATATATATATATATATATATATATATATATATATATATATATATATATATATATATATATATATATATATATATATATATATATATATATATATATATATATATATATATATATATATATATATATATATATATATATATATATATATATATATATATATATATATATATATATATATATATATATATATATATATATATATATATATATATATATATATATATATATATATATATATATATATATATATATATATATATATATATATATATATATATATATATATATATATATATATATATATATATATATATATATATATATATATATATATATATATATATATATATATATATATATATATATATATATATATATATATATATATATATATATATATATATATATATATATATATATATATATATATATATATTATATATATATATATATATATATATATATATATATATATATATATATATATATATATATATATATATATATATATATATATATATATATATATATATATATATATATATATATATATATATATATATATATATATATATATATATATATATATATATATATATATATATATATATATATATATATATATATATATATATATATATATATATATATATATATATATATATATATATATATATATATATATATATATATATATATATATATATATATATATATATATATATATATATATATATATATATATATATATATATATATATATATATATATATATATATATATATATATATATATATATATATATATATATATATATATATATATATATATATATATATATATATATATATATATATATATATATATATATATATATATATATATATATATATATATATATATATATATATATATATATATATATATATATATATATATATATATATATATATATATATATATATATATATATATATATATATATATATATATATATATATATATATATATATATATATATTTCTGTAGCTGCTACAACAGCTTTAATGCGTTACAAAAGGTAGAAGTATGTAACTGCACCCTTTCCTTCGGATGTAGGGTATAAACAAATGCTCCCTTCTTTTTCCCGTCTTTCCAGACAACTTCGTGAACGCTTTTGTAAACTCTCGACCTTTCTCAAATTGAATTTTTGGGAAAAATTGTGTTCACTGATTTTATTTTTTAAAGCAAATCTTTTTGCTATAATTCGTTAAAATATCCAATATGTTCAAAATATTCGCATGAATTCTCCTTTTTCGAAATTTATACAAAAGAAATTTGTAGATGAGCGAGATAGACACGTGCGTGCCCGTGGGAGGTGAAAAGCGGATAAGTATTTGCTTTTCATGCAAACACTTAGGAATACAGGATGTACAATGTACAGGATGTAAAGTTGTATTAAAGTGCAAAATTTTCTGGGTCTGCAACAACAAAAAAGCGGACAGCAAAAAATAGAGGGATGCACTTTAAAAATTTTTAATATATCTGCCATCCAGAAATTTGAACAATCTGGGATAAGGAAAATGGGTCAGGATCTGAAAACCTCCTACGAAAGGGAAACAGAAAAATAACTATAACAATAACAATAATTATCCCGTTGGCTACTCCACAAAAATTCGTCTCAATTTGAAATTTTTGAACAATTTCATAAAAAACCTTCGAGCAAGAACGTGATGAGTCAGAACATGACTGATCAGCCTTTGCACTCTTCAGAGGCAAACATTTTTTGCATCTGAAGTACGCTTGGAAAAACATTGAAAAACGGGCAATAGTTGGCCAAATTTTGTCGGAATTGAATCGCATAAGTGTGAAACTAAATTTACCACACCACCCCTTCCCTAAATTTCAATCACACCATTCAACCTATCCTATTCATTATTCGTCGTATGGCGATAGAAAGCAATAATTTTCTAACAATATTCTGTGATGTATTCGTTTCTGTTTTGTAGCGCGCCTTAAACGCGACATCCATCCTTCTCCATTATTCCTATTTTTCAATAAAATGCAATATTTTTAAAAAATGCAATACCCAAAACAAATAATCGAAACACAAACAAAAACATTAAAGGACATTCCAAATTTGGCAGAAGTTAAATTCAACGATTTGAAATAAATCCAATTTTTTTATCTGCATTTCTTATCACTCTCCTTTGCCTTTGAGCTCTGCTGGATGGTAACGTATATAACCGTTGGATAATAAAATAAATTTTCGTTGATAAATTGTTTGTCGTTCCATTTCATCAACACGTCATCCATTAAATGAAATTCATCAGTGAAACTATTTTCAGTGTCTTTTTTTCTGTTTCGTTATTGTGTTTTCCTAAATATGGCAAAGAACAAAAAACGAAGAAGAAGAAAAATAGCTGTTGATAATAGAGCTGCGACCTGCTGCCGGTGTTGTCGCAAACGCCATAAAAATGCTTCATCTGTGATAATCAATGTAGTTGTGTCTGCTGTTCTTGTTGCAAGTTACTTTTCAAAAGCGAAATAGAAATACAAAAGTGCAAAAGTTACAAATTTGCATATTTCCGGCGGTTTTGGTTTTGCCGCCATTGTTATCGTCAGCTCGCTATGTCTCAGTTCCTGTAGATTTTCTAAATTATTCTCATTGACTCACGTGGTGCTCGTTCCCAAAATCACACTTACCAGACACTTCAAACTATGCTTTATCAACCACCCAATCAGGGATAGTGTACCCTTTGCATTCAGCGGCTTCCTGCGAGTGTTCAGATCTACGCATGCAAATTTTGTGATATGTTTCCTGAGATCCTCGGTCAGAAGGAGTGAAGTCGGGGATCGTAACAAAAACCTAAATCTATTGTATGTACTTAATGGTAATCTATCAAAGGCAGCCAAACGTTCTAACCAACCGGAGAGATAACTGGTACCCTCTTCGTTTCTTCGATTCGCTTCGCCACAGGACATTTGCTATATATGGAACTCGTCATCGTTATTACTACGTGAAAAACTGCCATAATTTAACACTGTCGAGGTCGAGCAGAATTCCTGCAGTGCAATGAAAGCATTCTCACAAAATTGACTTTGTTGCTGGTTTTCGAGGGCTTCCTTAAATGCTGCGCTGGTACAGAATAACAGAAGTTACGAAACGACGGATTTAATTCCAACCCACCAATTCGCTTCGCACATTTTGGTACTCTAAAGGAATTCAATTTATAATAAGTGATGGGGTCTCTCGATAATCAACCGATTGATGATGGAGGATTTGAGGAACCAGCAGACGACTGTATGATGTGCAACAAATTATACCCTCGAGTGCCGTTGGCCGCACGATTAGTCTTCAGCCACTTCGATAAGGCATGCTGTGTTTAGTTTAAAAAATATAAATGCCTATTGTTGAAATATTATCTAGTGAAGTCTTAATATCCCTTGAAGTCAGACTTCGTATTTGTTCTAGATTTAGAGGAAGACGAGTTTCACTTTCTATTTTTATCATTCTTTCATCAGAAGGAGAGAAGATTCTTCAATCAGCAGGAGAGATCACATGTGAGTGCAAATTATATGTTTCGATTCTTGTGATCCTCAAATTAACGCTAATCGATTACCAATGCTTGGCGCTTCGCATTCTAAAGAAATGTGTATTTATCTACCAAATAAAGTCTGTCTCATGAAACAAACAGCTACAAACAAACAAGCACTAAGGTGATGAAATATACCGCTGCACGGTATTCAGAATTCGCAGTACAATATTCAACTGACGGCGGACCTAGCGTCCAGCGATTCAATGGATAATTTCGTATCCCATTTCGAACCTCAGTTATATTTGCAGTATTATTTCTCCATGTATTTACATTCTCCTTTCCTTTCTAGTCAGTTCCACACCTCGTTTCTATTGCAAATATTTCCACATCTCATTTCTCCTCTACCCTTCTTTAAAGCTTTTCTCCCCAGAGTACTTTCACCTCCCAACAAAAACTCTTCAAATATCACCAATGTTATTTGACCGATTAGTCAAACGGCAACCGACCCAACTATGCAAATGATCGAGTTTCGAACGGAAAAATGGGACGAATCACAACTAAATTATCCTTGTCATGTTCCTTGTCACAACTTGTCCTTGTTGATCCTTGTCATGTTTTTACAACGTCATCTGGTAAACCTCGCACGCATACAAAAGCAGACCAGAACCAGTCGGAGGAATTGTAGTGTTCTTATATAAGCCAGAGGGAATCACGATACCTATATCCTTATTAATCCTGGTTAACTATTATTAGGATGATTATGTGCTTGCAATTATCATACGAAGTTATGTTGTTTAAGTTTCAACATTATTTCGTGATCCTGTTCTGGATCAAGAAGAAATGAAATATTTTGCATGACTCGGTAGATGTAAACGAAGTATATATTATGTAATGAAAATCGTTTTCGTGGTTTGGATTCATGGGTTAATTTAATACTATGTTCACAGACAACGGATTTAGTTGGATTTCAGCAAATCTGGATTTGGGTGGCAAATCTACGCATAAATCTAGATTTACTTCATACAATTTGTTGTTGTAGATTTACTGAAATCTGAGTGAAATCGTTGATTTAGTAAAAATCAACCCTGATTCGAAGTTCGAAATATTTTGCCATATCGCTTTGTCTTTTTCTGCATCAATGTGTGAGAAAGAGATAATATACCAAAGAGGTAATATACCAAGCGCGCCTATACATTGCGGAAATGTATAGGCGCGCAATTATTTGTGCATGATATGTGTTGAGATAAACAAATCTTTTAAGAATTAAGGATTTTTCGCTATTCAATGCTTCTATTTTTAATATATTTCTTGTAATTGAATCGTAGACTTTAAGGAAAAAGAATATAACTTCTATATTATGCATTTAATTTTTCAAAGTTCAAAATCCTTTATATTTATCAGCTGGTGACGAAATTCAGTTGTCAAAATAAATCTGATAAAATTATCTCTGAACACTTGGAATCTAATTGATGTTCGAAAGCGATTTATGCTTAAATCCAATATCTGTGAACATAGTATAAGGCTTGAATCCTACGGGAGTTGAGGATGAAAATTGCAGAAAAAAATAAGAAAATTACAAGTAACACGAGACCATTACTGTTGTCCTCGTAAGTGGATCTAAAGTTACCTTACTGCGTAAGTTAGGAGCACTACGTTCTAAGTTAGGATAATGAGGCTTTACCTGCTCTCAGTTTCAAGTAGATTCTTCGAAATGAATCAGATTGTGCTTATTTCGCAATCATTTCGGAGGCGGCTTCCTTTTCTTAATCGTGCGCCAATATCTCCTACTGAAATGTGTTCCTGTCTAGACCTTCAGGGAGAGATAATAGTTATTATAGAGCCTTGGGCTAAACCTTAAACCATTACAATAAAATAGAATGGAATACAGAGGCCACATTCGCGTTGCGCGGTTGCAACTTTGTGTAGAACGTATTCAAGCGAATGAGCAAATTTCAAACAATTTAAATGAATCCTCATCTAAAACAACAACGACGATGACAGTGGGCTGCACGCGCCTCGATAAATTGGGAATTAACAAAAGTTCTTGGCATTTGAGGGTGTTGAAAATGAACGAAAATTGCTTTCAATAAGTACGATGTTATTTGGATGGCCACGTTTTCCTACGTACTCTTTGTTCTTGCTGAAAATTAACTTCCCGGAAAGGAGACGAAGAAATGTGGTGGGAAGGATTTAAGGGATATTGAAAAATAATAAAGTAAATGCTAACAAACCAATAAATTGCAGTCGATCTGTGTAATATTTGCTTGTCACTGCTGATCGTGTTGTCGTAATTCTTATTGTTGTCCCTTCTTCTGTGATCTAAATCAACATGCTGCTAATTTGTGCTGCTGCATCTTTCGCTTTCGCTCATCGCTTTCATTTGCCCAAAAATAATTTGCTCAGCGCCACAAGGGTTCACATATCGTGTGTCGTTTCTGCGCTGTAGCGCGTTTGATTCTTTAGTCGAATTGAGTTGATTTTTTGAACTAAATCTCGGCACGCGTAGTCCACTTCTACCACACTGTAGAGCATAGTACGTCCGTAGACTACTAGAGGGCTGTAACAACAGCGGCTGGGATACCACTAATGTCAGGCCGAGAGGTTGATTGATTATTATTGTATTAATATGTAAATTATTTTTTGATTTGATAAATGGTTATTATTTTCTACCGTGCGTTGTTGTTATTGTTACTTAATTGCTTTGGGAATCTCTTATAAGTGTAACCCTAATCCGACTACCCTATTTTCGTAGCGAAACCGGCTGAGACATGACTGTGGGTCACACTAGAGCAATACCAACAATACGTTTCGATTTATAAGTAACATTTATTTTCTTCATATATTTAAATCCTTGCTAACATTTTGTGTAGTACGCAATAATTGTTATAAGTTGTTTTATTTAGTAACATTTTTAAAAGTTAAAACTTTCCATTAAAAAGCCTTTCTAATTTCTCTAAACTGTAGATTACCTTTTCTTCGCGATCATTACACACGTATTTTCCGCAGTCACGGCAGCATTGTGGTAATGCTCTGTCTAAACGTAAGTAACATGTTCGACAAATACTCTCCATTTTTTGACGCCTCCTTTTCATTCGGTTTAGTTTCAAGGATCCCATGAATAATAGAAGAAGTGACTTTTGATAAATTTTGTGCCCGCGGCGTTGAATAAGAAGCGTAACCAATTTCCCAACTAAATCTCGTAGAAATATGCTTCGCGACAGGTAAAGGGCTTTCCAATAAGAGCAGGTCGATGTTGACGGTCTGTAGCGTTCATATTGTTTAGCCAGTATCTGGTAAATCTGATGCTCGTAATTCAGTCAGAAATAAAAAATCATCGTGACAAATTACACTATCAAGCAGCGTGTCTAAATGACAAAATTTTATTATCGAAATTATTATTCGTTATTGCAAACGCTCCGCGCGTTTTGGCCATATATTGATATAGTACTCATATTTAGCGAAGAGGCGCTTCTTTGGATGAATGGCTATATGAACAAGCATAATTGTCGTATGTGGGCCAGCCTACACCGAGTGCGAATTCATCCACCAAAAGTTACTGTTTGGTACGGGTTTTGGGCTGGCGGCGTCATTGTTCGTACTTTTTCCAAAATGACGTTGGTGGGGCTATCACAGTCAACGGCGAGCGCTACAGATAAACTACAACCAATTTCTTTTGGCCCAAATTGAGCGACATGTGGATTGTCGCTACGAGCTACACAACGAACCCCACGGTGACATTCGGCATGAACGATTTAAGAGTATGGTTATATCACACGGAAGTGACATGAATTGGCCGCCAAGATCGTGCGATTTAACCCAGCTATATTTTTTCTTGAGGAGTTTTCTGAAGTCGCAGGTCTATGCAAATAGGCCAAAATTAACCGATGCCCTCAAAATCAACATAGCCTTAGTGTATAATCATAGGGTCATCGCTCAATTTCAGCCAAGACCGTGCGGCATAGCCATTGAGAATTTGACCTCTCGGATCCGTCCCACGATCCGGTGAAAACACTTTAGTTTTCCTTTTCCCTTTAGTTTTCTTTCAGTTTTTCAGTCTGGATATAACCTAATTCCTATTACCGTAACTGTAATTGTACAAAACATCTATAATATTGAAGGTTTTACTTATTACTAAGTAAGTGTGATCTATCTAATCTAACGCATCACTTCCTACTTTTGTGCCATTGTGCTATTCATTCTTTGATTCTTTGCAAGCTTTTTATTACGATGCATAGAATAAAGTAAGATTACGGCTTTACTTTTTTAAGCACATAAATTACTATTTTAATTTCTGACCGAAAACCAAAAATGGCGAAGAATCCTTACTTGCATACTGATGTATACAAATGTCGGCATCAAAATAATTAGAACTGTTTGAATCCTATTATAGTACTCAAAGACATTGTACAAAACCGATGAAAGTGCTTCTTATTCCATAAATAGCCCTTTTCAACACAAAACAGTTTGTAATAGCAGAAAATATGCCTGCCCTATTTCATGACAGTACCTCCACCCGTTCTTCTGTACTGTGGTCGCCTTGAAAAACTTTGTGAACGAACGTTGAAGGCTAAACACACACATGTTGTTACATTAATATTACGTTTCTCATAATAATGGAGAATATATATGCCAAATTTCATGGCAATTCCTCTACTCGTTCTCCTGTAACGCAGTCCTTTTTATAATAGGAGTCCGCACCACATAATAGGAGACGCACCACGCCCATTTGTTGCTAAATCATTTAGTACTCGTGGGTGGGTTCGTGAGTAAAGTTTAGTCATCCTAATCCGTATGAAAACGTTGGATGCGTACCACACATATAAGCATATTTATATTAGGTATCGGAAGCGCGGGTGATTGTCAACCACATTGATTACAAAGCAGATTGTAATAATAGAGAATATTTGTGCCAAAAAAATTTTTGTTTTAAAGTAATTGCTTTCGTTCGCTGTATTTACTTGTTTTTTACATGTTTAGTTAATTTGTAAGTCGTTTAGTTGATTTATATGCGAATTCTCTGTATTTCAGATTCTTCCATGCTTGCCTGTTTGGGGCATGTATTACTTAGCTTTACCTGTTGTTTGTATGCTGCGTCGATTGGATTTAGGTGTCGATTGTGATTATTCGTTTTTATTATATATGTTTTTTTGCTTTGCATGTGTCTTATTGATTCGCATTTCTTTGTGTATTGCGAGGTAAGAAGATTTTGCTGAGTTTTAGGAATGCTTACAATTTGAGATTAACATTGAGAGAAAATAATCTAATTTCCTTAAAAATGTAGTTGAATCAATACTATTTGGCATCTAGCATCTCATGCGGAGAAGACACGAATGATCAACGAATACGCAGAATTAAACTGTAAAGGCAAAAGTGAAGTCAGGCTTCACCTATCCATTGTTAGCACAACAGAAGCAGCAAGTGCAATATCATTCTCAGCAAAAATTGCAACAACAGCAAAATTAGTCATTAAGATGGAGACGGCTTTGTGTTAATAACCTTTGGAGTCGTTCGCATGAATTATATTTACATTGTCCATGTTTGTTCATCCCTGCGAGTGTAATGAAATAAGAAAATTATGTGCCGCTAACGAGTGAACCTCCGCATCCAAGCCTGTGGTGAAAACAAGACATTGTGAGTCGGTAGCGAGTGTGTATGAGTATGGGTTCGCAAGGGATACGCTTGATTTAATATACCCGAACGGGTGAAGGCGAAGGGGGCTAAAAATCTATAAAAGAAAAGAAAATCCATAAATATGGAATATTAGTGAAATTGAATGCACTTCGAATATAATTTGCCTGCAAATTAAACTGCACTTGCCATCGAACGTCAATTGCAAATTCGTTAATTAGCTTTGTGGTTTAATTATTTCGAAAAATACAACAAAATTCAAAATGAAAGCAAAACAAAGGATCTTCAGAAATGTTAACGTCAGCTAAACTTGGGGTACTACTGATTGTGTTGGCGTCGCCATTACAACTCAATAGACTTTATTTTACCAAAGCTGCCATCATCTCAACTGCAGCTACGCCGTGGCTGACTGTGCCTTGAATGCATTCCGTTGAAAATATTTATTCTCGAGAGGAACTCATGAGGAAAATTCTATTTTTTTATTTTTGCTTTTTGTTAGTGATTCATGTCTGCAGTCTGAACCTTTGCAAGAGCATCAAGCCAGAGACCTATACAGTCTCCGTAAAAAGTAAGTGCTCTTTTTCATCTGTTGATTTCTTTTCATTTTATTGCGACGAGGTGCTGCCTTCAGAGATCTAAATCCTTCAGCTCCACGAGCGTAGCAATTGGGGGAGGGATGGTGATCTGAAGTATTAGGAACGCTATCAATCGAAATGTGGAAACACACTTATAAACATACACATTGTCTAAGGATATTGTCAGTAATCCTCAGAGAAGAAAATTCTTGGCTGCTAATTCAACAAAGGCTACCACCTGCAACATGTTGTTCCGTCAGTCAGTCGTATTCATCGTTGCCCTTGATATTGCCTGCAATTTACTCAACGGTCTCGTACACAAAGGACGCAATCCGTAGGTTTTATAATTACGATTATTTCACAAAGATGATTGCATTCAACAAAATTAATGGCGCGATGGTGGCAATCTAATTGTTGGAATTTTTTGATTAACTTCTATTTAATCTCACAGGCAAATCGCTGAGCATGGTAATTGCCATTGCTGAGGATAAAAATAAATTCACTATTAGTGATTTAAATTGAAAACAAGTGGTTTTTTCCTCTTACTCTGTTTCATTTTTAGTTATATTCGCAACTCAGGCGTATGCTAGAAAATCTACATGAATTAGCTTAAGCGCAGAAAACTAAAAATTATAAAAAAATAAACAAGATTTCAACAATTGCCTGGAAAACAATCGGCATACTATCAATTAGCATCATTCTATATTTGTCACAAAATTAAACATTCACGCCCACGCCACTAGCACAATTCCAGCAATAACAGCAATAATATACGCAACAAGAAGACCATCTAAAAATAAGCCACATCAACACGGCGAACGCTTTTTGGAAATAATGCTCCGTTAAATAAGGTGGAAATGAAATAAAATCCTTAGCAATCTGATCCTCTGATCGCATATTCGGAATGCTGTAAATAATTTCTGTGGTTTTGAAGTTGTTTTTGTTGTTGTTACAGTCAATAATTAAAAAAGAATAAGCACTATTAGCTTTAACAGCTAAAACAGCAAAAACAATGAAGAGCATTAGTAGATAAAAACAGTGAAGTAAAACAAAAGCAAAAACAATGAAGAGCATTAGTAGAGATAACGAACTGTTGTAGGAAAACTTTTGCACACCGGCAGGGTGGACTTCGCGATGAACTATGAGGAAACCACGCAATCGTCACGCATATGAATAAAATTCTAGGCATTTTTCAGTTCGCAGTGAAGGTGACGTCGTTTCAAAAGTTACTTTTTAGAAAACGTCATATTCACAAAGTCACTTTTTGAGAAGGTGACTCGGTTTTACGTTGAATTCACTTCTTTAAAATCAAGAACATTTGCTTTATTTATTTATAACATTTTTGGGTCTTTGTTGTTTTGTTGTGAAGTTTTGTTGACGTTATGCACCCGTACAAATTTATATTAATATAAACATTTATTAGAAATACCTTAATATATTCATATAAAAGAAAATACGAATGAATTAAAATGCGAAAACCCACTAATAATATCGATAGGTCGCACCTAAGTGTGTTAGTGGTTTTAAATTTCCTTTTTGAGTGTGTCTTATCGATATCTTGAGTGAATTTTCGTATTTTAGTTCACTCGTAGGTGCCTTCTGTGTAAACATATTGATGTCAAACGTAGAAAGAATAAAGTCTGCTCTTCCCTCGGTAATGTACATGAATTAAAAATGATAAGGCCCTCTCATAAGTTTCCAATATTTGTGGTGTTCCACAACTTGTTTACACTCTCTGACGGGGCGAACCATCGGTAGTTCCATTATGTTTCTAATTTTCATTGAAAAAGAATAAAGTTAAAAGCTGAGAAGAGACTAGGTGGTAATATATAATGGAAAGAATAGTGAAACGAACAAGCGTCGCCAGAATAATAAACTCATGATATCGAAACCGCTGAACATATAAATAACAAATTGTAACGTGTGAAGCGATGTTAGGAGATTAATAATTTATCTTCGAAAAATTGCCGGACAGACATTACTACCCATATTGCCCATATCAATATTAACAGCGAAAACTATTGAAATTTCAAATAATTTTATTTATTTGATTGCAAATATTGATAGAGACGACACCTAATTTGGTGTAGTCTTATTTGAGACAACGCGTCGGCAATTATTGACTTTGGAATACCAATTTATTACGTTATTGACGACCACGAACGTTGCCATGCCATTTGTCGTCTAAAGTCGCTTAATGATGAATACGCTTAAAAGTGACTTTGTAAACAGTGTTGAACATTATAAATTGGCGAAAAATTGGCAAATATTCAACATGGAAAATCGACTATGTTTTTTCTCCCGTACACTTGGTTCTGCATGGGGCCTGAGTATCAAAGCTCTATCAATTCAATCACTTACTTCGAATTTTTATCCGACACGGTTTTACACGACAGCGCTACCTGTAGCAACTACTTCGTACAGGACAACTGTTGCAACATCTCAATTTCTCACCCCCTCACTCACGTTTCCCCTCAAAAAGGTCACTAACACTTCAAGTTACGATATTGTGTTTTTCACTGTAAGTTTTTGTGACATTTGGACGGAACTGTTTGAGTCAGTCATGCGTGAAGCTCAGCACGTGCATAGTCTGATAGCATCAATACTCCTTTGAGTTAGTTGTACTATTTGTATTTCCTTTGGTCATCTATTTGTTTCCACAAATGATTCCACGGACTCTCTGCAAAGAGGTGAGAGGTAGAATAACTAATGTTTGTTTTGTGGTTTGTTACAATCAGTTCTAAGATTTTTTGGGAAATCCTCATTTTCGTTGTTTTCACTATTCATGGCCGTGGTTGTGGTTGTGGTTGACCGCGGTTGATATACGTGCCAAAGGTGTTAGAACTTAAATTTTGAATTCAATGTGACGACGCTTTCTAGTTGGATTGAATTAGCCTTAACTTTAAGGGTTTTTATGGGCGGATTAAGCTTAAATAATTTACTTGAAAATTGGGCACGTGATTATGGGTCTTGTTTTATCGTAACGACTATAATCGGATTACGATTAAAGAGTCTAAAAAATAGGAAGCGGTCGTTTCGAAAAGTATATTACCTCAATTGTATATTTTTAACTAAATTTAATAAACGAATCAGTATATTATGGATTCATGTCCGACATCACCCCGATTACCCGATCGAAAACCTTCTGGTCTATAACTCATGTATCAATTTAGGTATCATGGTATCAGGCTTTCCCGTCCATTATTTCTAAGCGTTATCGTAAAAAAATCATAATCTCAGTAAAGGCGCACATTTGTCATAAATTCGAGAGGTTTTGTCATACGTTTGCCATAAAGCAAGAGGGTTTTATGGACGCACGAAGTGGAAGCAATCAAAATAATAAGCTACAATAAAGGCATCAAGATAAGTAAGGAATGAAAATCGAACCGTGTGTTCGAACGGATTTAAAATTTTTCTCTATGGAGTCCTGCCGTCACACATAATCGGGCTTTCCTGGCGGGAGACGGTGCAGCCCCACTGGAAAGACGGAAGCGGATATTTGAACAAATAGTTCTGTCAAAACATGCGATTCTTTCCGAGTTTATCAGTTGAGCATAAGAAAGAATAATGGAAACAACCTCCCGTCCAAAGAATTTATCCGACAAAGGGTTCGTTATTTGTTACATTACAAAAGCCACTGAAGGGTAATTTAAATGCAAAGTGCCACAATCTCTACGCACATCAATCTAATCTTAATTGGTTCTCAAATATTTTTGCAAAGGATAGGACCGACGAAACCGATATATAAGCTTCTTTTTGGATGTCTTTTGTTGTCCGCGATACATTTGTGGCTTCTCCATTATTCTATTCATAAAAAAATAAGAAATGAATTGAATAGACTGTTCGGCGTTTAACGATTTTTCGTCAGTCGAGAAAAATCCAACGCTCTGGGACAGAATAGTATTAATTCCCTCCAATGGTATTTCACGACAAAATCCTAAGAAAACGAAAATATTATTTTTAAAGTCAATAAAAATTATTTTACAGTCTTGTTTTCACAATTCAATACAGACGCTTGCCAATATGTCATTTTGCCATTGAGGGATTAAGGTTTTTGCCCTTTCGAACGATGGGAAAAAATGGATAACCTGCGTGTGGTTGCTTTCGGTTATTGTAGATTACTGCATAATTATTGAGCTGCAAGATAATTTGTTGGTTGTTATGTGTGCCTAGTTATTTGGGTGTGTGTGAGTGCGTATGGTATAACACATGTCGCGACACCACCGGGAGAGTGAAGTAATCTGATCCCATATCAAAACCACATCTTTAAAAGAATAATTTAGCCCACAAAAAAGGACCTATATCATTAATTAAATGGATGATATAATGAAAAAAGGGAAAATAGAGAGACAAACTGATAGTAATTATACTAACTTATCATCGCTTACAATAGCCATGGCAATAGCTCGCTGGGTGCTTCCCTAACATTGACCGTTACTTCCCTACCTCCTCCTCGTTCACAACATATTTTACCAACATTGTGGCTTCATTTATTATCACATTTTACCCCTCGTATTCTTCAAAGCGACAACTTCTAAACCGTTCTCGGTTCTTTCCTTCATCTCGATACATATTCCACAAACAACCAATCCAAATCACCTGCTAGAAAAAGAAATTTAATAAATAAGAAAGAAACTAAAAGACAATTTAAAAATTACTTCCATTACTTTGTCTCTTTTTCCTCTCATTTCATCCGCCACGAATTTTCACGCTGGCTAGTTTCCGAAAAAAATTCCATTTAATGAATTTTCGTAGGATTTCATAGGACTTTTCTTTCCTTGTGTAGTACTGATGCGTACGTGATTGTCAAGGATGTTGCTGAAGAAGAGTTGAACGAGGCAGAGCGAAAGGAAGTGGCAATATAAGTGGTTGATTGGAACAACTGAACAAAAAAATAAATATTTTTAATCGACGTCGAAAAATAACCTCAAATGCAAACAAAAGCCAAAAGAAAAAAGTTATAATCATTTGATTCATAACTAGCCGAAGAAATAAGTTTAAAGGCGCTGCAGGATGTCCTAACAGTGGCGATATGGCTTGAAATCAAATAAAGGCAATAAAAACGGGATACTATTTTGTAGGACTAGGCAGAAGAAAGGCAGAATACAGGATGCAGGATGACAGTAACCCCGCAAGTGGTAAAGTATATAGAAGACAAAAAAGCGTTTACGCTGATGATGATGGTGGCGAGGACGGGCTTATTTGATTAGGTGGTGTGAAATGTGTTTTAAGAAGGAAATAAAAATTTGGAAAGTATTATGAAATTTTATTGCTGGCAGTTTTCGTTGATTCAATTATATTCATCGAGAGCAGGACTAACACCGTTCCCTCAGCAATTTCTTAAAAAATTTAATTTAGAATTATGTTGATCGTCACTTTGCTAAGTGCTGTGCATTATTATAATCCTTCAGTGCCATTAAATACGTAGTCAACGATGAACCCTCTAGATGAGACAATTATTATTTTTTCGATACGGGATAACGGAATATTGTATGCTTATTACGTCCAGCAATAACAGATTGGGAACAAAATAATACGTACCTATAATCTAAATTAAAGACAGTTGGTACTCTAAGAAACCCCTAACATGCAGATCAGCATAAATCCATCATTGCTGACCAGTAATTCTATTTACGAGATTTCTTAGAAGGGCTTAATACATCTTGGTTTATTGGCGTGTTTTTATGGAGGAATTGGCAAGTGTTGATTAAATTTCGCACCGCCAGTCACATTTGTTGCTTTACGGAGTCTATTGGGTGGGATCGGAAAATTAGATTATTAGATATTATTAGATTGTTATTTCTTCTCTTCATTTTATTTTATATTTCCTTCTATGTTTAAATTTAGAACATATTGGTGATTTTCAAGGGATTCTACAAAGAGGTTCTCTAAATAAAATTATGTCAAGTAAATATCAAGTTAATAAAACTTTTAACTAGAAAAACTTTTTACGTCTCGTATCTTGTGTCTCGTTTCTTTGGCATAATTTCTTTTGGCATATGGCATAATTACATAAGGTATTGTCAGAGTACCGAAAGTCAAAATTACGTAAAGAATATCACCTGTACATCATCCAATAACATTTTATTGACAATGGAAATGGAGACTAACGGCCCTATTCTGGTTGTTAACTGAGATCACCACATTAACAAAAGAAAAAGGAAAATAGTTAAGCATTAACAGCAGCTGTGATTTCATATACTGGCGAAAAATTAGCAACTGATTTCTTTACTACGGTGTTAATGACAGCTAACGTCTTAACAAGGAGAATAATCAGAGTAAAATTATTTTTAGCTCAATTTGTATTTGTTTACTATCTGCTCTTAAGAAAAAGCTTTGAAAAAAAATGTGTAAAAAAACAAAAGAAAAGAAAAAAAATTGGGAGAGGTCGTTAAGACACCTCCGCGAAGCCAGTGATCCCTTTGCATTATGTGACGATGTGTACGGAAAAAAACTTTAGAATGAGCTGGAGATTAATAAGTGAGCTATGTACAGAAGACATCTTTATCTATTTATATCTTAATTTGTTTTAATAAAAAATATAAATACATAAAAACCCTTACTTCTCAAGTGGCTCCATAGTTTTGTTTAACAGATTCGCCAGTTGCTGCCTATAATGTGCATTTCACCAAGTGTGGTGAAATTTCACTGTCTCGCTGCTGTTAACTGTTTTTAGAATACTAAAATTAACTAAGATTAGCAAAGTTCTTAACAAAAACCTTATTAAGTTAACAGCCAGAATAGGGCCGTAAATATATGGAAATGAAACGTTGCTAGAATTTGATAATAACTCAGTTCTATTGATTCAGGTTATGAAAGGAGATTCTATTAAAATCCATCAAATCTTTGTTGGGAGGATAATCAAAATTTATTTCTTCTCAAATATTTTGTTGGCAAAATATTGTTGGCTAAATATTGAGATATGAAGGACCGAGTTCATTCCTACGAGTGAATTTCTAGGAGCTTAAGTTGTTGGTACACTGTAATAAAAATGAATGTGATAAAATATGATTAGTGAGAGCAACAGTTTGAAATTTGTCCGTCACTCTCCTAATTCCGATTGCTTACGGTATTTCGAGATTTCTCCTCCTTTTAATCTCACTACTAGCTCTAGATCACGTCTTTTGACTGCATACATATTTACAAATTTTAATAAAAGGCATAAAAGGAACATAAAAGGAGGAAAAAAGGGAACTTTCTCGAAAGACCAAATATGGCTTTTATGATGTAACGAGATTTTGTTTTCAGTTTAGGCAAGATCAACAGCCTCAGAATCCATTTTCAAGCGGTCTCGCAAATCTACAATTGACGCTTTGCATATGGTGATTTTTCAGAATTCTACACGATTGACGAGATCGCCAAACAATTAACAATCACTAGATTAGCTCGGGTGTTATTGGTAATGTCTGCGCGTCTTTGTTATTAAGTTAATCTGTTTTATTGTCGTAATATATAAAATGCACTTCTGACGCTCCTTTAATGACGCACTCAGGCAGTACCTTAAGGTTCATACTTCAAATTAAAATTTTTGTTACCAGATAATGCCTTAATGTAATTAATGCCAATGCAAATCTTATTATTATGCGCTTTCAGATGTACGAGGCTATTCTATAAAAACATGTCCTGTGTTCAGTTCGATTCTGTTCTCTATCTCTTTTGTTATTTTCGTAGAACAAATGTTCCGTTGTCAGAAAAAAAATAACTTAACCGCATCCCATCCCATGTCTTTGTGACGTATATATTTGCTACTTTTATACGCTTTTCGAAACCTTTTCCGAAAACACACGAATTCCATAACATTCGACTGCAGGGGTTTAAGTGTCATACAGCTCGCATCAAGAAACCGGTCGTTTGTTACAGAACTCATAGTTTTTGCACATGTGACAAATTGAACACAGGATATGAACGCATCATGTGAGTTTACAGAATAACCTGGGTAGTGTCTGGCGACAGTAGATCGTACACTCGGTGATCTTATATTCTGATTATTTACAGAATTAAACTTGATCAGCGGACGCATAAGTCGAAATTGGGTTCGACGGACATATAAGTCGAAATTTTGTTTAACTGCCGTATAAGCCGAAATGGAATCAGCGAGCATAGTTTTGCTCAGCGGCGTCTAAGCTGGAAGTTTGCTAAGACCACTACTACTAATGTAAAAAAATGCATTGGACGTTCTACAACCTACCACTACCTCCTCGAATGCGGGTTCGAAGCCATTGTTGTTACTTAAGGCTAAATGTATGCATTGGATTACATGGGTGCCAAGGACATCTCCATGGGCCCTCACGAACGTCTCTTTATCAGACATTAGCGAATTATATCTATCTATTATCGGAATAGTCTCTGAACCGGTTTTGAACATTTGTGTATTCAGCTTTTATTAAAAATTCTAAAACCTTGTATACAATTTCTATATGAAATAATCTTAATACTAGTAAAAATGTTAATACTGTTGGCCCAACAATAGACATCTACCTAAATAATTGATTGGACGCTTTGTTTCATGTTTTCTGTAACGTTTGAGCAAAATATTTAGAAAATAAAAAGTTATATGTAAAGAGATTAGAGATTATTATATCATTAATAAATTAGAGTTATTGGTACGGAAAATAATAAAATAATAATAATAAGTCCTAGGAGTCTCTACCCGATGAAAATTTTGTTTTCGCCTTTTAAAAAAGTTGACATCAATATTCTCTATGGAACTCGTGTGCAGATATTTGTAATTAGGACTAGTTTCTTTTTGAAGAATGCACCTTCAGAGCTGCCGAATACTGAGAAGGAAGTGCTTCGGTAAGTCACTTGACTTAGACTTGACAGTTAGACGCTGACTGCGAGGTGTAATATTTGCTGCATTATAAAATACTTCAAAGGGGAGATATTTATGCGAGTTGCCTCCAGATTCCGTAACAGTAACATAGGATTCTCTTTTCGAACACAATTTATTTGCTCATTGTTTTGCAAGAAATTGTGTGTCATATCGGAAAGCTATAGGATAGTGTCGGCTTAATCAGATGCTTCTAGATGAGCGGTTTTGTATTTTTGCTCATTGCGCCTTTGCAGAAGAGGTCATGCCAAATGAGTGGTATGGTTTCCCATGGTAATAACTTAAGACGAGATATCTTGTAGAAGATAAAGGCTTCATATTGCTTTCCATCAGAGAAGCTTATTGATAAGACGTTGCTTCATGTTGCAAAGTTCCAACCATTGCTTAAAGCTGATGGGGGAGTACGGAAGCAAATGAATCGATACTGCAGGTGTTGATTTGGAATCCATAGGTCGATGAACGCGATCCTTTCGTCTTGTCGCAATTTCTGGTGAATGTTCTGATCCAAGGTGTCAATGTTAAAAAAGATTGGTGGGAATTTTATACGTTGAGGGCACAATAATTAACAATAATTAGTAGATGTCTCAATTCAGAGCCGTAGAGTTCAAAAGTCGAAAAATATTTCTGTGATCTTAAATATTGACAAAAAGCTTATTCGAAGACTACGGTCTTAGGCCCTGGAGATATCTGAATGATCTTCTTCTTTTGTTTTAAAAAAGAAACGAAAACTTTTAAAAATTAAAGGACGGCATAAAATAATATATATTTTCATGATAGCCTTTGAGATAAGCTTTCATAATATATTTTTGTACCTGGCAAACATCGAGTAGATAGAGTCACCTACCACCATCATCATTCCTTGAAGACATTGAGGTATATGATTTTGAGCTATTCCCGCTACGTGCAAGGATTGAAGTAATGGAACACACACTCAAGATAAGCTACGATTTAGAGTTTGAAAATGTAGACTATACGGAATGGCAAGTTAAATGAAGAGAAATAGAGCTTGATGAAGAACGCGTTTATGATAAATAAAAAAAAAACAAATTATTCAACATCATTTATTACCAATAAGAGACCTATGGGAAGAAGCTCAAGGGAAAAGAAATAAAGATGATCATTTTTATGGAACATAACGCTAGAAAATGTAGTGGAGATATGACAACTTTCTGACATTTGTTAACCACAGCGTATCCATATATATCCAACATCTGGTATGCGTGGGCTACAAAAAAACGATATAAGTCCAGAAGCCAAATCGTTACTGTTAAATAATTATCAAAAATATTAACAATACGTTTTTACAAAAATTGAAGTTTTCGTATATAATGAAATACATAAAAATTGTATAACCAACCCATCTGTCGCCTAAGAAAATACATATTAAATTTTTAATAAACTTTATTAATTGCATTAGATTAACATTTTATTTGAAAACATTAAGTTAACATTTTTGTAAAAAAATTGAATTTACTCAAAAGTTCATAGAAATGTACATTATCGTACAATTTTCTATTACAAATTGTGACATAAAATATTATTGTAATTATGTAATCTCAACGAATTTTGTTTTGCAATAATATTTTATACTCAAAAAGCTGCGCCAAACATCTTAATGACGCAAGTAAAATAGTTTTTGTATAAAAGATTTCGCGAAAAGAAATCAAATCAGTCGAATAAGAAAAGAGCAAAGTTCGCATTTTCTTGCGAATTTATGTCTTTATATAAAATTTTTTATAAAAAAATTATTTTATTTGCGTTGTTGTTGTTTGGGACAGCTTTTTGAAGAAAATCTGAGGGTATTAAAACAAATTTCTAGGGATTAGTTAAATAACAAAGGGCGCACAGACCGACGGTTACGCACACACTGGCGATCAGTCACTAACCTTATGCGATCGATACAACCACCGTGGCGGTATTTCTAAACTGTCGTAGAGGTCGGTATCGATCACGTCTCGAAAGAGCAATCCAGAAAAGTTGAAATTAACAGAGAGACCAGATAATTCGTTCTTTTCAGACGCTATTCGACCAACGGAATTATATGATAAGTAAATAAAAATAAATATATACACAAATATAATACAAATATAATAAAATCTAAATAGCTTTCTCGCGAAAATTCTCTCTTTTTTGCACAGAACCAATTTCTTGTCGTGTGCTCGCCGACTAACAGTCCTTATATAATTTGTGATGCCTGTATCGGGAAGCCTTTATATCCGCGATTGATTGAAAATATCGTAGGTTGATAAATTATAAAAGTAAAATCTTTGTTTGTTTGGACGCCCCGAATATAATGACACCCTCAAAAACATTTCATTGTACCCGTAAAATTAGCCGGGCCGACGGCGTTTCCTGCAAATATGGGCAAAACATCATGTTTATTAATTTCAAACGTAATATCATTGGTTGTGCGTATGTGCCTGCATGTTCTCTAAATTTGAAGCACCGCCCGTCTAATTCTTAAACAAAAAATATATTCGAACTAACGCCAATAACAAAAATATAATCGCCAAGCCAAGCCCAGCCCCGGTGAACAACAAAACCTAACGACGGCCAACACAACCAACACAGTCACAATCAATTTCCATTTAAGAAACACAGAAGGCGTCGCCGTCGTAGGCCACACCTATAGAAGCAACAGAAATTATTAAAAACATCAAGTTCTTCCATTGAAAAAGTAACAAAAAAGGAAGTCTCCAAAAAGATTATGCGTCATCACTATCCATGCGCCAGACTGTCAACCTTGCCATGTTTTTTTCCAAAATGGAAGACAAGTAAGTCTGGGAGTCGGAGACTTATTAAAAATGTTTCCCGCCAAAAAGCCGCGTCATATATCTGTAAGGATAATAAACAGGACCTATGTTATGAGCTTGACGGTCCGATTATGGTTGCCGTGACTTGACATGGAAAAAAATTATGAGTGAGGGGAAGGTAATGAACCGAAAATTGCTTTGCCTGCTATTCCATTCGGTGTACGTTGCCACTATGGAAGTTATAATTGTGTTCGGGTATATTGCTTTATTTGGGGATTTTTAGTTGTTAACTTTGCGTACACAACTAATTTGGTTTCGCGATTTCTTTTTTATTTTCATTATAAAGTTTTCATTGTTTTGCAATTATTGCTTTTTATTAACAGCAATAGTATTATATAACATAGTACACAAGAAAAAACATATTATTTAATTAATTAATATTTTATAACAGTCTTAATGGAATAATAAACAAGAAACCTTTGTTAAACTTTCATAACTTTGATTACCAATGAGCATTACTTTTAAAATTTTCCCGGTAATCCCATAATGAACGGAATAAAGGGAGATGGCAATACAATTTCCAGCTGTCATTCGGGTTGGCATAGGAGAAATATCGAAATCATTTTGATATTTCGCTCGGGCTATGCCATGTCATGCCGGCGCTCATACACACAAGCCCCGTGCGATTTATTGTCAGTTTGATAGTTTTTAGATCAAGCCATGCCGAACATAATTAGACCGCGCATTTAGAGAACTGTTACCTAATACTTTATGCATTTCCGAGGCACATTTCTGAGCAACGCCTGAGAGATAATCGAACTTCGAAAATGCAGTTACTGCGGTTTAATTGCTTTATTAAAATTGATTGATACACGTTTGATTCACGAGGCTATATAAAGCTTATTCATAGTTAATTAAATTTAATTTTTATTTGTACCATGAATTCAAATTTTCTACGTTACTGCAACTCCTACATTTAACAACCGTAGACCGTTTCTCCACTTGGGGAAAACGACAGAATCCTCAACCCCATAAATGACAGCAGGAAGCCCAAAGAATACATATGTGTGTGAGATAGAGAAAACCTATATGCATGCAGGGTACGACGTGATCGCATGAGAGGGTGTTGCTGACGCTGTCGCTGAGAGATTGTTTTTTTGCTGCCATGAACGGTGTCAAAAGAATTAGTAGAAGAGACAAAATTGTCATTACATTGTAATGGCATCGAATCAACAGAGGAAATTTTCCCTCCCCTTTAAAAACAAATTTAGGAGAAGAAAAACCAATAGTCTATTATTTAGGACCGAAACAACAACCAATACGTGTTGGACAGAGAAAGACACACATAGTGAGATTGGCTGGCGTAGAGATTCACTGAGCTATGTGCTCACATTTTATTTACGGTGTGCGAAGTGTTTTACTGAATTCAGTGGCATTAGATACGCGTCAAACTGAGAAGCCGAATTACGGTCCGAAATCGCACCACTAGCACGCCATATAAAAACCGTTTGGAGCGTAACCGCTGTCAGTTCCGTTTGAACATTTAAGCAATCAAGTTGAGAAGTTGTTGTAAAGCCAAGTGAATTCACAAAATGTACGTAATTGACAACAGTTTATGAATTCGTTAATAACTAAAAATACGTTTTGTGTTTCTACTCAATTCAGATTAAACAGAAAAATTTGTCAGATAAATTAAAAACATGGCCGTCGCTTTTTATATCCCGGACCAAGCCGTTCTGTTACGCAAAGCAAGTGAACAGGAGCAGCTTATCCTTCAAATTCGCGAAAGTTATTGGCGATGCATCACTAGCGTCATCCTGGCTCGGCACCTTGTTGACACCGCGTCTAAACTGAAATGTGTTCGTCGACGTGTTTGTCGAAACAAACTCCAAAAACCAACAAATTAAAAATAAATATGGAGTATCTTCGAAAATAAAGGTTATTCGCACAGACCATCGATAACAAAACGACTGTAATATCTACCTTCGTCCAAAGAAATAAGCTCCAGAAAGCGTTTGGAGAGACGTCATTCGTACGCCAGATGTGCAACATTTTAGTCAGACCATCAAATAATAATATTGTTTGAAACCCGTTTGAAAATCGCTTCAATTCGTTTGTCAGTCCCGTTCAATTTTTTTGTTGCAATTCCTCCACGTTTTGGAAGAGTGCTGAAATATTGATGTCGTTCAAGCTTGGGTGGTTAAAACTCTAGAGCGTCAACAGGTATTATTGTTGACAGTTGCATAATTGTTTCCGCCCCTTCGCGATTTCTTGGTGATAAACATAAATTTAAGTCCTTATCCTTAATTCAGTTCACATAATTTCCACGTAAATCATCCAATCCGAACCGGGCCAACATCCAATGAAACGTGTTTCGAACTCATCAAAGCGATTGTGATAATGTTTTGTTTTTCGGGGTAATTGTTTAATCTCGGTCGAAATTTATTCACTACAAACTAGCTGGAAGAAAATGTGTGTGACTCACCATCAATATTACTGGTGAGATTTTCTCCCCTGGCGAAATGTTTACCGTTTAATTACAAACTACTCGCAATCAACTGGTTGAACACAGACTAAATACCTTTCGTCGCTGTCTTTGGTGGATTGTAGTTGATTGTATTTCGATTTCGTGACCGCAGATTCCTCTTCTTTTATTGTGTTTGCTTACGTGTCCAATAATTTGCAATATATCAAATGCTAATTTTTATTCAATTTTTCGCCTTTTCCCTGAAGTTGTTTTTAAAATTTTCAAATTTTTGACAATTAAATTGTTTGGCCGTTAGAATCTGAAGCTATTATTGGGTTTAATCGCTACAATTTGAGATCTCTCATCAGTTGCAGTTACGTCTAGCCGCTATGATTGTATTCAACCAGTAAGATCTTCGTGTTAAATCCGCTACAGAACATTTCGCGTCCATTAGGCGCGACGGCTCTGACGGCAAAAGCATGGAACAAGAAAAAAAATTTAGAGCTATATATTAATTCATCTCGATCTTACGTCAAGGCCATTTTGGGAAGAGTATTCAATACAAAAACAAATTAAAAAATAAGCTCATAATTAAGCTAATAATTACCCTGCTTATCAAAACCAATTTTGTGTGCATTTAAAAGAGAATAAATTTTACAAAAATTATTTAGAATAAGATTTTGTCAATTACATTTTAAGAATTTGTAGATATAAGAATCCACATCTCGAAATTGGGAATAATTTTAAATTGATTAAATAAAGAAACAAGTACAAAATGATAACAATCCTATTAATGTCTTTAAGATCTGTTTTTATTTACTGGGTTTTTATTTCTATTAAAAGTTACTAAAATTTTTTTTATCTATTGTTTCGAGTTTCCACACTCAATTAATGACTCACTGATTGAAGAGACGCATTTTATAATGGTTTGATTCTCGGTCGCAATTGTTTTACTTATTTCGATAATGAGTCATGAAAAGTCAATAAAGGGTATTTAGCCCAAGTTTTGTTGTAAAGTTGTTTTAGTTGTAACAGCCTGTAGAAACAATTATACCCTTATTCACAAAGTCACCGGGTGAGTTAAGACGACGTCGTCTTAAAAGTCACTTTTCGAGAGACGTCGTATTCACAAAGTCACATTTTGAGCGGGTGACCCTATTTTACGTCGTTCCCACTGCTTAACGTAGTATTTTTGTTGTTATTTAAAGATGGTGGAATTTTCGGTGTTGGTGCACGAAATTTTACTCTTGTGGCTGTGTTCAATAATAAATTTCTTTAAAAAAATTGCACCACATTCAAAAATTTTTGATTTTTTGGGCAATATTAGACCAATAAATGCTGAAAAAGGAAAGAATAGTTGAAAGAAAATGTTATAACAACATTTATTTCGTTTTTTTATAACATTTTTTGCTTTTTGTTTGAACAATAATGACAAGCATAATTTTTATTGTTGGAAGTTATGCAACCGTGCAAATTTGTATAAATGCGAACATTTATTAGAAATATCTCAATATAGAGTCTCAATTCATAAAAAAGTAATTTCGAATGAACTAAAATACGAAAATTCACTGACAATATCGATAGGTTGTACCCAAAAATATTAGTGGTTTTATATTTCTCTTATGAGTGCGTCTTAACGATATCTTAAGTGTATTTTCGTATTTCAATTCACTCATAGGCCCTTCTGTATAAATATGTTTATGTAAAGCGTACAAAGGATAAGGTCTGATCTTCCGTCGGTAATGCACATTGATAAAATGATGACACTCAAAATTTTCAAATATTTGTGGAGCTTCACGACTAGTATACTTCGTCTGACGGTGTGGAACCATCGGTAGTTCTAATATGTTCCTAATTCTTAGTGAAGAAGTATACTTTAAAGTGTAAACTTGAGAAGAGATTTGATAACAATATACAATGTAAAAAATAGCGAAGCAAACAAGCACCGCCAGAGGAATAAACTGGTATCGAACCCCGGTATCGCCAATCATATAAATAGGAAATTGTAATGTGTGGAACGATCTTAGGAGATTTATAATTTATCTTCGAAAAATCGCCACATTGCCCATATCAATAGTATGATAGTGAAATACAATGATTGTGAAAACAATTAAAATTTCAAATGTTTTTTCATTTGGTTGCGTATAACAAATATATTACGACGCATAAAAGTGACTTTGTGAATAAGGGTATTAATGTTTAGAGTAGAGAAATGCAATATCTAAAAATAATATGAATACGGTTCGGAATCGTTTGGAGTAAAAAACCCGGCATTTGCTTAGTTGTGCTTTTTAACTGCTTTTTAACACTCTAAGGCTAACCTTTGAATGCAATATAATTCAAAATGTATATAGAAAATGTTAGAATAATGAATACAAATACTATTTCACTGAATTTCTATCATAGCAAGTGGTTTTTTTGGTTCTCAAAACCTGATTATATTCTTGTTATCTACTTTTAAGATCATAACAATAAAAATGACAAATGTCATCCGGAGAGCTTTTAAATTTTAACTCGAATAACTATTTGTGACATAAGTCATTGGAATGAAATGGTCATTGAGTTGAGTTTTGTCACTCAACCAGAATAAGGGGGTTAATCTCATTTACGCTTGATCTATTCTAATTTCCATATTAATTTACATATTTAATAAATCTATTCTTACTGACATATGTAAATTGGAACAGTTTAAAATGAGAATTGGATAACTGAAAATGAGGTGCTTCATTTTAAAATGGGATTAGAGCAAATGTAATTGGGAGAAGATCAAACGTAAATGAGAATATTTTTTTGTATTGTACAAAATTTTGTCTTTATTTGCATTAAGACCAGCGACGGATTTCTCCTTAACAGTCATACGCGTTATGTTTTTCGATCTTTAGTTTTTATTTTCTTCAGTCGGTTTTAGTTTTCATTACAACTTTTTTAACCTTTTTTTTCTAAATGGGAATTTATTTTATTCCCAATATTATAAAAGATGCTTATATAGTTCACGTATTTTTGTATTTTGCTAACACAAAGCAGGTTTTGAAAATTTCTTCAGAAGTAAAATTTTCCACAAATTGCAAATATGTAAGTGATATTAAAAAAATATAGAAATGGAAATGTGTAGTTAATATTCAAATGTTTCAAAATCCATAATTTGAAACCGCATATTCACAATTTTTTCCTAAATTTTTGCAAGGAGCAATTAGATATGACGAAAGTTGAATTAGAGACGCAATTAGGTTCGAATAATAAGAGTTTTCTTGCAGAGAAAGCTCGTTCTCATCGAAAAACCGTATCCAATAATAAGACAAATCTCTTTATAATAACACAAATTTCATGGTCATGGTAATTTCGATCGAAGTATGCGGCGAAGTTCACATTTTTCTGTCTAATTAATTAATTAATTATTTTGAATTAAGTTGTTTCATGATTTTGAATTTTTTAAAAATTTAAAAGAATTTAATTTTGTCAATAATAATTCACAATTTTGGAAGAGATGTCAATAAATTTTTGGCTTAATAACTAAATTCAAAAATAACCTAAACACTGACATTTTTACTTGGGGTAGTCTTGCAGAGTTTTGTAGGGTTCGTCACATTTTTTCTTTTAAAACCCAGTGAATTTTTTTTCTGTTTTGGTTCTTAAGGTCTTCATTCAGAGCTCTTATAAAGTTTTCTACATAACACCGTGTTTCTTGCGGTTTCCTTATTTCGAAAGCGTTTTGCATTCGAATCGAAACAATAGGAAAAATTTCAACAAAATTCTTCGACGGAAAACTTGCGATGAAATGCAACCAGCGGCCCTAAATGGGTAAAACAATGAATACGGTTGTCAGACAAATGAATAAGAATGTTATAATCGTATTTTGGAAATCATGGATAGCTATAAGTCACATTTCGGGCATTAACATTTTTTTTTGACAATTTAACTAAAAAAATCAATTATTAATCAAGTCCATACATTTTACTCTGTTGTGAGAACATTCTTTTCCGTCGAAATATAATAAAGCAAACTAAAACATAGTTAAAAAAGCAAACGGATGGATGAATTTTTGTCGAGTTTATTTTAAGTTTCTTTTCAATTCTCTAAAATATGCTCACACTTTAGGTTACCCAAAAGAAAGTTGAGTGTGTTGCGAATTGTGTTCGGTGTATACTCCTTTGTCGGCAACTCCGCCGATATTTATTTATGTTATTGATTAATATCGCATAAATTAAAGTAATGGGTCTTTTGATTCAAGTTATTACTGAAGATAAAACGTGAGCTCATCATGGATGAACGGACGCAAGAGCGGCACAAGGACAATACTGATCCTTCCAAAATGCTTCAGGCTGCGTTTTATGAAAGGTCATGATAATTGTGTTTTTGCTCAAGGATAATTTCACTGCAGATCAAATGCACCTTTACTCGCAGCTTTTCACTTAAAGATTCGAAGGCTGCTGGGGAGAATGTGGTTGATGTGGAATTAGTCAACCATTATTAGGAAATTACTCTTTTAAAAATATATTCGTGGGAAACGACTTTCAAACTAAGTATCAAAATTAATGCCAAATTGATGATATTTTTACAGAATGAGGAAGTTTAATTTTGAGGAGCATTGAAAAAAAACATTAACTAATATAACAAATACATTTTGATTAGATGAGGCTATATTGGAAAATAAAAATGGTATTAATTAGATAAACATCTTATTACATACCGATAGCAAGTAAAGAACGTGTCTCGTAAGTTCGAATATATTCCCAAAAGTCAAATTTCTTAATCACTTTTCAGTTTTATCCTTACATCATGAACGATTTTAAGTAGAGGTAACTTCGTATCACCACTAGACATATGAATAAGATATGACTATTGGTTTGAGATCTTATGTGTCAGTCAGCTCGTAATTATCGTATATATAAAATTATTATCTCATTAAATTATCTTATGAAACAACTATTTTTACACTAAATACAACATTTTGTAAAAATTCATCTATCGAAACGAAAGATTCGGTCTACGCCGGTGAAGATAAAGATTTCACCCCAAAACTATAATTGCGTGAAATTGAATAAACTCAAATGCAATCGATCGTAATCAACGACCGTTGAACTTTCAGAAGTCTTGGTTTAATTGGTACTAACTTGTCCATTTGAATCTGTATCAAACTGGCAACCAGTTTAGCTTCGCCTCCACAAAACTATTTCGGTAGCAATAAAATTGACCGATCAAACGCCCTTTCAGTTTCGTTCAGTTTTAAAATTATTGTAAATTACGTTTATTAACATAATCACCCTTAGAAATAAACAAGTCGGTCCTAAACAACAGTCCTTTAGCATAATTTAATCAAACTACCTCTATCAAATTAAAGAAATTAATGTCAATGCACCATCTTTACTATCTCTGTTCTTCAATTCTTCATCTCCAAAATCTTTCTTTACCTTAACCTTTCTTAACCTATTATTATAGTATTTCGTCTCAAAGTTATTCGCTTAATAGCTAAAAACTGCGAAACATTTAGATTACAAATAATAATAATAATAATAATAATAATAATAATAATAATAATAATAATAATAATAATAATAATAGTAATAATAGAATGCCATACGATACCGTAAACGCAACTAATTGTTCAATTTCCCAATTTCGTCTCGAATTGCCCGCGGCAAGAAAAATCATTAACCTCACTCAGTGGAATAGAATGACCAGTAAAAGGCGGGGAAGCAGAGAATGCCAAATTACAGAATGGTAGAAACCAATCAAGCAAGAAATTGACTGGAAAACATGATATTTGACAGTCAAATCAAAACACAATTGTGTCCCAAAGGACATGAAACCGCGAAGGTTTCGTCGATATGCAGGAGAGAGAATTAGCTCAGGCCTAGAGCACAAAAAAGGAAAGACAGTTCTCAAAAAATGCATTCGAGTAGAAAAACAAATTCCATTTCAAATAGAAAAGCAAAAAAAAGTTAAACTAATTATTTTATTAGCTGAAGAGCAAACTGAAGGAGGACCAAAAATATGTCGGTGATGAAAAAATGGATGTCGGTGATGGTAAATTTTTTGCAACGCAGCATAAAAAATAAATCATAGAAGGAAAAATTGCTGAGGCTTTATTCAATATATTTATTTTCTTAAAAGGATATTTTGGATTTGAGCAATCTTCGGAAATGTTATAGAATGTGCCATTGTTCTCATTGTTGTTGTTATTGCTGTCGTCTCCATAACTCGACTGACCGAGACGAATGGAAATATTATGTTCGTGCATTTAAGAATGAGAAGCAACTTCTTGAATTTGTTAAAACAGATTTTGATGACTGTTCGAGGTAATTTATGATCATCACTGAGTTTTCAGAATAACAAAAAAAATTTAAGAAATAATTTGAAGCAATTTTCTCATAAAAGCCAGTCGCCATCCTCACGGCTCCCTTGTCACTTCATATCAAAAGAAATTTTGATTAATTATCTCTGGTATGACCGAAGAAACCTGACACATCCTCACAATCGAGGGAGAAGAAGAGAAGGAATCAGATATACAATATTAATTATTGGATTGGCATTAAGACGGTTAGAGAGGGCGAGAGGGATGTCAGTCAATGTGTACAATTAATATGAATATCAAGCAGGCGGAAAATAAAGAGGGAACTTATGACACTGGACGAACCGTTGAAGAGCAATATGCAGATAATGATGAAGAATACAAATACTACATACACTAAATACAATACACTGAATATTGATCGTACTAAAATCACAAATAGACGACTTTGGCGACCCCGCACGTGTGGCGAATTACCTTTAGAGTCAAAACTTTTGAAACAGATTTCGAAATATGAGCTGCTAGAGCTCCGAAAATCAAGAAGAAGACGAGAGAAATCAGCACTAGGAAAGATTGACTGATTAATAACTTCAATGCCGGCGGGACGATGTCATTCATCGTTCTTAATTAAAATCACATTTTGTTGGATACACCTAGTTTCTTGGAAAACTAAAACGACACCTTGAAAGAGATCGCGAGAGGGTTAGACAAACAGTTAGGAGAAGAGTAGCCCTCTTACAGGTTGCCAACCAGGAGACAAAAAAGTGATAACAGCGCATGCTCTTCTGAAACTCCTATGCAGCAGAAAGCGTCTAAAACGACTGCGCTGTTGTCCATCTTAAGGTTGTTATGTAAAGAACCAGAAAAAGTAAGCTAAAGAATAACTGAAGAATAAAGAAAAATTGAGTACAACCCATTCTTTGGAAGATATCACCATATGTGAGTTTCTGCAATAACTTAATACGATCTACTATCATCTCATATATTTTGACAAACGCTTCCTTTTTTATTGGTGACATTTTTCATAACCCTTTTTCCTTTTTCTTTCTTTCTTACAATATTTTTTTATTTCTTTCAATAATTTTATTTAGTAATTTTAAACAAATCAAATCGTTTGAAGGTGCATTGGCGTTTGCTACTTTCATTTAAAAAAGAGCCCGCCATATACACCGGCGTATACACTGTCCCTGTTATTAGAAAGTACTGTAAATATTCCAACATTTTCCTAAACTTCTTATCTGCACCTACTGGGGAAAGCTTAAAGTTGGTGCACGCATGACTTTTCAGTTACAGCAGTAGCAATGATTTTCTCTAGCCGATCTATAATTCAGGGTTACCAGCGTTCGTTAAAGCAAAATTTATAGCTAGGGTGCCCTTCAATCAAATTCTATTCAAGTGTATAATCATAATTTTAAACCCGTTGCAAATAACAGCTTTGAGTGGACTACGAGCGCGTGCAGTTATGGCTTTGGATGTGCTGAGTGCAAACTTCAGTCGATGGAAGCGAGAGCTTGGAAAAAAATGGAAATATGGTTTGATTGGCGTTGTTCCCTGTATTTCCGAACAAATAGAGATGGGGATGTCGCCTAGGGTACTACTAACCAGAGATAAAGATGTAGGTCACTTTCAATTCGCCGTTGGTTTTTGGTCATCCTGTAATTGATTCCAGAACTGAGTAAAGAGAAGTTGCGGCAGGAAATTTAAATCCTTCCCTGTATTTGAAGAAGGAATAGTGTTCTTCAGAATACATTTTGACGTATATTCCTATAAACACATATCCAAAATACAAAAGCATACATATGTCATGATTGTGAAAAACATTAACATGCATTCTAAGCATTATGAAAATTTTAAATCACCTCATTTATTTGTTGACACTTCGACAAGTTAATCTCCTTGATTCGATGCATACAGGTTTGGCAAAGTACAAGCTTTTCCAGCGAATTATGGGAGTTTTGAACCAGGGTTGGTGAATTGTATGTGTAGAAAGTGTCTTATCTCTCTATCTCTGTCATAAACGACGATACTGAAGAGAATAATAATCACAGCGTTACTTTTTTAATTTTTTTGGTGCTGAAGTGCCACACCCTATTTTTTATGAAATAAAATTCCAAGGCCATTTTTCGCTACTGAAATTTTGAAACTAAACTTCTACGTTTGATATGGCAATGTTGGACATTACATTTCCACGAAAAATGGTGTACGCCACGCCCGCTAGTACGCTCCGACATGTATGGATTTTTTAAGGAAGTGTTGTGTTGGAGATGGGTGAGTAGTAGTAGTAGTAGTAATAGACTTTATTGAGACTTTCAAGACTATGTTTTTACATTTTTTTTTTGAAAAACAAATACATACAAGATTTGCTGACTTTGAATTGGTCTAGCTACCTCAGTGTAACATAAGCTTAGTGTGAGAAAAAAAAAATAAGTGCGTTTTAATAATAATAAATATAAATACTTCGATTGTTTAAGGTATGCCTGCTCAATATGACAATATATCCGATAATATTTAACTTACATCTAACTATTTACAATATAATACTAAGAGGGAAAAAAGAAAAAAAAGGAGGAATAGGATAAAAGGGAAGAGGAAAGAAAAAAAGGAAGAAATTCAACTATTGGTTGTTGCAGTAAGCTTTACCGCTTAGGGGGGTGATAAAGCTAATAAGAAGGGAATATTATAGTTGTTTATGTGAGGTCAAAAATAGCTGATAGATTTCATAAAATCCCGTAATTGTAAATAATGTATTTTACTCTCTGAATAACATTAACTTTGGATAGTTTAAAGGAGGTATACGGTTATCCCCTATATGTACCATTGACTTTCTGTTGATAAAACGGCGGCAAGTGGGTATGGTCGGTGGTTTCTAACTGGGTGTTAGAGTTTGGGTGCAAAATGCTAAGAGGGGAAATGTAGTATCTACTATTTATCGGAAATGAAGAATTGTTATTTGATAGGCTCTTTATTAAGATATTTGCGTGAGATTTAGTTTTCTCTAGTCTGGTTTTAGTTAGTGACAAAATGTAGGTCAGCAGAGGAGTAATTTTTGCGGTATCATAAATTACTTTATTACTATACCATTTTCCTGACGGTCGTCTATATTTTCCGATGCATTTTCTAAGTATTGTACGTTCAAATGCTTGCAATTGTTTAGCTACAGTGGGAGACATTTGCAGCCATGCAGGGAATGCGTAGGTCAGTACCGGTCGTACTAGTGTTTTATACATTAGTAGCTTTGTTGGAGTTTCGACGTCCTTGGATGTTAGGAGGTATTTTAATTTAGAAGCCGCTGCTTTGGATTTATTAAGTGTCTTTTCAGCGTGTCCGTTCATTTTTAGTTTATGATGAAAGTTGACTCCTAAGTATTTTATCACTGTTTTTAGTGGAATTTGGTGTCCGTCGACTGTCAGAGAAAGATGCTTACTCTCTTGTACGGCCTTATAGTGACCCCTCCCTGAAGCATTCCTGAAACAAATTAGTTCACATTTATCCCAGTTTACCTCTATACCCCATTTCTTGTAGAACAGTGTAATTTTGTCCAAGTGTGAACGAACCTCGTTTAAGGCCAATTGTGGTCTCGCATGACTGCTAAAAATAATCGTATCATCTGCGTATAGGAGGGAATTTAGTTGAGAAGAAGCGTATGGAAAATCATGCATAAAAATACTAAATAGTAATGGCCCGAGGATAGAGCCTTGAGGCACGCCGGATGACATGGGAATCGGATTTGATTTTTCAGATCCAAGATGTATAGTAACAAAGCGTTTATCAAGGAAACTACGTATCATGCTAATAAACAATTGCGGAAATTTTAAGCGAATGAGTTTATTTATTAAGCCCTGGTGCCAGACCATATCGAATGCTTTTTTGAGGTCAAGAGTGCAAGCTACAGTGCTTTTCTTGATTCTCAGGTTGCTTACTATTGTGTCATGAAGTAGAAGCAATGCGTGTTCAGTTGAGTGGTCTTTTCTGAACCCGAACTGGACAATGGGAATTATATTATGTGATTCAATGAAGGGTTCCACTTTCTTTAAAATAACCCGTTCTAGGATTTTACCAAAGTTGGAGAGAAGTGAAATGGGCCTAAAATCTTCCACTCTTCTAGATGTTGCCTTCTTTTGGACTAAAATAAGTTTCGCTTCTTTCCAAGCATTTGGGAAGTAGGCGTTGTTTAAGCAGTTGTTTATTAAGATAGTTATTGGGCGTAGTAAGATTTTGGAACACTTCTTAATAACAAAGTTGGAAATTTCGTCAGGTCCTGCAGACTTCTTGTTGTTCAGTTCTTTTATTAATGACTCAATAAGAGACATAGAGGCAAGGTGTTCAATTGTTGGATTCTCGGAAGAGTTTGTTGCTGTGAAATGGTATAGAGGGAATGGGCGAGTTCTTGCCCAAAAGGTTGAGTTTTCGACAAAAACAGACAGGGTTTGATGTGGAATTGATTGAGGAGTTTTAGGAGCATATAGATTTTTGTAAAAATAAGAAAGGTGTTCAAGTTTGTCGGAGGTTGAGAAATATTGTTCTCCGTTTACCTCAATTGGAGAGTTTAAGACTGACAATTTTTTCTGACGACCAACAAGGCGATTGATCTCTTGAAATACAGACTGTCCTGTCTTTAAACGCGCTAATCGGTTTCTTAGCACTTCATTTAACTCATTTTTAACTCTATCTTTTATGAGTTTGCTTAGGCAAGCGATTCTACAGGACAATTCCTTATATAACTCATTAATTCTGTTCCCTTCGCAGTGAAAAATTCTTTTCAGTTGAGCCTTCCAAATTTTCCTGAGTTTAAATAGTTTAATTGTCATACTCGAAACCTTCAAGTATTTTGCTTTTGCTGACATGTGGCGTGTGTGCGAGTTAATATTGTTTTGAATACAGAAATTTATTGAGGATATAAGTTCGTCAATCTCATAATTCGGAAGGTTTCTCGTATGCTCAATATTTAAAGCACAAATATTTTGCTCCAAGCTGGAATTGAAATTATCCCAGTTGGTACAGGCGAGCGAGTTTAGGGTTGGGGGATTAACTAGAAGAGGTGAGAGGTTTTTTAATTTTAAGGAGAGGTAAATAGTAAAATGGTCCGATATAGCATCGAGTGTGACGCAGCTAAAATTTCTTTGGCTAGAAGTTGGGGAAATTAGTTGAGGAGAAACCAGAAAGAAATCCAAGTGAGAAGAGGAGTTCGGTCTAGTCGGCCCTTCTGGAGCCACGATGTTTACATTAAGCAAGTTTTTACCGTACCAATCATATAGCACCTTGCCATTTGAATTCTGGGTGCTATCACCCCAATATCCGTGCCGGGCGTTAAAGTCTCCACCAATTATAAAGTAGCTGCAGTGCTCAATTTTTGAAAAGAGATTGTTGAGAGCGTTTTCTAATTTTTTACCAGTGTTACAGGGCACATAAATTGAAACTATTGCCAAGGAGATCTTTTTTGTGTTATCCAAAGTGTGGTCCAATTCTAATACCACTATTGTAGCTGAAATAATATTACAGTGAAAAATCAATGGGTTTGCTTTTAGAGAATTGCGTGTTAGGACGCCTGTGCCTCTCCCAGTATTGTTTGAGAAGAAATTATACTCTTTAAAGCCTCCTTTTAGTTGAGATTTAAGAAGGGTTTCTTGCAATAAAAAAACTGAGGGAAGAAAATCTTTTAGCAATAAATCAATCTCAATAATCTTATCAGCGGAGATAAGTGAGTTTACGTTACTTGAAAGAAGTCTTAGCATCATGGGCAGAGGCTGGCTAGAAATTCTAAGTATGCGCAAGGCTTATCGGTGTCACTTAATATTTTATATCTTGGCCAAAATTCACGTAGTCGCGTCAGTAATGTTGTTATAGGCACACCGAAAAGCCTAAATGATTCGTTTAAGAAGTCAGGAATGAATCCCGAAGTAGGAGCTGGTGATCCCTTGGCGACATCTGCATACGAAACCCCTCGTGTTTGTAACTGCGCAATGTTGCGGGTTACTGTTATTTCGGTTTCCAGCTTTCGCCGACTTGAAAACTCAGTTTTTTTTTGCCTGTTTTGCAAATACTTAACCCTACTTGGGCAGCCGGTGAAATTGGCCGGATGTCCTATCTGGCCACAATTAACGCAAGCTACGTCTATTTTTGGGCTTTCTGGTGTGGAAGCAATGTCCCTTTTACAAGCTCCCGCGCCGTGTGACTCCTTGCATTTGACACATCTCGCTGCGTAAGCGCAGTACTGGCTAATGTGGCCGAATCTCTGGCAATTGAAGCATTGAGTGGGGCCTTCTTTCTTGAATTTTTCCCATTTTACCCTGTGTTGAAGCAATAATTTTAATTGCTTAAGTTTACTGAGCATCTCGCCGTTTTCAACCGTGCAAACGAATATGCCCAGGTCAACCTTATTTTCACGAGACCATCCCGTTTGAAATGGTTTTACAGATATTTTCAAAGATGAATCTTTTTCTAAAATCGCCGCTTCAACCTCTTGTTGTGAAAAACCAAGGGATAAGCCCTTCAGTAGTATAGACGGTTTTTTTAATTGTTTTGGGATATGCGAGAAAGCCTCAACTTTAGAATTTCTAAAGTGCTCCATAAAAAAGGAGTGCAACTCTACCTCTTTAGTCATTAGTTTAAATTTAGAATTTCCGAGATTTTGGAATTTTATTGAGTTTAGCTTATCTTTAAAATTGGATTTTATGAAATCTAAAATTATTTTCGACCTCACCTCTTTTACATATATTGGGGGGCACCAATTTTCATTTTTTTCCAGTGAGCTGGTGTGCGCCTTCGTCGGTATTTCCTCCTCTCTCCTTAGAACATTGAATCTATTGTTCTCTAAGTGTTCCTCAACCGCTATTTTTTTTGGTGTTTTGGTATAATTGGGCTGCAGGCCTCTTCTCTTTCTATTAATTACTTTACGAAAGGCCTCTGGTTCGTTATCCAGTATAAATTTAAGATTGGCATCTGCCCTGGTTGGCGTGTGTGTTGTAGCATTTGAGGTTGATGGTGCATCTTGACCATTCGATAACGTTAATTCGTCTACCTGCGCATGCCATTTGTTTACTTTTGCGTAGTTTACGGGAAATTCCTCGGAATTGATTACGCTTAATGAGCGAGCACCTTTGTTTGAAAATATCCTTTTTCCTTGTACGTCCGTCATTTCAGCATCAGGCAGCTGAGTAATTTCTCCTCCATCCATATCTTCTGACCGAATTTCAGCCACGGCTTTCTTTTTATTATTTATATTTGGAATATCTTTTTTTTGTCCCTTTTTTTTTGAGTATTTGAACGAATAAATAAAAATATATATAGATTTTTTTTTCTTTCCGATCACGAGAAACACGTCTGTTCACTGTGAAGAACCGAATCGAACCCGAGATGGGTGAGTATATCTGAATTAATCAAAGGAAATGAACTTTTATTTATCAATTTTTTGAGTGAATTTTTAATTTTTATTTTTAAAAGTAAAAATTAGATGTTAAATTCACTTTTATAAATAAAAGTTATAACTCGAACTTTTTATTTCAAAGCCTGTTATTTCAAAAGTTCTTTAACAAGAGTTATTCAAAACCTTTTCGCGATGAAAGACTTTTGCTGATGAGTTGGATGGTGGTCAATACAAATTAGCACTTTGGGCTACGAAGGGTCGACAGAATTGTAGATAGAAAATATTGAGAAACAGATATTTGATATAGCGGAGAGAGGGGTCGCGAAGTGTGCGACATTTTACTTTTTAATTAACTACGCCAATTGAAACGAAATGTCGCAAGTATTCATTTTCTTGTATCTCAAAGTATTATATTACTACGCTTTGACCACCATCTCATCAGCAAAAGACTTTTATTACAGTCTTGTCGAAAAACTTTTACATTAAAAGTAATCGAATAACTCTTGTTTCATGACATTTATTGTATAAGTCATAAACGTTTCAAGCTCTAAATGAAGCTATAAATATGGATAAAATTAATTAAACTGTGTGAATATAAATATAAAACGAAGCAATAAATCAAAATTTTCTTTTGTTGTTTCGTAGACTTTTTCTTTACAGAAAATGTTCTGTAACGTATTTAGACAATTCCCATTAAACACTCCTATCGATTCCCATTAAGCTGTAATTATTTGAACGTTGAAGAAATTCAAACCAATCATATTGATAATAATTTGTGAGGAAAATAGAAACAATAGGCGACAGCAAACTATACGAACGAATCAATAATCAAAAGTCTCTCTTCATAACGTTAGAAGCGACCCCGTATTAATGACCCCGTATGTAGAAAAGTACCCTTGAATCAGCTACAACTTTTCACAATAATAGTTTTTCGTGATCGCTGCAAATTTGACGGTAGTCCTTGAAAAATAGGTGCTAATAAAACAACTTCTGCACAAATTCTGCATCGAAGTTAGAAAATAAAGAATAATAATAATAGTAATAATAAGAAAATTCAGAATATGAGGAAAATAAAAGAGCACAACGCTATGAAAGGCAACAGTTAATGTTGCAATTTGGCTTAAGCCACCCCACCCTCAATCCCATTTCCTTCATTATTATATCGCAACAAACAACGCGAATGTCCCGGATGGTCAATTAGCGACGTTGGTGTTAATTTCATGAACGCGTGTATGTATTTAATCAAGCTTTCATATAATAAAGAGGCTTTCGTTATGCGTCGTCAAATATAAACGTTGCATGCTTCAGATGTTGTTACTGCTGCAGCAAAATGGAGTTTACGTTCAGTTGCAATGTTTGTATATGCTCTCAAATGACCCTGTGGAAGAGGTTTTCCACGGGTTCAAAACGGAGCCCTTACCGCATCGACTGATATCAAATATTTTCACTGAAAAACTTTTGCGCAACAAAACCAATTAACGAAACAGATAAAACTTTTTAATGCTCGAAGCGCTCGACGAAAAACCAACGGATTAATGCACCAAACAAAATTGGAAGCACAATATACAGAGCACAAAATCATACGTCAAAAATGGGTAGAGCTCAAAAGTAATTAGAGATGAAAAAATTTAAATAAAGGAAAATAATGAAAAAGCAACTAAAAATAGATACGGAAAATAACGAAAAATTAGTAATAGTTATAAAAGACGACAATGAATGCTGCGTTAATTTTTACAAAGATTCTTCGATTAAGTAAAAAGTAATTCCGAGAAATACCCTTCCGGAAGGTTAAACAAATTACGGGATTTAGTATTTTAGAATTTGAAAATGTAAGGTTTTAGAAAAAGGAAGAACCAATTCTAGAACTAAGAAAATGAACAATTGTTTTCGAAGAATGCAATTGAATTCTGCAGAATTAAGAGAATTCATCCAAGAACATTCTAAATGTTGTTTTTTCAGTTTCGCGGCTCATGGATTCGAGCCGATTTGATATGATTCGTTATTCACCCTAAAATTATTATACTCAACATCGAATAAAAACCGATCGAAAAGCAAGAGGAAAAAATCAACGTAAAGCAATTAATACGCCGAACGCAACTAGAAGCACAAGACTCAAAGCACAAAATCATACGTCAACAATGTGTAGGCTCTTATTGGAATCGAGCGAAAAGATATTGTCTGAGCACAAATGTGCGTACACAAAGACAAAATTGTGTTTATAGATTAGATCTATTTCTAATTTTACATAAATAAATCTATCTTCTTCTTTTTATTTTGCATTTGTTTACTTTTTTAAAACAACAATTCAAACAACCCAGCAAACAATTATAAGAGACCATGGTGATAAATTAAGAAAGTGCTGTTCAGCGCATAATTTTTACAACTCTCGGAGAAATTATTTTATTAAATTATTCAACTCGACAATATAGATAACCCTTTCAATCTTTTAATGCTGCGTGAGCAACTTACAGCGAGATAATATAAAGACGAAACGAAGACGAAATTGGAATTTTTTGGAATTATCTTTTGTGTTTTCTGTGAGTTTGTCAGGTCTGCATAATATAAAGACAAAAAAGTGACAAATATTTTTTCTTTTCTTTGTATTTTCGCATATTTTTTCGCGAATTGTAACGAGTTTCTTGAATAATGCAAACTCACTTTCGCACAGAAGACCTGTCAAGACGAAGACAAAAGGATTTCGTCTTCGATAAAATGTTCCAGTTTCCATTGAACAGCGATGGTATATGTTTTATTTTACGGGGTTGCCTTAAAAAAATGAATTATAATAACAAAATTAATATATATATATATATATATATATATATATATATATATATATATATATATATATATATATATATATATATATATATATATATATATATATATATATATATATATATATAATATATATATATATATATATATATATATATATATATATATATATATATATATATATATATATATATAATATATATATATATATAATATATATATATATATATATATATATATATATATATATATATATATATATATATATATATATATATATATATATATATATATATATATATATATATATATATATATATATATATATATATATATATATATATATATATATATATATATATATATATATATAATATATATATATATATATATATATATATATATATATATATATATATATATATATATATATATATATATATATATATATATATATATATATATATATATATATATATATATATATAGTATATATATATATATATATATATATATATATATATATATATATATATATATATTATATATATATAATATATATATATATATATATATATATATATTATATATATATATATATATATATATATATATATATATATATATATATATATATATATATATATATATATATATATATATATATATATTATATATATATATCTATATATATTATATAATATATATAATATATATATATATATATATATATATAATATATATATATATATATA